>OX422222.1:459424218-459736718 GCA_949130495.1 Sambucus nigra | reverse complement strand
TTACCGTTGATATAAGCTTGAATGAGACAATGAAACTGTCTCAACCTAGCCACATACCCAACCTGTCTCATCCTATGAAACATTTTCTCAGCATTATGAACATCACCCCTCTTAGCATACTGGTCCATAATAGCCATATAAGAACTAAACATGGGTTTGATTTGGTTTTGCTGAGCCGCCTTTTGCAAAATCGAATCGGCCTTTTCAACCTCACCTGCCTCGACATAAAGCTTAACGAGCGCGTCCCAAGTTAATGGGCCGATACGACACCCGCTGTCGGACATTTGCTTAATGAGATCCTTACCCTTTGCCAACATCTTATGATTTGCGTAAACTTTTAGTAGAGTCGAATAATGCTTTGATGAAAGCTTATTATATAATTTAGACATTACATCAAACACCTTCTCTGCTTCTTCAATTTTATCAAGCCTTCCCCAAGCCTCGATAGCCGCCATGCACTCCTCGAGACGCGGGTTGGATTCGCAAACCTTCCAAATTCTCCCCACTTCATCAGCCTTCCCGAGACCCGCGTAAAGCGGAAGTAAATTCCGACAAGCCCAACGGTTTTCTTGTAAGTCATCTCCTTCCATTTCTTTCATAACCGCCTCGGCCTTTTCTTTTAGCCCGCCCGAGACGTAATGCCTAGCTAAGATAGCTTGTGTGTGCATATCGGGTTCGACTCCCTCAGATTTCATTGTCTCTACGATTTGGTCCATACCGGTTATATCATTGGACTGGCCTTTCGTGTCAATTAAGAGTCGGTAAGTGAAGAGAGAGGGCTTGACGTTTTCTTTCTCCATTAGTAAAAGTACGTCAGCTATTTTCTTCTTGTCGATACGCTTGTACAAGAGGAGGAGCTGGTTGCATGCGAAGGATGTGATGGGGAATTGAAGGTCCTTCATTTTGTTGAACACTTCCTCTGCCTTTTTTGTGTTGAACGCGACGACGCAATTAGCCAAGAGGGTTCGGTAAATTATTTCGCCTCTAAAGGATTTAGGGATCTTCTCAATGTAACTTTCTGCCTTTTGAAGACCACGTATCTTAGCGATTAAATCAAGGCGAGACGCATAATCTCTTTCAACAAACTCAAGCTTCTGGCTTGATTCCAGCCACTCAGAGAGCTGCAAAAAAAAACGAATATATATAAATAAATGGAAGCAAAGCATATAATATTGCTCCTCAGTAAACTAATTTTGGTTGTGCAGATTTCAATTGGTAGTTTCTGCTGCATTTGATTTTCACAAGCTACCCTCCCTAACCTACTTACAAGGAGACAATAATTGTTTTGAACCTGAGGAAACCTCATTTTGGGTTCTTTGGGGTTTGGCTCCCACTAATTCTTTGTAGTTCAGTTCTTGGGGTTTGGCCCCCAAAATAACTTTTAACGACACAAAAAGTTTTTTTCCGACATGTTTTCCGTCGCTAAAATTCTTTTCGGTGGGTGTCAAGAAGTGGGTTGATACCAAATAATTGACCGGGGGGAACCCAAATAACCCTTTCATTTTTGGGAGTTTAACCACCCCAAAATGACTTTTAGCAACACTTGGATAAAAAATCACAACACTTTGCATTGTCAAGTCATTTGGGGCGCCGAACACCAAATCACCCTAAAATTAGCATCAATATTTCTTTTAATACAATGAGGCTCCAGTGGTAAACAAAGTGAACATCATGCAAACATACAAATAATATTTCTTAAAACAAAAACTAGGTTCAGTTGTCGCAAGGAAAAACTGGAAACGGAATCAGGAAAGCTAATATCTGCCCCGAAGTACAGAGAAAAACAAGAAACAGACTGCCATGCACAATTTTCAGGAAAAATTAGGAGAGCAAGGAGAAGTGCTATTAACAAATCCAACTGACCTAAAACTATTTCCAGTATTTAAATGGGCTAAAGTGCAGAACCCCACCCCCACCCCCACCCCACCCAAACTATTAAGGGCCTGTTTGGTTATGTTTTCAGAAAAATTGGTTTAAACACTATTTTTTAAAACAGTTTAATAAATCAATTTTCAAGTGTTTTTAAACATTTGTGAGCGTTTGGCAAACTTGATTTAAAAGCAGTTTAGAAGAAGTTAACTAACACAAACATTGCTATACATATATAATGTATAGATATAGAGAGAGAGATATAGATGAAGGCTCTCCTACATCTTCAACACACTATACATTAGGTGTTCTAGGCAAGAAGAAACCTTTTTTTCAAATTTTTTATTTTTCTATTGAAATTAACCTTTCAATCATCACATGTTCAAAAATTAAGTCAAAATACATTTTCTAGCTATTTTAAAAAAAATCACAAAATTCTGCTCTTGCAGACCCATATAAATAAGGTATTTTCAACTTTTTTTGCTGGATTTTTAAAAAATATCTAAAAATTGTATTTTGACCTAATTTTTTGAGCATGTGTTGATTGGAAGGTTAACTCCATGGTTAAAATAAAAAGAATTGAAAAAAAAGTTTTTTACTGCCTAAAATTAGGTGTGATGTATGGGTGATGTAAGAAGCATGATGTATAGGAATCTCTCTCTCTCTCTCTCTATCTATCTATCTATCTATCTATATATATGAGTAAATTACCTTTTTAGTCCATGAACTATCACAATAGTTTTTAAATGGTCCCTAAACTTTTATTTGTCTCCCGTTAGTCCCCAAACTATTTAACGTGTTTCCAATCGGGGACTCCGTCCATTTGGGCTCTTAAATGATGACAAAAATTATGTCAAATACCACTTTTGCCCTTGTTCCCTTATTTAACCCCTCATACCTGTCAAATACCTCAATTTGGGTTGTTTTAAACATTTTTAAAAATAACTGTTTTAAATATTTCTTTTAAAGTTTTAATAACTATTAAAAGTTACTATTTTAAAAATAACATTATTTCAAAAAACACCTCTTGTAACTGTTTTAAAAATAAAAGTTATTAAAAAACTTCTGGTAACTTTTTCAAAAAATAACTTTTTTATAATTGTTTTGAAAATAAATAAAAAATCCATAATTAAAAATAACATTTAAAATTATAAAATAATGTTATAAAAATTACGTTATAAAAATTATAAAAATAACGTTGTAAAAATATTTTCTTAATTAAAAATATCATTCATAATAGCTGTAAAAACATTTTTTATATGACTACAAGTCTACAACTAAAAAACTGTTATATGACCACAACTAAAAAAGATAACAATTATATAAAGTATCTTATTAATAAATGTCTTATATGACAACAAAAAATTGAATTTTTTATAGAACAAATTTTTAAACTTTTCATAAACAAAATTTTAAAACTTCTAAACAATTTTAAAACTTTTAAAACAGTTTTAAAAATAACTGTTCATGGTATTTGATCCAAAAGGTAAACACTAAACATTTTTTGTTTCCAAACTCGATTCTATAATGTTATTGTTTATATCGACTTTTGTATAGCTATTTTAAAAATACATACACAATTATTTTTTATAGCTATTTTGTAAACCATTTCTTTAACTTTTTTATAAATAAAACATGTTTATCAATTAACTCGGTGTGTGTGTGTTGGTTTAAATTATCTTGAAGAATAGTTTTATATTGTAAAATGGAAATCATTATGATTATTTTTTAAATATAATTAAAAATAAACTATTAAAGAATTTTTTTTACATATAATTAAAAATATACTGTTAAATAAAACAGGAACTTTAATTCAAGGCACAAAAATTGATTTTATTTATTTATATATTCTGTGTGTGTTGTATATATTTTGTGTGTGTTGTATATACATATGTGATGTGTTATATATATATATATGTACTAGCGGATGCCCGTACCGAAGGCACGGCGATAAATTTGCCCCCGTAATAAAACCCAATCCATAATTACCCGCCTTTTTAAAAAAAACGAAAACAAAAATTAAAAATATATATATTTTTAAAAAAATATGTTTTTTTTTATTTTAAAGAATAATTTAATTAAAAAAATAATTTAATAGCATGTATTTAAAAAAATAGTATAATAGTATATTAGTAGTATAATAGTAGTATAGTACATATAATAGTATAGATTTAATATGTATGATATTTTACCTTTTAGTATGATATTTCATGCACCCATGGAAGGCATGAAATATCATGCATAAAAAGGTGAAAATATCATACATATATATTTTGACATCAACATCACCTGTCTTATATATATATATATACACACATGCTATAACAAATATATAGCACATGTATATACATAGGGGCGGATGGAGCTTGAGCCCAAGAGGGGCCATCACCCCGGTTGGATAACTAAAAAAAAAAAAAATATTTTTGATAAAAACAGCCAATGTTTAACCTATTTCCTTCTTATGATAAGTCCCGCCTCCCTCCCACGACACATACCCCACAACGAAAACCCGTATATAGAAATTTTTGATTTTTTTGTGGTTTTTTATATCTCAGAAATTTGTGTATATAGAAATTTTATATGAAATTTGTGTCGTGTATATAGAAATTTGTGTAATTCCGCATATGGAGAAATTTTTAAATATGTAGTCTCAAATTTGTATAATTTGTATGTATGTTTGTGTGGTCTCAAATTGTTAATAATAATTGAGAGTAATTGTTTGGGCATTGTAAAGCTATAATTTGTTTAAAATTAGAAATAACCCCCAAAAAAATCGCCTCGGGGGCTCCCGCCCCCAAACCCCCGACAACACTCGAAACTTTCGCATTTGTAATTTTCAACCGATTTGGCCCCGGTTGAACTAAAATCCTGGATCCGCCACTGTTAGGCCTGTAAATTGAGCGCCCGAAGCCCGCCTGTTCGGCCCGCTATTTTCGGGCCGAGCTTTATTTGAGTTTGAGCCGAGCCGAGCCTGAGCCAAAATTTCAAGCCCGAATGAATTTCGGGCCGAGCTTGAGCCGAACCTCGCCAAGCCCGAATTGGGCCCGAAGCCCGAACTTCATATTTATAAATAAATAATTTATATAATATAACATATTTATGTTAACATTGTTTAATTAGGTTTCGTTCTTTTATTTCATTTACGACTTTTTAAAAAAAAATCATTTGTCATAATACATTAGATTACATGTGATTTTCAATTTTGTGATTTTATTGTTATTCTCATTATGAGTATTTGATTTAATAATTACTCAAGTCACAATAGGCCTTTGTTAGTGGTCAAATTTGGCTAAATGTATGAAATTTAATAAGCATTTGTAGGTTTTCACTCTTATTTTCCTCGTTTTAATTTAATACATTTCATAATTATATATTTTATTTCATGAAATATCAATTAGATTTTAATGTGTAATTATGTCCATGATGGAAATACAAGAAAAAAAAATTAATTCAAACTTTTTTAACAAAAAAATTGAAATCGGGCCTGCCCGAAATCGGGCCCGAAGCCCGCAATATATATGAGCCGAGTTTGGGCCTAGGTGGGAAAAAGTAATTCGGGCCGAGCTCGGGCTTGAGCATGGGTAAGTGAGTTCGGGCCGAGCCTGAGCAACCCCAAGCCCGGCTCACCCAGCCCGATTTACAGCCCTAGCCACTGTATATACACACAGCATGTATATATATAATATAACACTTAGCAGCCCTTGTTAAATGAAAAAGAGAGTGAGAGGAGCAGGGCTGCTAACTGAGATGCTAACTGAGAGAGCAAAAGGGAGGGGTGAAGAATAAGGGTAAAATGGGTATTTGATAAATTTTTGTTAACACTTAACAGACTTTTGGACGGAATCCCTATTTTGAAACAAGTTAATTAGTTTGGGGACTAACGTGAGACAAATAAAAGTTTAGGGACCATTTAAAAACTTTTGTGATAGTTTAGGGACTAAAAAGGTAATTTACTCTATATATATATATATAAAATAAAGGAGGAGGGGGTTTTGCCATGTCATAAGTTAAGACTTCCACGTCATAAGAGAAACTTATAACATGGCAAATGTTGTGGTATTTTCACACTCATACGGCCAAACCCACTATGTCAATAAGTTTATTTTATGTTTTGAAAGGTGTATTTTTCACACATTTTGAGTTGTCGTTTCAATCTTTTCAGATCCCTTAAACTATCATATTTCAAAATTTGAAATATGGTGCCACATGTTAAGTTAATCCTCTCTCAAATGTAACATGTTCATCTATATGTTCTGATCTAATGGTAGCAACGTCTTTAACTTACCATGCGTCGGACACACCCGCTCCTATACAATCCCACTTCCCTATACTCTCTGATTTTCTAAACCACTTCCCTATACTCTCCAGATTCAATCTTCTCTCTCAACGCTCAGTCATAAATTTCAAAATAGTTTTAGGTAGAAATAATTAACATTCTGAACATGTGTTTTTAGTTTGTTTGTTTTTTTTTACTATGCATTTGTGTTGCAGACCCTATTGCTTTCATTGGACAAATCATGCAGAACGACGCAATAACCTTTTAGGTTTCGTCTTCATCCTATTGATTCTTAGGTTTCATTTTTCATTTTTTTGAAAATAAAGTGGGTGTTTTTTTTCACACTTCAGTTTATGTTCCACATTTTTATTGATACTCATGTAAATACTCCACCCTATGATCCTTGATTTATTTTACATAGTGGTAGTGGTGGTTCCATGTTTCAGGCTACAGTTGGATCATTTGGTATTTCTCATATTCCCCTATTTTTTGAGCTTTTAGTTTCTTTTGATTTTGGTGCCCTTTTTTTTAATCTTTGGTTTCATCATTTGCAGCGGTTGAGAAGGGTAAGATTTCATTTACCCACTTGCAGTGGTATTTCTACTAAGGTCAATGTTCTTTACTCTTTTCAAGTCTTAATGCTTCTTTAACATTCTTAAACTGGGTTCGAATGATTCTGAAAATTTTGTTAAATTTCTTTAACTGAGCTCTGGCGATGTTACTTGATATTTAGTGGAGTTTGTAAAAAAATTTTGAAACTGAAAGGTTTGAAAAAAAACACCATACCCTTTGATGTTTTTGATACAACCGCTCTATGAATGTTTTGAGGAGAGATAGAGGGTTTGTCCAAGTTTGAAAGGTTTTCTTCAGATCTATGAATATATATCTCTCTCCCAGTGTTTTAAATAGCTCGCTATCGCGAACGCAATAGCTCGCTATTGCCTTTTGCGATGGGAAAAGGCAACGCAAATGGGTCTGCTATCTGGGATGTTGCTGTTGCGTGCGCTATTGGGCGCAATTTGGTGCGATTTAGCGCAAAAGTGCGCAAACCTGCGCTATAGCCGCGATATGCTTGTTTTTTTTAAAACCCTCTGGCTTACCAAAACGGCGTTGTTTTGGTAAGTACAAAGGTTTAAAAAAAACGCAGACACTTCCTCATTCACTTTTGACAACCCCAATCTAAAAAAAAACTTCTTTATTATAGTTTTGACAACCCCAACTTAACAAAACCCTTCCTCAATCACTTTTAACAGCCCCGATCTTGAAAATAAAATAAAAAAACTCATTAATAGTGCTCCGGACTCTTCCTTCCACAATTTGGCAGGCCCGATTCAACTTTGGTAAGAATTTATACAATTCTTTTTATTTTTATTTTTTATGTTTGACAATTTTTGAAAAAATGTTGTAGCACTTTATGACTTTACGACTATATTTGAAATGATTTGGAGTGATTGTTTGAGCTTATTTATTTATTTATATTTGTTACATGTTTTTCAAATTAAAAATCTGAAATGCGCGGATTGCTTGTGCGATACGCGACGCTATTTGCGCGACGCGATTTTGGAACCAAAACGCGACACCCTGCGCAACCGCGATTTAAAACATTGCTCTCTCCTCAAAACCTTAATATGTCCTTAAATAAAAACCCAGATCTAGGTTTGAAAAGTTTTCTACAGGTAAAGTTGTATATTTTTGCGGTTGTACAGATCTATGAATATATCTGCAGATCTGTCCTTGCACATCCATTCCCTTCATATGGCCCTCTCAATACCCCCCTCCCCTCTCTTATACCCCCTCCCCTCGGTACATGTAGCACCGCCACCGTACTTGCCAAGTTATTCCCGGATCTCATCGCTTTCCTCTGTTCGCAAATGTCGTTTTAATGGTACAGCTGTGAATGTCTGCAAATAGCGTTTTATGGTGTAATTGATCTATCTCTATTTGCCTATCCCCATTTGAGCCAGCTTTCTCAAGAGTAAAGTTTGATGATAAACATCTATGATTTTTGTTCAGTTTCAGTTCATTTTTTTTTTGTTCGGTTTTAGCGATTTAAGTAAGAAGTCAGTTGCCTCTCCCTTTCTCCACTGTTTCTCTTCATCTATTTGCTCCACCATTATTCAAACCCCCTGATTCAAGAACCTTCCTGTCAAAGACTTCAATCCTAACATAATTAAATTGCTGAGAACCCTTTGGGTTTTAGAAACTTTAATCAAGGTTCAAAACTAAGTATACACATCTTTTTGCCTAATTTATTATCGCAATACTATGCTGGGTTGTAAATGTTTTTAGGGT
The DNA here is from genome assembly GCA_949130495.1 of Sambucus nigra. Classification (NCBI taxonomy): domain Eukaryota; kingdom Viridiplantae; phylum Streptophyta; class Magnoliopsida; order Dipsacales; family Adoxaceae; genus Sambucus; species Sambucus nigra. The sequence goes on along the minus strand of OX422222.1, from coordinate 459,728,281 downwards.
TCTTTGTGTTTTAAATTTGAGGGTTACTATGTAAGAAAATAGTCTTTTGGGTTCATAAACAGGATTGATATTGTTGGGTTTCAAAATAGAGGTTTTTGATCTTGGGGCTCTTAATTTTTCTATGGTGGAATCAACTTTTGGTATTTCATACTTGAGGTTTCCAAACTCGCCATAAACCGCTTTTTATTTTTTTTTCAGAAAAATGCTAAATCAAATGCTCATTATAACGGGGTTATTTTAGGGACTAAAATTGTTGAGTTCATTTGTTGGGGTTATTTTATAAGAAAGTGATGATATATTCATTACTCAATTCTTTGTGGGTTATATATGATTGGTTTTGTTGGATATATTCATTGATCAATTCTTTGTGGGTTGTATATGATTGGTTTTAGGAACCAACATTGTTGATATATTTGTTATAGTAGATATACTTAATGTTCGAAATGTAACAAGAATGGAAAGAGAGTTAATCTGAAGCAAGAAGATATGTTAAAGGCTTTGTCATTTTAGCACGAAACCAATTGCAATGGTTTGAAGTGCTCCACGTCCTTTTAGGATTCTGCTAGAAAGAATCATTATTCATTTGGGTTCACTGTGTATGGGTTCACCAGTTGCAATTTGAAGCAGGAAGATATGTTATTTTTTAACTGTCACATGCCTTGTGATATGTATCTTTAAGGAATTCTATATTTTCTTGATAGTTTGATTTTCTTTCTAGATGTATGGATACTACATCTAAAGGATTAGCAAATATTATATTTTTAACATGAAGGATTAATGACCCCTTCAGTGAAAGGTTTGGTGAACAAAATCCTTTGTCAATTTCCTATATTGTGCAAACTATAATAGAAGTGTACTTAAAAAATAGTGAATAGACTTTTAGCTACTACTTAAAGGTGTCAATTTCCTATATTGTGCAAGCTATAGTAGAAGCGTACTTAAAAAATAGTGAATAGACTTTTAGCTACTACTTTAAGGCATCAAGTCTGCAGGAAAAAAAGGGAGGTACAATTGATTTGATATCAAGTACATGACACCAAATCTTAAAGGCTTAAATTTAATAGTCAGAAAAAATTTAATAGTCAGAAAAAATTGTTTGCATTATAATGAGGGTGATGGGTGAGCCTGCATTTACTGAGCAGTGGACTGATAAGGTTGGTATGGTGGGTTTATGGGTACGGGAGAGATAGAAAGGTGGGTGAAGGTGATGGGTTGACAGTGTGTGTATGTATGACAGTGTGTGTATGTATTATGTGTATTCCATCATTTATATTATTTGTTCAGTTTGATGGTTGTCATCTGTTGAATCTATTTTTTTAGGGCAATTTACACTTAGGTCCCTTGTTGACAATTTTTAAACATTTAAGGACAATTTGCTATTAGGTCCACTTGTTATGCCACTAGCGTGGACTTCTACAAGAAGAGAATTAATGGCCCCAAGTGTTTAAAATTTATCAAAATTCCTTTGGTGTTTAAAATTTGTTTGCAAGGAACCTAAGAGTACTTTCCCCTTTTTTTATTGTTCAATTTTGTTGATCATGTTGCTGGAGGTTGAAACCTGAACTTTGGTTATCTTTCCTATAACCTAAACATTATCCCCACATGGGCTGGTACGGGCTTGAAAGTAACTATGGTCTCTTATATATCTTAAACATTATTAACACAAGTGGCCATTCATATTTCCAGAGGGCTTTATGTAATCATCAACTAACAAATATTTTGGAACTCATACAAAATCAGTACCTGATAACTGTGACGACTTTTCAATTTTATTTCACTACAAGCCTATTTAATTTTTCATTGAATAGGGCGGTATTTTATTTACGAGTCTTAGCTGGGATGCATGAGACATGTTTTAGTACCATATTCGTACATTGTTTCTAGAGGGAAAATACGTCCAAATAAATTTATTACCGTGCCGGGAACACCCTAGTATATATATATAAAGAGAGAGTCTGGCTCCTGTGCACACCTAAGTTTGTGTACCAAGTTTGCACACCGTCTGTTTGACATAGTAAACAAATTATTTTTGAATTGAATTTTTGTGTGTGGTATTTAAACATTTCAAGCAACCAACATAAAAAAAAACTCAAAAAAACTTTTTTGCTATTTTAAAAAAATCGATCAAACTTTCACAGATTTAACCGATTTTTTAAAATAGCAAAAAAAAGTTTTTTCGAGCTGATTTTTTTTATATGGACCACTTGAAATGTTTAAATATCACATAAAAAATTCAACTCAAAAATATTTTTTAAATATTTTAGAAAAATAGGTTTGTGCCAGCAAGTATGCAAACTTGGTGTGCACAGGAACCTGCCTCTCTCTCTCTCTCTTTATATATATATATATATATATACGCACATAGACAAACGCACACACACAAACACACATATATATATATGAGAATATGCACATACATATAATATTTATGTGTACATATATATACATGTATAAGTTTCCTATATTATCTTACACAAATACATACATACATAAATATATAAATAAATAAATAAATGTACGAACACACACATATATATACATATATTATCATGACATTGTGTAATACTTAATAAAAAATTATGCCTACATGCATAAAAGTATAACATGTATAAAGTATTATATATGTACTGACAATATTATTTAAAATATATAGATCTTAATATAATATATATTTATTAATACATGCATACGTATATATATACGTGTACATCTTTGTGATTATATGTACATACTACATTTTTTTTAAATTATATATCATACATATATAATATATGTTTATGCATTTTATAAGGATTATTTATTGAAGTATAAATGAACGAAAATACGGTGACCGAACCATTCCGAGTTAAAAAACAAGTTGCTATAAACAACATCTTGCTGTTTTCAGAAAACAGTGTTTTAATTTTAAACCCTATTTTGAAAAGACAGTTTTTAAAAACACGTTTGCCAAATGCAAATTCTTGTCAAAACTGTGTTTAAAAACAGAAAACAGTTTTAAACACATAACCAAACAGACCCTAATTGTTTTGCAAGAAACCCCCTGAACTATAAAATGTCACCAAAAGTCTCAAGAAGGTGAATTTGAACAAAATTCTTAGTTCGGGGCCTAATTGGGAAGAGAATGAACTCCAGGAGTAGAGTCAAAATTAATATAACATGATAGTCGAAATGAATGAACAAATTCAATTAATTCATCAGAAAAAAGATTTCTTCTTTCCTGATTCCTTTTTTTTTTCCTTCGACACGAAAAGCAAATCTGGATTCTTGGATTTTTTGAACAAAACATCAATCTGCGTTATCTTAATAAAACCTAACCAACTTGGTTTTGGGGTTCTCGGTGTTTGGTTTGGGTTCTGTTGCTACACAGGATCTCAGTTTTGTTAAAAAAACAGAAATTTAGAAAGGAAAAAAAAAGGGAATATAGAGGGGAAAAGTCAAAAGGTTAAACAATACCCTTTTCCTTCTATTATATTTTCCTACTATTTTTGGGAGGAGAGAATATTATGGGCCAGGTAATAAAGGTAATCCTCTACACGAGGGTCTTCATATGAGCTGAAGGAGAGTTACCCTTTTTCTCAAATTAGACTATCTCCAAACGTTGAGGCATTTCGCAAAGCCAAAATGTGTTAAATGCATTTTGCAAATGAAGCAAACCCAAGCGTTTGGGCGTTGTTTGTATTCGGGCAGAGAGGCTATTGCCGTCCTAAGTAGACTGGGCGGCAAAGATAACAGCTTAATTTTTATAAACTAAATACATATGCGTAATTTCAACAAAAACTCATCCCTGTTTAGTTGTGGAAAACAATCCAAGAAAATTTTTCAAAAATTCTCCCGAAAAATGGAAAATTGGAAAATGCGTTCAAGTTTGATATTTTTCCATCAGAAAATTCAATATAATTTTCCAAATTCTCCATTTTTCCATGAAATTGGAAAACTATTTTAACAAGTTTTCCACCAATTTTCAAAATCCCCACAATTACATTTTAATCCTGAACTTTCGATAACTTATATCAAGACTCTTAACGTTTTCGTAAATTACATTTTAATCTCTTTATTTTCTAACAAAGATATCTTGTCATTGAAATTTTTGAAAATTACATTTTGACCCCTGAATTTTCTATTAAGTTTATTTTGGCCCTTTTGACTGCCTAAAAATTACATTTGGACCTTGAAGTTTCTGTATTTATATTATAAGCCTGAACTCCGTGTAGATTACAATTGACCCCCAAATTTTCTATAAACTAATTTTTGAAAAGTATAATTTATTTCTACCATATGAACACATTTTCTACTTTTCTAAGATTTTCTATGGAAAATGAAAATTAGAAATGGAGATGAAAATTGAAAATACAAAACAGAAAACAGAAAATAGTTTTCCACAACTAAACAGGACTTCAAATTCTCTGAACTAAATTTGTGTGCGTCTCCAACCTTTAAAAATGGATTTTGACTCCACCGAGAACTTCACCCATGAAGAAGACAATTTTACTAAGAGTTGGCTGTATACTTCACCGCTTTAACAAGGCCAACTTATCTAATGGGTCGCACAGTGCCGGTTCTCTATCCGGTCGTTGGACAACCATACAGAAGGTCATCACCAAATTCACTCGAATCCACGCCCGACCATTGAGGGAACCAAAATTTGACTGGGAGTTAAGGACAATGTTAATTACATGCTAAACAGACAAAATTTAGACGGTGTTGGGCCGAACTGAAGGACTCTCCAAAGGGAGCTGCCCAACTAGGGAGATGATACTTGGGAGTTAATCCCGGGCCTAACAATTTAATACTAGCTAAATAATATATCATTTTATTACGTTTATTTTTCTAAACCTATCTTGTATTTTTTTTATATTTAATGATGTATATTTGATTTCGGTTTCAACCCTTGTGTTTGATTTTTAAATAATAGTAAAAGATTTAATTATATATATATATACATATATATCAGAAATTGAAAGAAGTGAAAATAAAAGAAAACAAATTAAATACGTATTATTAGCGCTGATCAAATCAAATAGTACTGTTGGTCGGGACGATGGGTGGCTTCTTTACAACTCCGTGTTGGACCTATATATTTTTGGCCAAAATGAGTTCATTGTTGTGTTTAAATGGGTTTTACCCGTTTTAGTCAGTGGGTTAAATTTTCCCTGCCCAGCAGACGCTTGGAGTCTTCTTATTGTGAATATAACACAATTCTCAATATTCTTATTTTTAAGAGGGAGAGGAAGGCTTTAACATTCTCAACAAGCATTTGGGTATCTTCTAAAACATACTTGGAAGATAAATTTTATAAACCCTCGAGAGATTGAAGACTGTTGAATGTTTATTGGAGAAGATATTAACGGGAGGAATTATATTACATATACAATGACTGAGATGTGTAACGGCATTGAAAATCATACAATCCCAGCACAAATTAACTGTTATTTTGTCGTACTAAAGAGACTTTTTATAGAACATTCACTAGCTCTATGATAACCATATGAAAATCAAAACACTGAGGTGTTGAAGTTTTCTAGTTTGTGTTGCAGTAACTCATAATAGGAGAGAGAGACGGGAGAGAGAGATGCAACTCTTACTAAAATAGTTGCACTTGAATCAAAGATTTCAAAGACAATGCTACATTACATCTCCGCATCTGCAAGAAATCGGTGATCTTAAGCGTATTAAAACCATAGACCAAGAAAGCCCCTCGACATTAAAACAAATTGATTAAATGAACTTCCTAAAGGCATACTTTGATAAGTCAATCGCCAAGTCTTTGGCTTCCTATTAACAAGCACAAAGCAGACTTAAGAATCCCAAAACTCGCCGTTTCAATCTATTTTAAAAACCCCATCCTCTTTTGCTTTTTGAGAAATTTCAGTTTTTTTCCAGTTCAGATACCATAGACCTTTTACCTCTTAACATCCTCTACACCTCACGAACCACAAAAGAAGAATCCAAAATACCCACCCACCACACACATTCAATTATTCCCAAGTAATATATTTTGGGAACATGCATTACAAAAGTAAAATGAGTAAAAAGTAGGCTTTTCCATGGGGAAGAATGTATTGTCAACCATATACACCCTTGTCGAAACTAGTCATCAAACAATAAGGCCTAAACTCTCTCATTACCTTAATGGGCCATTTTTTCTTAAATACAAAAGTACATTTGGTGTAATGAAGGTTGAGTTGATACTCTTCCCCACCACATCATTGGCATGAAATCCTAATGCCATAAGAAGAAACTTACAATGTTCAAAAATACGGAAAAAAACCATAGTAAAAGGTATCAGGACTAAGGGCCTTCTTTTTCACAATTCAAAACGATTTAACTTCCTCCTAAGGTCTCTCTTAACAAGTCGCCCTTTTTCCTGATATATAGAACACCAATACGTATCAATAATTATATGCCTATATTAAATCTCCTTAATAAACGGGTTATCTCCTGAGAAGCCGGCATCGATATAAAGGGTAGGATACTAATAATGATGTGAATCAATTGATGACGTTTTCGTCACTTCTTATTTCTTTGCTGATGTAATTTTCTTTTATTAAACTTGCTTTAAAATGTTGTCTTAAGTAGAGGGAAAGGGATTCTTGGTAAATATGTAATAAGATATTCAAGACTAGTGACATCACTCATGACCTCATAAGGAGCCCAAGACATTCCTTAGTTGGTTAGGATTAAAATATCATAATAATATTCCTCCTGACGTGAATAAGGGCGTCATCATCATTTTTTAGTCTTTTATTCTTTTTCTTTATTTTTAGTAAAGCACTGTATTTTTCTTTTGTTTAGTATTTAGGGGTGAAAATGAGGCGAGCCAAGCCGAGCTTAAGACTGCTCAAGCTTGGTTTGTAAATGTAAACGAGCCTAAAAGTATGTTCAAGCTCGGTTCATTTATCCTACGATCCAAGCTCGAACGAGCTTCTAAGCACGCAAATACGAGTCGAGCTCGAGTAGTTTGGTTATTTTACACTAATTTAATATGGATATCGATGATCGAGACGAATCCGAGCCGAGCTCAATAAGATAACGAGCTTAAATTTTTGTTCAAGCTTGGCTCATTTATTTTACGAGCTAGTCTCGAACGAGCTTTTTTCCGAACGAACACGATCCGAGCTGGTTCATTTTACAGCCCTATTAGTATTTAGAGGTGGGAAGGACAAGTGACATCTAGTGGTATAATTGTAATTAGCTCAATAGCTTAGAGCCCAAGCTACCTTCCACCTATAAATACTCATTTGTATCCTCATTGAGGTATTCTACATTTTTTTAGAGATATTGATTCGAGAGAGTTAAGACGTGAGATATTTTCTTCTTGCTTCCACTTGACGTTATTTACGTCACCTCCTCTCTCACCCTTATATAGATTGTAACTCCATTGGCGATAAAAAGCAACCAGTTAATATGTATTTTGGGTGTTATCTCTTGTGAGTGTGTTCTTGTTAGAGGTGACTAACGTCAATTAATCTCTCCATGATTAAGCTCTCAGTAATATTGGTGTCCCGACGAAACCGTGCGTGTCCTAAACGTGCCCAAGTTAAATAAAAACATTTAAGGAAAAAAGAAAGATATTCGTATCAGATCATGTCAACCACAAATCCCAAGGTCCGACATGGCCTAGATAGGATTCAAGCCTTTTATAAGGCTGTCCGTACTTCGTAGCTAAAATATATCGCTTCAGCCAAAACTAATAGTAAAATCATCAAGGGTGTGTTTGGTCGGAGAGGGTGGGAAAAAAACTCAAGGAGAAAATTTTCCTAGAAAATTTTTCATATTTCCTCCCTAAGAAAAAATTCCCATAAAAAATGTAGAAAATGTGTAGGTTGTACTTTAGGCAAAGATGGAAACATACACACCCCAAAAGTTAGAAAATATGAATTTTTCAAATCAAACACACCCTAATCATGAATAATGCAACAGAAAAAAAAGAAGAAAAACAAACTAAATTATATTATTAAAGCAATCAAGTAAAGAAACCTGCAAGGCCCTCCCATACATCCGACGCTTCCGAAGAAAAAGCGTGGCCAGCGCAATCTCTGGTCTAGTCAAATCGTTCCCTTCTTCAACCCACTTATCCAAAACAGTATTAACGGACAAACCCGGTGCAGCCATGATAGCCTTGAACAGTGCCGAAGAACCCCTTCTTTGTCGAGATGTTTTCTCGCTAATACCCGTCTCGGTATCTGATAAGCCTAGCTCATTTTGCGGTTCTTCAACATCAAAATCATTGTCTTCCTCTCCAGATAACTCAGGTTCAGAGATTAAATCATCATCATTTTCAACCGCAACAGTGCTTTTTGGAGTTGTATCGGAACTAGATGGGGTTTCAAGCTCAGAAAAACCATCCTCCAAATCGTCATCTTCACTCTCTGTGCCACTTTCTGTGCCAGCCTGTGAAGAAAAACTGTGGAGACCCGTAAAGGGTCTCAGGGAATCACAAGGGGTGCTGTAAAATCTCTTTAAAGAAAGAGATTTATCAAATGTTTCGTGTGTAGGCTCAACAAATCCTGCCTTTCCTTCTATGTAAAAGTTTATTGTTTCTGCGCTAGCACGACAATCTTGAAATTTTCGTACGTTAAATGCTCGGTTCCTGAAAACAGAACAAATATACATCAGTAACTAGCGAAACAGAATGGAAGCACCAACCACGAAAGTAAACACTTTTTTGTTCTATTATAGTTCCTATAAACATGTTAAGAAAAAATAATGGATTATTTGAAGTTTGGTCCCCAATAATTTTGTGATATTGACTTTGACACCCAACATTTTCACCTATTGGGGACTGACCCCAAAATGAATTTCAGTGACGATAAAAATGTGCAAAAAAGATTTGGTAAAACTTTTTGCGACACTTTTTTCGCTGTTAAAAGTCATTTTGCGGGTCAAACCCCAATAAATGAAAATTACGGAGGTTAAACTCAATTACAAAGAATTAATGGGTCTCAAACCCCAAATAACTTAAAAATAATTATGAATGGAAGACAATCTATATATACACAGATATATTAGAGGGACAAATTTCTACACTCCATAGGGGCTTCGTAACAAAGTAAAAGGCTCTGACCGTCTAGCAGCCCAACTGATGCAAGTGGGGGACAGAAAAGTTGAAGACTAGATTAGGTTTTCAGTATTCCTAAGGGAATATGTCAATAAATCAGAATCATGTAAAAATGTGAAAAATTTATTATAATTAATTCAGTCTTGACGGAAATAAAGATTTGAGAGACGACGGAAAATAGACTTGTTTTCCTCATACAAGTTTTCCTCGTTGTTTCAGGTTCCCATTAAAAGATGGGAAAAAGAAATAAAACAAAATGGTTACAAATTCATTAGTTCGAGGAAATTCAATTTCAATATTGAGCAACCACGCTATTTTTTTACCCAATAAAACAAAAACCCTAATTGAACTGATATCACGACAATTATATTTCCCATTAAAGTTACTCTTTCTTCAACTAACAGTAAACCCAATAAACAAAAATGCATGAGCTACATTTCATATCCCTTTTCCTTCATTTTCTCAGAAGCCAAACAAGACATAGCTTATCCAATAATAAGGACCATCATCGCCAAAATAAGATCGAAAAAGTAACTTGATCTCAACAAATTATTAATAAGCATAATCTAGGTTGTGGGTCTGTGCGCGCGCACACACACTAACAGTAAACCCAACAAACAAAAAGGCACATTCCCAACGTTTCATCTCCCGTTACTTTCCTCCATTTTCTCAGCAACCAAACAGGATGTGCATTATCAATTATAAAGAGTATCATTGTCAACGTAGAATAAAAAGAGCAATGTAATCCAAACAGAGTATTACTAAGCATAATTTACATTGTGGGGGTGTGAGCAACACACAGAGAGACCAGAAGATTATTACCACACAGAATTTTGATCGTGGGTTCATGCATAAGAAATACACACACACACACACACATACAGAGAGAAAAAAGATGAACAGTTTCATCTTCCATTACTTTCCTCTTTCTCAGCAACCAAACAGGACATAAATTATCCAATTACAAGGAGCATCATTGTAAACATAAGGTAAAAAATAAGTAATCCCGGAAAATTATTCCCAAGCATAATTTAGATTGTGGGTCTGTGAGCATTACACACGCGCACGCACACGCACACTGAGCGAGAGACCAACAGCAGATTATATCAGACGTGAACTAAAGGTTTCGTCTCCAATTACTTTCCTCCATTTTCTCAAAAGCCAAACAAGACATAGAGTAACAACTTATAAGGAGTATCATTGTCTACATAAAATACAAAAGGTAGTGTAATCCCAACAGATTATTACATAACATAATTTACTTAATAATCCTAAACGTGCACAAGAACAAGCCATTTGGACTCCCCAATGCGAGCTAAACAGGGGGGACGTTGTGCCAGAGCCACCCTAACACCCGCTCCGCTTCAAATCTGGTATCCGTTGGGAGTTTCGAACTCTAGACTTATCGAGAGAGGGAGAGAGCTAACACACACACATATATATAATGAGAGAGAGAGAGAGCTCCCAGCAGATTATTACAACATAAGATTTAGATTGTGGGACTGTGCATTTTCTCAGCAATCAAACAGGACAATAAAAAATATATACCAGCAGATTATTTACTATGCATAATTTAGATTGTGGGACTGCAAGAATAAAACAAATGCTCGGACACGCACACACGCATACACACGGATAGAGAGACATGAACTCAACGCGTCCATCTCTCCTTACTTTCCTCCATTTTATCAGCAACCAAACAGGACATAAACTATCCAATCATATGGAGCATCATTATCAACAAAAGGTAAAAAAAAAAAATTAATCCCAGCATATTATCACACACACGCACACAAATGCATACATACATACATATATATATATATATATAGAGAGAGAGAGAGAGATGTACTTAAGGTTTCATCTCTCACTACTTTGAACCACTTTCTCAGCAACCAAACATAACATATAAACCATCATTATCACCCTAAGATAGAGAAACTAATGTATTCCCAAAAATTTAGATTCTCACTCTCACACTATATATATATATATATATATATATATATATATATATATATATATATATATATATATATATATATATATATATATATATATATATATAAATATTATACACGCACAGTTTCGTCTTAAAAACTGACAAATATTAACCGATTTTTTTAAAATAGTAAAAATAATAGTTTGACCTGAATTGTTTTATAGGGTATCCATGGAATGTTTAGATATCATGTAAAAAAGTTCAGCCCAAATAATTTTTTTTTAACTATTTTTTAGAAATTTGTCCGCAACTTAGGACCTCATTTTAGGAGCTGACTGTGTGTGTGTGTGTATAAAAATATACAATAGTAAGGGGAGAGAAAGAGATCCCACAAGATTATTACAACACAAAATTTGATTGTGATATATATAATAGTGAGAAAAAGAGAGATTATTACAACACAAAGATTATATTGTGGGTCTATGTTCATAAGATACACACACGTTAATATACCGAGAAAGGGATAGATAAATGAACTTAAGGTTTTCATCTCTCATTACTTTCAATTAGTTTCTCAGCAACCAAACAGGACATAGAACCACCATTCTCAACATAAGATCTCTGTTCTAAAAGGCCCGCCTAGGCTTCGCCTAGGCCCGCCTAGGCTTGAGGCTTGAGAGAAACGCATCGCCTACGCCTTATTACGCCTTATTCTTGGTAAAAGGCTTAAGGCACACTTATTAAAAAAAAAACAAAGGATTAGTTGACAAATAATGGTTATGGAGCATGAATATGAGAAAGATGGTTACCAAACATATGGATATATTTTCAAAATTCAAGTTATGTACCATTTTATTATATTACTAGCCTTGGAATAATTAAAATAATAAAAAAAGGAAAAACGCCTTTTTACGCCTAGGCTTCGCCTAGGCGCGCCTAGGCTCCTAAGGCTTGAGGCTTGACCTCTACGCCTCGACCACGCTTCACGCCTTTTAGAACCTTGCATAAGATAGAAAAAGCAATGTCATCACAAAATTTAGATTGTGGGTCTATAAAATACACACACACACACAAAGAGAGTGAGAGAGATGAACATAAAATCTTCCCTCTAAAATACTTTCAACCAGTTTCTAAGCAACCACACGTAGCAAAGAACCATTATCGTCCACATAAGATAGAAAAACAACTGTATGTGCACAAGATACACACATTCATATACCGAGAGAGGGATAGTTCGATGAACTTAAGGTTTCATCTCTCACTCCTTTCAACCACTTTCTCAGCAACCAAACAGGACACAGAACCATCAATGTCGGCACAATATAGAAAAACTAATGTAAACCCAAACTTTAGATTGTGCGACTCTTTGCATAACACACACACACACACACACACACACACACACACATATATATATATATATATATATATATATAGAGAGAGAGAGAGAGAGGCAAACAGGACACAGAACCATCATTGTCAACATAAGATAGAAAAAGCAATGTAATTTGAAAATTTAGATTGTGGGTCTGTTTGCATAATACGCGCGTACGCACGTGCATATATATATATCAATGTTTTAAATCGCGATCGAGCAGGGTGTCGCGTTTCGGCTCCGAAGTCACGTCGCGCAATGCGCAAACAATTCGTTCATTCCAGATTTTTAATTTGAAAAACATGTAAAAAGTATAAATAAAGAAATAAACTCAAACAATCACTCCAGATCATTTCAAATATAGTCATAAAGCCAAAAAATACTACAACAATCCAAATAAAATACAAAAAATAGGACCGTATTGTTCCAAACATAGGACCATATTGTTCCAAAAATCTCAAAGGCATGAAGTTTCAAAAATAAATTAACAAATGACATCAAAAGTAGACACTATCTACAAAAGACTCCACTTTCCCCTTCTTTTTCATATGCATATTTCCACCCAAAATACTTCTTAGTAGACATTATTTTGACAACCAACTGAAATTTCAAAAAAAACTTGAGAGATAAAAAAAATGTCTCAACATAAAAAATAAAAAAAGAACTGTCTAAATTCTTACCAAATTCTTACCAGAGTTAGGAAGATACTGTCTAAATGCCGGAACTATCTAAATGATGTTTTTTTTTTCATGGGCGGAATTTAGATCAGGGTTGTCAAGGTAGGGAAGGGAGAGAAATGAGAGTTGTCAATTTAGGGCTGTGAAAGTTTACGCTGAATAGAGGTTTTTTTTTCATTTTTCTTTTTTTACTTACCAAAACGGCATCGTTTTGTTAAGTCAATGTGTTTAAAAAAAACATCTCGGGCAGCAATAGCGCACTTTTGCGCCCAATAGCCCACGCAAAAGGAGCATCCCGTATAGCAGTGCCAATAGCGTGGCGTTTTTCAATCGCAAAAGGCGATTGCGCGCTATTGCGTTCCCAATAGCACGCTTTTTAAAACATTGATATGTATATATATGTGTGTCTATATATATATATATATAGAGAGAGAGAGAGAGAGAGAGAGAGAAAGGCTCATGTACACCTATACATCATGATGTACACCTATACATCATGCTTTATATATCACACCTAGTTATAGGCTCTAAAAAACTTTTTTTATCAATATTTTTATTTTACCCATGGAGTTAACCTTCCAATCAACACATGTTCAAAAAATTAGGTCAAAATACAATTTCTAACTATTTTTTAATAATCCATCAAAAATTGCTGAAAATAACTTATTTTATAATGTCCGCACAAAACAGAATTTTGTGAATTTTCTAAAAATATCTAGAAAATGTATTTTGAACTTGTGTTGATTGAAAAGTAAATTTCAATAGAAAAATAAAAAATTTGGAAAAAAAAAATTCTTAAGACTCTAGAACTAGGTGTGATGTATAGAGTCTAATGTAGGAGAGCATTCACACACAGATGAACTTTAGGTTTCATCTCTTACTACTTTCAACCACTTTCTCAGCAACCAAACAGGACACAGAACCATCATTGTCAACATAATGTAAAAAACTAATTTAAACCCAAAATTTAGATTGTTGGTCTGTTTGCATAACACACACACACACATATATATATACACACCATCATTGTCAACATAAGATAGAAAACCTAATATAATCCCAAAACCTAATATAATCCCAAAATTTAGATTGTGGGTCTGTAAAATATACATACAAACGTATACATATTAGATTGTGGGTACGTATCCAAAAGATTATGTGTGTGTGTATGTGTGTGTGTGTATATATATATATATATATATATATATAGAGAGAGAGAGAGAGAGAGAGAGAGAGATTACTTGATCGGATTGGAGGCTCGACGAAGTGCCAACATGGTGATTTTGAAGAACCTTTGTGCGTGTAAAATGAAAAATCCGTTATATGTGAGAGAGAGCCAAAACCCTAGTAGGAATAGCAACTCATGTGACGCTTAAACCCTAAAAAGCAATTTTTTTGCTACTTAGCCGAAGTGGGTTTGGTACTATGAGCTCCACAATATTAAAATGATGGTTAATAAATCTGTGTAATTTCTTAAAGCTACCTACGGTTTGTCATAATTACATTAACATCCCTAAGGGTCCGTTTGGTTCGTGGTGAAATACTTTTCACCGTGTTAAAAGTAAAAGGTGAATTATTAGTGCGGTGATTTTGTTTTCACCATCTCCGTTTGGATGGTCGAGTTTTCACTAGGTGAAAATTTTAACTTTTTCACCATTTGTTGTTTGGATGGTCAAGATTAATATGGTGAAAAAATAAAATGACCATATTATCCACATACTTGAAATGCATATAACTATTTTGATTTTCCTCACACAGGCCATTAAAAAATATGCATTTACCCCAAACTAAAATTTGACATAATCACCCCCCCACACACACACACAATTAGTCATATTTCGCTACGCAAGACAAATAAGTAAAAAAACAATACCAATTAAAAATAAAGTCCTTATTAAAAAAGAAAACAGTCCCAATTTAAAAAAAAAATTCCAACAATGAAAAAAAAACTGTCATTTGTAAAAAAAAAAATCACAGTTAAAAAAAAAAGAGTCAACTATAAAAACAGTAGTCCATAATAAAAAAAAAGTTCTCAGCAATGAAAAAACAGTCCCAAATAAAAGAAAAGTTTTCAACATTGAAAAAAAAGCAATCCCAATTAAAAAAAAATCCCAACTATAAAAAAAAAGTGTTCCAATTAAAAGAATTAAAAAAAAAATAGTTCCCAACTATGAAACCGTCCCAATTAGTAATTAAATTCCCAACACATTACCATGCACCAAACAAATATTCATTTTTTTTTATGGGAATAGATATTCTCACACCCTCTATATGTTCCCCCACACCTTTTGAATAATAAATGACAATTGCGCCCTTAAATTTATAAAAGCAAAATGTCCAATTTTTTCACCTCCAACTAAAATAATTATATTTGATAAAAACAAAAAAAATTATATTTTCAATAAAAAAAATAGTTTTTTATAAGTAATAATAAAAAAAACTGTTTATAAAACGTAAAATCTTATCTATTTGTTTTATTAAAAAACTGTATATAAAACGTAAAATTTATTTTTCTTAAGAAACTTTTTTCTTAAAAAGTGTTTTATTTTTTATTTACAAATTTTATTTTTGGTTAAAAACTGTTTTTTTTTTACTATATTAAAAATAATCTTTTTACTATTTTTAAAAAATATTATCTGCGCCAGCGGTATGTATAGGCGGTCTAACCACCTATACATACCGCTGGCGCGGAGCATTTTTGTCTAATATGTTGGTCCGCCCCAACGGTATGTATAAGTGGTCGAACTGCCTATACATACCGCTAACGCGGACCATTTTTTTGTATAGTAAAAAGATTATTTTTAAAATAGAAAAAAAATAGTTTTTAACTGAAAAAATAAATAACGAAACAATTTTTTTAAATAAATAAAAGAAACAATTTTTTAACTAGAAATGATAAAAAGAATGTCCATTTTTTAAAATAAATAACGAAATAGTTTTTTTTATCAACGTCCATTTAAATAAAAAGTAATATGTTTTTTTATAAATAACATAATATTTTTTAAATGAAAAAATAACTTTTATAATTTTTATATTTTCAGAATATTAAAATTTTAATTTTCTAGAATATTAGGATTTTTATTTTCAAAATATTATGTCTTATTTTTTTCTTAATAATACCTTTTTTTTTTAAATAATAGATTTTTGGGCAAAAGATTATATTTGCTCAAATCATATTTGCATAGAGGGTCTTTTGATCTTTTAGTATTTAAATATTAAAAAGGATGTGGGGAAAGACATAGAGGGTGTAGGAATAGCTATTCTATTTTTTATTTTTTATTTTAATTTTTAATTATTTAAATTATTTAATTTTTTTTAACTTTTTAATTTTTTTTAATTTTTTAAAATAAAAAATGAAATTTAGAAAAAAAATATTTTTTTAAAATGAATATTTGATGATCGTATTAATTGAGAGGGAAAAATGAATGTGTGATAATTGTAAATGGAAATAAGAAAGGTTACTTTGGTAATAAGATAAATTTCATTGTTTTCACCTGTTAAATTATTCACTTTACCCATGGTTTAAAATGGTTAAAGTTTCACCTCACTTTTCACCATATTCATTTTATTTCACCGTGTTAAATGCCCAACCAAACACATATTTTACCTAGGTGAATTTTATTTTAACGCGGTAAAAAATATTTCACCACGAACCAAACGGACCCTAAGAGATATCAACTAAAACTTTTGAGTCACTTTCAATGTAGATTTCATAGTCATTGAAGTCCATGAAGAATTCTAATCCTTTCTTTAGAGCTTGAGCTTCTGCCTCCATATTTATAACTTCACCCAAAGGAACATACAAAGCCTAGATCATGTCACCTTTTTAGTTTCTCATAATGCCTCCTCCCCCTCCATGTCTTGGATTTCCAAGAGAACTACCATCAATGTTGAGTTTTAAGAACTATAAATGAATGGGATATGGATATGGTATAGTATGATCCAGCAATGACCCATCTGATTAAATATAATATATTATAAATTTATAAATATTTATGTGTGTATAACAACTAAAAATAAATAAATGTATTAAACGTATGTATGTAATATAGATGTTTATTTATGCTAAACATTTAATATAGTAGATTATTGTAACGCCCCGACCTCGATTTATGGGTTACTCGTGAGTCAACCCGCTCTGAACCGAGCGTTAGGTGTGAAGTGCAATGGAACCCCTATATAATGTTGTTAATCCAGTTTTATTTTAGTTACCATTTCACTTGTTAACATGCGATTCCAGTTTCAAGATAAACTACATGATGGAACCATGGGGAGCACCCCGAAGTCCAACTAAACAGATCTACTAATATAAACATAAATAAATTACACTTACATGTGTAATGCCCTCAAAATACAAAACTGCTCCCAACCTGCCGTAACAAAGTGGGGATGTGAACTTATGCCCAGTGGGATTTATACAGGTTGTATAGAAACGAACGGCAGATAGGAATACTCACACGCTACAACCGCATGCATGCAAAAATCTGCATATATATACATACATATACCTTTGAAAAATACATATTCCAATGCATTAGCGATTTTACTTTCGAAAGCCTTACTTATCCAAATTAATTTACCTTAATCTAGTAAAGACTTCACTTATTCATACTTAGCATTTCATACTATATATAACACACTCGGTTCAATACTTAAAACCATTACATTTGATTTATTCGAACCCATTACTTTACCGGAATTTTACCATTTCATTCATTTCAATACACTTTAATATTTTCATTGAAAATCACCCTTTCAACACACGCATTCACCGTGTTAGAAAATACCTATTTAGTTTTTGAAAATCCCTTTTACGACACATTCTTGTGTTAAATATGGGTTTAACCATTTAGGTTACTTAACCACCGAATTACCCACTTTCTTTACCCATTTTTCCTATCTTATGGACATTAGTAGATTTGCGCATTAACTTGTCCATTTCACCTTTACTAGAACATTTATTATATTCATTCAAGTTAGTTTGTATTAACACATTCCATATTTCCTTTATATTTTCTCGAAATCTTCCTATACCGCATACTTTCACGAGCTCCACACTGCCGGCTATGTGAACCATATGCTCTAACCAGTGATTTAAGGCTTTTCACCCAAGGGCTTTGGGCCCTTTTTACTTTATCCTAGTGTCATCCTAGTTCCTTTTAATTTGTCTTAACATTTTACAAATGTCCACATTATTACACTTATCCCCTTTACCCGGCCGAAGCCAAAACCCGGGACTTTACCGCCCCATCTTGTGTTACACTTTGAAAAATTTCCATTTAATATCTTTTACACTATAATCTTGATTTTTATTCAAAAAAATATATTCGTTTAGGATCGCTTTGTGTAACAACCTTTCCTATTTCATAAAAATATTCCACTTTAAGTAAAATTATCATTTTATCCATTTATTTTCAAAATTAACTTTTACTCCATTTCTCAAGTGTTAATTCAACCAAAAACACTATTGAGTTATTCATAACAACTTCTTGAGTGTTTTAACACATTAACAACCTTTAAACTTAGAGTAATATATTTTACTTGATTGGAAATACGTTTACACTTTTAACCATCTTATTAATCCCATAAGTGTTAATATTTCACAACATTAGTAAGTTACACTTTCTAACCCTTCCAAAACATACATTCCTTTACTTTCTTCATTCGAGAAATCCAATTATACTTAAGACTACTTTTACAAAAAAGTACAATTTCTTTTCTTTAACATGTGTAGTCTTATAATTTCATGTTCATTAAACCTTTTAGTCTCAATTTGACATAGCTTGAAGACTAACTTTCCAATTATTCTTATTTTATGTTTAAACTCAACAAAACCTTCTCTAAACTTGTTCATACATTTAATATCAAAATACTTCAAGTCTATATATACATGAGAAGGTGGATTTTAAATCCAAAAATCCTACTACATGGTTTAGACATATTTTTCAGCAAATATTTACCAAATAAATCATCATTTCCAAACATTTTATTTCATAAAATGTTTAGCACCAATGTTGCTAGAAATGTCCATTTCATAAAAATGCCATCTTTCAATATTCCAAAACCTTGAAATATTTACTTATTCTTTAATTTGAACAAATTATCATTTTCTAACAAAAATCACATTATTTGCAAAAAAAAAAATCATAAAATGTTTTTCATCAAAATTACTAGAAAATACCCCATTTTCATAAAATATCAACTTACATTATTTCGACACCTTGAAATAATTATCCATTCTTTATTTTTAACAAAAATAACATTTTTTAATATTTTTATTCCATAAAAATGTTGATTGTCTTTTATACAATAATTATACTATTTAACTAATTACACTCTACTCAAATAGTCTAAATCCAAGACTACAATGTGAAAATAACATTCTTACACTAAAAGTAAGGTTACCCACCTCTAATGGCTCTAATGGTGGTGTTGGTGTAGAAGGAGCACCCCCCCCCCCCCCCCACCACCACCACCACCACCACCTCCAAAGGTGATCTCATGGGGTTACCAAACACTTCCTCCAAAGCTCTAAACTAAGACCCACTTCAACTCCCTTAAAATCCACTTTCTTCTTCTTCAAAATCCCCAAAATATTTCTCCATAATTCGTAGCTCTTCTTTGTTCATGTTGGAAATGGGCATATTTTGCCCAAATGTGGGGAAATACATCTTGAAAGTGGTGGTTTATGGGTGGTTTATGGTGGAGGAGTGGTGGGTGGTGGTGGAAGACCACCCACCCCTTCCTTTCTCTCAAACTTTTTCTCTCCTTCTTCCATCTTCTCTCAACAATAATAAACCCAAAATAACCCAAATAATAACACCTTATAAAACACCATTTAAGGCCCCAAAATCCAATTTTACCCTTACTGAACTGATATGGGCTCGACAACACACCAAATCAACGCTCCAAAATGTGATAGCGCACAAGGGTAACCTGATCTAAAAACTCCACCAATGTCGTTTTAACGACTTAACATAGGTTGTTCGAACGACTCAAGCTACGTCGTTCGAAATATGCTTCTAATGACCATTTTAATAACCTGCTACTGTAAACCAATAGCTTATTGTTAGAAGTCGCCCTGCTTCTAACGACCCTTCTAACAACCCGTGTATTATCATTCGAACGACATCCCTTGTCATTTGAACGATCCTATTTATTTTTCTTTTGATTTTTCTCTAACTTTTCACCCAAAATTCCTCCATATTTATAACTAACTCCTCCTTAATTATCATAAAAATGTAATTTAATAAATTTACTGGAGCAGGATATTACAAACTTCCCTCCTTGGGGAACTTCATCCCCGAAATTTCCGTTCCGTTAATCCTCAAACTCAGGGTGTCCACCAACTTCCATCCTAAGTCTTAGAAATCCTCCAAGACGATTCATCGAAGTCCTTAGCATTAAAGTCGCTAAATATTTAACCCGCAATATGCTTTAGTGCTCGCTATTTCGTCAACCGAGTCACTACGCATTTTACTTCGAGTCTTCACTCGCCTTATGATCAAGTCCAAACCATTTTTAGCACTACATATGCTAGTATCTAAGGCATATCGACTCCTTTATGGGAAAAGCGATTTTAGCGATCAATGGTCACCCAAAGCAAATCATGATACAACTATTCGTCGTATATATATCAAAAAATTTCGATCTCCATCCTAGGACCGTACATCTCGTGTCCCACAAATTCCCAGGTTATCCTAACTATATAACTCGTAGGAATTTGTCGACAACCATACCATGTCTTTCTCTCGCTCCAAGGAGGAATAAATCCATCAAATCATTATTGCATGCCCGATTTACACCTTTCGTGGTGTCTTTTTGATAAACCTAACACTACTTCAAGTGTCTCATTCTTGAGTACTCACCAAGTCTTATTCTAATACAATCACCATGGCAAAACAACATCGTATGCTAATTTTCCTCAATTTTACAGCACTATACTGTATACTCAAACCATCATCCCGCTCTTCATACCCGAGCCACTGGCTGTAGAACTGGCCATTTGAGAGTCCACTAGTTTAAAAGGAGATCGATACCACAAACAAATTTAGTGGCTGAAAGCGTCGCCACCCGTACGCAAAATTTTATGCAATAATAAGAATACCTCAGATGAGTGCACCGAGTTACTAAGTTGCTTTGATCAAACTCAACTCACCGCGCTCTCCCGGACTCAAACGCGTCGTACCAAGGGATGGTACCAATCTGAGTCACCACACAGGTGAGAATACTGAATACCGATTATCGGGAAAGAAAAGAAACACACTTGAGTCAGGGACAAGCAACCATCCCAAGGGATTTCGCCCATAGCAACTGATTTCGGCTTATGGGAGCGAACCTATACCGTATATTAGAAGTCATGCCGCTCATTCTCAAAACTCTCACCTAACATTACTTATGGGTCACTAGCCGTGACTAGGGTTGTGTTTCGGCCGGATCGGATCGAAAAATGTCTATTCGGAACAAAAATTAATTTTTTCGAAAGCAAAATAATTATTCCGATTTCTGATCCAATTTTTTGGGAAAATTAAAAAAAATATGAATTCGAAAAAATCGGCAAAAATAAAAAATTCACAAAATATATTAATAAAACGGAAATTTTGGAAGGACCCAGCTTGGCGTGCCACCACCTACACGTCAATACTACTTTTAAGCCCATCACTTATAAGGCTTACCGAACATCTCTCAAAAAGGCCAAGGCAGTGGAGAAAGAGGTAGGGAAGCTACCTGATGCAGGATCCATCAGGGAAGTTCAGTGCCCTGTATGATTGTCCAACTCAGTGGTGGTTTCCAAGAGTAATGGAAATTGGAGGGTGTGCATCGATTTCACTGACCTGTACCGAGTATATCCTAAAGATGGCTTCCCTCTCCCGAAGATAGATTAGCTGGTCGATGCTACAGCGACACACAAAAGGATGAGCTTCCTTGGCGCTTACTCAGGATATCATCAGACCCCCCTACATGGGCCTAACCAAGATAAGACCTCCTTTATAACCTCAGTTTGTTTGTAGTGCTATAAGGTCATGTTTTTTGGCCTCAAGACACCACAACAAAATAGATAATTAGTGGCAACAAAATTCATCACCAAATGAACAAATTTCGCCACCAAAGACATTTGGTGACAAAAAAAATTCGCAATTCGTCGGTTACGAAAGCCCCGTCACTAAAGGTTTTAGTGACAAAATAAAAATTTCGTCACCAAATAGTACACCTTTTGGTGACAAAATATGTTTTGTCACGAATAACAGGTTTTTAGTGACACAATTGTTTGTAGTGAAAGATCTTATTTTTTGTCACAAAAATGTCAATTTTGTCACCTAATGTATATGATAATATGAACAATCTTTTTGTCACGAAATGAATTTTATTGTCAAAAAATTATAAATTTAGAACTCATATATTTTTCATTTCTCATATAGTTATTTAATTAAATAAATATTAATTATAGAATCAACTAAATTTCATCGACATTATATAAGTAATCAACTACCATCAAATACATACTCTAAATTAAGGTTAAAAAGATTATATAATTGATACGAAGGCGTTTGTATAAATATCTCAAAACCATTGATGAATTAAAAAGTAGCCTAGATCATTTGCTACAACACATCAACTACAAAGTAGCCTCCAAAAAATAATTCCTAAGGCAATAGTTTCTAATCAATTACAAAGTAGCCTCCAAAAAACAATTCCCAACAAGTTTGTTAAATTCTCCTTGCATCTTTATCCCAAAAATAATTTTCAAAAAAACGTGCTCACAACGTCCCAATCTGCGATTCAAAAAGTACCAAGAGTTTCTAACTTTATAAGTCTATTAACAATTGATAAATAGAATAACATCAACTAAGAAATAACATCAACTAAGAAATAACACATTGAGCTAAATACCCAAAAAAATACGAAATTTAATTTTATGTTCAATATTTAAAAAAAATGACAAAGTTTCATTTGTTTATAGACTAAAAAAACCCTGTTAAATTAAAAAATAAAAAATCAAGAAATCCAACGACAATCCACAAAAATAGCCCCTCCGCCAATTCAAAAGATATGGTAATACCATCACCAATATTTAATAAAAATCGAGAGAGTTTCCTTTATTTATAGACAAAAGCCACCCTGTTAAATTAAAGAATAAAATAATCAAGAAATCCAATGACAATCCACCAAAATAGCCCTTCCATCGATTCAAAAGATAAGGTAATAGCATCGCCAATATTTTTTTAAAATCGGGAGAGTTTCTTTTGTTTATAGACTAAAACGACCCTATTAAATTAAAAAATAAAAAATCAAGAAACCCAATGACAATCCACAAAAATACCCCTTCCACTGATTCAGCAAATAAGGTAATAGCATCATCAATAGAGATATTAAATAACTTAAAGGATATGAATCCAACAATGTAATTTCGATAAATTCAACATTGATGCTTCAATAATAGTTGATGGATAATGAGTATGTTATGCGTCAATTAAAAGAACGGAACTGTTATATTTTATAAATTTATTACACCTGATGCTCAGAGTTAGAGAACAAATCACAAAGATAATTCCAATTTTCTTGACCATCGTGCCTCTTTAATTGATTTGTGTTTTTTGAACCTTAGTCAATGTCTATATCTTGCACCCCTCCTTCGACTCATCAACAATTTTTCTACACTATTTCTAACATACTCGTCCTCTATTTTAATGTCAAATTTGGACTAAAAATTCATAATTTATAAAAATAAGTATATAAAATAAATCAACTACTCAAGCACGTTTAATAACATAGTAGTTTTTAATTACATTGAGTCTTTTGAAGGCTTCTTCTTTGTCATTTTCAGACATGTCCTTCCATTTCGCAGGAACCGTGATGAGATTTCGTGCAATAATTCCCAACTCACTTGATAGTTTAGAAGATTGCACCACATTTGTCGGTCTTCCCTTGTCCCTTGAAATTTCAATAGTCAATTTCTTTCCATATGACCCAGTCAACTTCTCAAGGCCCTTTCCTTTAGTTGGACCACATATCCTTTTTGTCGTGGTGAAAGCTGCAATTAAAGGATATATTAGTTCATCGAAAACAATATATAATGAGAATATTATTCTTGTGATAGGTTATCAATCAGATTCTTTTGGATATATAATAAAGCAAGAAGATCTAAATAGCAATAATATTACATACCATCATAGATACATACATGAATTTATATAATAAAACATGAAAATACAAATAGCAATAATATGTCTTACCATATAAGATACATATTGAATGTAATAATGTAAATCGGGTATGCAAGTTAAAGAGACTATTTCCAAATACTGTTTGTTTTAAGAAACTACCATAGAGGGTAATTCTTACTTTGAAGCTGTAAACTTTAACAATCAGATAAACTCACACGAATAGAAACGTCAAACAAAATCCGTAAATTGAGTGTAAAGCGCAGAAAGAGAACTCATTGGAATCAAAATTCAAACGCGAACCAAAAATTTCATCATATACTAACATACTCCTACAAATTTTCGTATACTAACAATAATAACTAAAAATTTCAGCATACTAACAACTAAAAAATAATCAACAACTAATCAACTAATGAGATCAATTATCAATAGACTATTGAAAAAACTAATCAGCATACTAGCAAAGGAAAGGGGCCTGCTTCACTGCTCTGCTTTGGTAGCAAGGAGGGGACTGCGTTTGCTTCGATAGCAGGGATAGGGGTGGCGAGAGAGAAGCGAAGAGCCTGCGAAGAGGGGATGGAAGGTGATCATGTGAGGAGGGAGAGAAGAACAGGGGTGGAGCAAGTGGACAAGTGAGGAGAATAGGGGCAGAGCAATCACTTCTTTTGCCCTCAAGGATAACGAGATATGGCTCAGACATTTTCTTAACCTCGTATTCCAGTGTTTGGCTATAATTTATGTTTTCTCTCAATCACTTTGATCATACGTAAATATTGCGTATTTTATCATCCGAATGGACGTATTTTAGCCCCCTCGGGTATCTTATTCCCTATATTTATGCTCGTTAACCAAAAAACCTTGGATTTATACGTTAACATGTTTTGCAGGGGTTAATTGAGCTTTTATAGTTATTTGGATGCTAAGTGTGAAGTTCGGATGCATTCTGCTCGATTTTCGTACGCGATAGCACGTTCAAGGGAATTTTAGTCTTTTCACAGCTTGGGCACCTGGCCCAACATCTACACGAAAGTTGTATTCCTCCTCGAAAGCTTCGCGTGGAAATAAACAGTTTGCGATTCCGATTCAGAACGAAGAAGTTACGAGAGTTTTAGCGGACAAAAATGCATTCAAGAAAAAACAACAATGAAGTGTGTTGATACCTGCTTGATCGATCGATCGATCCCCTGTTTCCAGGAGATATTTTGCATTTTCTTTTCTTTTCTCTTTTCTTTTCTATTTGAATTCCACTTAGTATATAAGACTTTTTTGTTGTAAATATCAGAGAGATTCTAGTTTAGATAGTTTTAGAAAATAGTTTAGCTTAGCGTTTAGGTTTTTGGTTAGTTCTTCTTTATTTCTCTTTGGATTGACACCCTTTTTGGTATGTAAGTCGACTATTCATCTTCATCTCCATTAATATAGTTGTTTTCCATTCTTTCTTGCTTTGATAATTAGGTTTACAAGATTTCATAATTAGATTCGCATGCTTTGATTTACTTGCTTTCTAGTGTAGATTTACTGCATTTATTTACCGTTTTTATTTATCGCATTTTTACCATGCTTCTAACTAATTTAAATTAGGTTGTGTTTGAATGTAACTCACTCGAGTTGAAGCGTTGCTTGGCTTTGGTGATGGCGTTTACGGGTCTATTTTGGGTGCGTTGTCCTAGTTATTGCGTCTAGGAGATTTGACGGGGCATATCATGTATGTCCCATGCTTACGACCTTGCGTGCGCAATTTCTGGGATATTTATTGACGCCAAAATCTTATTAGGCTTTTATGTGGTTTTAGGGGTGTGACAACCCTTGATTTAATTAACTGTCGAAACGAGATGCATTTGTAATAACTCGTCGACCCATGTATTCATTTTATACAAATTAACTCGGGTGAGGGATATTCGACACAACCTATAGTTTTACCGCTTTGTTAATCTAGTTTCAATACACTTTCCTAGATTAATATTTCTCTTTTTATGCATCTTTTCCTTTTTAGTTTGTAATCACCCTTTTTCCCTTTTATTTTGGAATATTAAATCAATTAAATTCTAGTATCTCGTCCCAGTGGATCTTTCGATACCCGACTTACCGCTAGACTTGCCTCGCAAGTGTAGTCATAATTTAGGTTTGTTTGGATTTTCGTGGTGAAACGAAAACAACGACTGTAGACTTTACACGCGCACACTTTTCATGCGTAATCAAAATGGCATCGTTGTCGGGGATGAGTTTGTTTTAGACTTTATTTGATTTAGTATTTCGTAGTATTTTTTTTCTATTTGTATTATTTGCTAACATTTTTGCAGGACTTTCACATTTGAGCACCTAGAAACGTTCGAATTTTTCCCGCATGCACTTACTTTGTGGAATCTGATAACTTGATTTTTTGTATGTATGTCGTTGATGGAACCAAGCTAGTCAAAACCTTCAAATACCTACAACAAATATAAAATACTAACAATATAGAGGTAAGTAAGGGATTATCGAACCAACTTCAAGGATGAAACACATAAGAGAAAAATTTGTGCAAGTCACTTTTTCTAATTACTTTTTTTTGTTTTATATTTTTCTATTTTTTTATGCTTTTTCAATATTAAAACAAGTTTTGAGGATGAGTGAATATGACTAAGGCTACTAACAAAAGTAAGAGTAATCAAACTAAAATAAAGTGTGACAAAAATACTAGTGAGTAATAGAAATTAGTGAGAGTGTAACTAAATGAGATAAAAATATTCAAGGGAAGAGAAATCCACCCTCAATTCCCCAAATCAACTAAGCTTGTATTATTTTAATTTCGTTAATTTCCAAAACATTTAATTAATTCAAAAGCTAATTCTCATTAAACTAGTGAATTAATTAAATACTCTTTTAGAAAAGCAAATTTAATTCCCACAAGCACTACTCTAATTGAATTAAAATTAACCAAACAAATCATCCCCTAGGAAGAATTTGTCCAACTAATTTTAAATTGAAAGAAGTTAATGAAATCAAGAGTAGATGAAAATTAGATTAATATTAAAATCAAATGGTATGTCTATCTCTAGCTTAAACCACTTGATCAAATATTAATTAACTTTTCATACCTTTTTCAAGGTTGATTTTCCATTTCTCAATGTGAAAATAAAGTGGGAATCAAATGTACAACTCAAAGGAAATTATCAAAATTAAAATTACAAACTAATTTGACTTGGATTCATGAGGGTTTCAATCACCCCTTGAATGAGGTGATTAGCCCTCCATAATCATCATCCAATAGAAATTAGAATCAAATAAGAGCATACAATGAAAATTAGAGAGGAGTAATCAAACCAAATAGCCTTCAATTGCTTAAATTCTTCAATTCATCAATCATCTTACTTAATTACAACACTCAAAAAAATACTAAACCACTAGAAAAATTAAAATGTGTTTTTCTATCTAATTCTCTCTCTATTCTTCTCTCCAAAAGCTCTCTAGTTGATCCTCTTTCTAGCCTCCCACAAATGGGTCTTCTTCTTCATTAAATATGCAATGGATCAAAGGGGCATATGTGGGAATTGGCTAGAGGTGCATGGGTTTTGGGTGAGGTCACATGTGCATGGAGGTGTGAGGTGAGGGAATAATTGGAAAAAATATGATTTGTTATTGAGGGTAATTTGGGAAAATGGGGTTAAGTGGTTGTTGGGGGGTAAAATGGGTATTGGGACCTAAATGGGTATTAGGCACATGGGGTATTTGGGTTTTAGTTTTTTTTGTTTTGTTATGTTTTGGCAGATCACGTTTTTTTCGGTTTGGAGAATGGGAACAAATGGGAGATGGGTTTAGTTTGGAATTGGAAAATGGGTATGGGTTAATGGGTCTGGATCGGGTGGCATCAGAGGGTGAATCGGGTTGACGAACTGGCCGGACCTGCTTGGGATGTGGGGTTCGGTTCGGGTTGCTGCGGCAGCTCAGGTCCGGCGGATAAAGGGGGACGCAGGTGGAAGGGAGAGTGAGGGAGGTTCGTGAGCGGTTTTGTCGCCGGAGTTGGCAGAGGGTCCGGGTATTAGATAGGAGGAATGGTGGGTCTGTCGGGGTCGCGCCGGGTCAGGCACGGTTGGGGGCTGCCATCGATGGGAGATAAGAGAGAGAGAGTGAGGTATGGTAATGTGGATGTTTGTGTGGGTGTTAATGGTGGTGATGGAGGTTTAATGGGTTTAGATGAGAGAGGAGAGAATGAAGAGAGAGGGAGAGATGGGTGTGTTGGAGAAGATGAAGTAGGGAGGGGTTGTGTGTGGGTGAGTATAGGAAAAGTAGGGTGAGGGTTAGGGAGGTGTAGGTTAAGTGGGGTGTGTGTAGGATAGTGTGTTGGTTTTAGGATAAGGTTAGTTGTGTGTGTTTGGGTTTAATTAGGACACCTAAAAATAAAAATAAAACAAAAATTAAAATCAATCTAAATTAAAAATTAAGCTAAACTAAAAATAAAAATAAAAAGTAAAATAAAATAGACACGACATGACACACTAAACAAACTCTAAAAAAAACTAAACACAACTAAAATAAAAACTAAGAATAAAAACTAATAACTATAAAATTAATTAATAACTACTAAAAATATAAAATCCTATAAAACAAAGGACACAAAAATAAAAAGATAAATCTAAAAAGAAATAAAAATAAAAATAGAAATCTATAAGACTAAAAACTAAAAGCCTAAAAAAAATAAAATCTAATAAATCTAAAAATAAATGTAATCCTAAAAAAACTAACCCTAATAAAATAAAAAGTAATAAAAATAGAGATAAAATAAAATAAAAACTAAAAATTAATAAAAATAAAATAAAGAAATATATAAAAATAGCAATTAAATCCTAAAAATTCTAAATAAATCTAAAATTAATATAAAAATAAAATGACTCAAACTAAAAATCTAAAAAATAATAAAAGGGCACAAGCTAACACACACGGGGCTTGGGTGACAGTTTGGGCTAGGTTTGGGTAGGCTAGGGTTAGAGGATTGGGTATTTTAGCTCCATATTAACTGCAATTTCCTTGATTTGAACGTTTGAACTCCGCAACGTGCAGTTAAGCCTGCATGATAAAAATTTAAGCACATAAGACCCATATTATCGAGAATTAGCAACTAAAGTACCTCTATTCGGGGCATAAATTGTACAGTTTTGGGTGCTTATCACACCACCCCCAAACAGAGCGTTGCTAGTCCTCGAGCAATAAGATAGAGAGAAAGAGAATGATAAGAAACCAAAAGTGTACCACTTTCGCGAGCACTAGCGATTGCACTTAGCGTGTGCAACAAGCCTTTAAACCTATAGGTTGCCCTACAGGACGAGTTGTGTCTCGTGAGGGTTTGCAGGGAATATACCCACAAAATTCTTATTTGCAAAATGATTTATTTGAAAGCAGTCAATCTCTTATTAGACATAGAATAATCGCACAATCCATCACATGAGAAATATTTTGAGAAGTACAAGCTAGAATTTGTAAAAGTTTAAGCTAAGTAAATACTCAAGGCACATCATTCCTAGAACTCAACGTGTGTAGTGTGAATCATTCAAAACGGGTCGAGTATCACAAGAGTAATTCCTAGATTGCCTTTTCGGAATCAACGCTTCAACTTCAAATCTCACTGATATAACTCTCTCAAACGAACTCTCGAGATATGGGTCAGTGTATCGCTCTTGTGTGTGAGGAGGTGAGTAAATGTAAACAAGTTCAAACGTCTCACACACACATAAGAAAGAACGAACAATTTGAAAGAAAAGTGATCTCATGAAAGAAATGCTAATCACTATAGTGAGAACGTCGAGTTATTCACCACGTTGACTTTCATTTGCCCGAACACCTAGGAAAATGTGAATGATAATGGGTGAGGGGAAATGAGATGGAAAGGATGTATGAGGTGAAGTCTGATATGATGGTGATGGATGGATGATGGATGAATGTATGATATATGAATGAATATGAAAGAAGAGTGTTCTATACTTGAAGAACAAAATGTCTTTATTTCAAAACTAACTACTAACTCTCTTTTTCTTCTTTTCTCTCTTTTTTTATTTTTTATTTTTCTTTTCTTTTCTATTTTTCTATATTTTCTATTTTTGCTATTTTTTTTTTCTCTCACTTTTCAAACTAACAATGAAGACATTTACATTTGAAATCACACTCTTTTTCTCAAAACAATGGATGATATATGAGTGGAATGATAGGTGGTTGCGGTAGGGAAATATATGGATAGTGAGGGGAATATATATGGATGGGGAAAATATGGAAAGATAATGGAAATGTAATGGGTGAAGTGTATGGGTGAAAAATGGATGCGAAATGGAAAGAGTGGTAGGAGTATGGATGAAAATCTAGTATTCGGGACAAATTTCAAGACACGTGTTTCTTACAACTCGAAAAAGATGTCATTCTCAGTGATCAACCAAAATTTTATGAAAGAAAATGAGATCATACAACAATTAAGTGCGGACCCAAAGAAAGTTGAATCAACTTGTGACTCGGAGATTGCGTAAGACACTCTGAAAGGGTGAAAGGCACAAATCTCACAAGCTAAAGTCTCTACTAGTGATCCTTAAGGTTCTCTTTAGAATTGTAGTACTCTTCAACTCTAAACGTAATGACGTGATAAGTGCGCAAATTTTTGTTGAGTCTAGGAATTCATAGTGCAAAATGCCTTGTTATGTATTACATAAGCTACTAGAAAAAATATTCTCTAGCTTGATTCCTAGACTTTTAAAAGATGGATGATTGAAAATTCACATCAATGAGTGAGATGAAAGAAACTGCACGAAATTTTAAAAATCAGGTTCAACAATCCAAATTTTTTCAAAAGAGGACGATTTTGATAAAATTCCCCACCCCCAAACAAAAAGGAACATCGTCCTCGATGTTAGGTAAAATGATTTTTAAAATTGAGAGCATAAGGTAGGAAAGAGATTAGCAGAATGAAACGCTAGTGAAGTGGACAGATGTCGCCAATAATAAACCTGAGTAAAAGATGTACAAGTCTATAAGCATGAGAAAGCATAGGGTGATGTGAAACACCACCCCCAAACAAGATGAGACAAGTACAAGAATCGCGGGTTGCCTCCCGGTAGCGCTAAGTTTAATGTCTTCAGCCAGACCGATGGGAACTCACCCAAAAAAAAAATGATAACCGAGGATAGAACAGGGTGGCAGAAAATTCGGGGGATAAGAATCACCCCCAAACAAAACTGAACGGTCAGTCTTCATAAATGGGGTCAACAAGGTCAATAGATTCTATGTGAGTGGAGCCTAGCTCCAAGAAGGGCTTCAAGCGTTGACCATTGACTTGAAAGAGGCTACCATCCTTGGGATTTTGCACGGTGATAGCACCATAAGGGGTAACTGACTCAACAATGAAGGGTCCAGACCACCTGGTTTTTAATTTCCCGGGAAAGAGATGCAACCGAGAATTATACAACTGAACTTTTTGACCAGGGTGGAATTCTTTGCGCATGATACTTTGGTCATGGATCCACTTCATCTTGTCCTTATACTTTTTGGACAAATCATAGGCATCATTTCTTATTTCCTCCAATTCATTAAGTTGCAGCTTTCGATGCACACCCGCCTTATCAATGTCGAAATTAAGGCTTTTGACGGCCCAATAAGCATGATGTTCAAGCTCGACAGGAAGGTGACAAGGCTTGCCGAAAACCAAACGATAAGGAGACATGCCTATTGGAGTCTTGTAAGCAGTACGGTATGCCCACAATGCGTCGTTAAAGCGTAAGGACCAATCTTTCCTATTAGGATTGACGGTTTTTTCAAGAATTTGCTTGATCTCGCGGTTGGAGACCTCAACTTGACCACTAGTCTGCGGGTGGTAAGAGAGACCAACCTTGTGGGTAACACCATACTTTTTGACAAGGTGTTCAAAGACTCGATTACAAAAATGTTTACCCCCATCACTAATGATAGCTTTGGGGGTTCCAAAACGCGTGAAGACATGCTCTTTGAGAAATTGGACCACAACTCTATGGTTATTGGTGCGGCAGGCAATGGCTTCGATCCATTTGGAAACATAGTCAACAGCAACAAGAATATACTGAAAACCATGAGAGGAGGGAAATGGTCCCATGAAATCGATACCCCACACATCAAAAATTTCAACAATGAGGATGGGTGTGAGAGGCATCATATGACGACGAGAGAGACGCCCAGAGTGTTGGCAATTGGAACAAGCCTGGAAATATTAATGGGCATCGCGAAAAAGAGTAGGCCAATAAAAACCACTTTGCAAAATTTTGGCAGCAGTTTTCTTTGAGCTAAAGTGGCCTCCACAAGCACTATTGTGGCAAAAGGACAGAATACTGAGTTGTTCACATTCGGGAACACATCGACGAATGACTTGATCGGGGCAATACTTGTAGAGAAACGGGTCATCCCAAGAGTAGAACTTCACATTCGCCATGAATTTGGAGCGATCCTGTTTCGACCAATGACTAGGAAGTTGATCGGTAACAAGAAAATTGACAATATCATCATACCAAGGCGAAGTGGAGAGGGAAAATAATTGTTCATAGGGGAATGACTCAGAAATGGGGATATGATCACAGTCAGACGTGACAGTAATGCGAGAGAGGTGGTCAGCAACAACATTTTCACAACCTTTCTTGTCGCGAATTTCAAGGTTAAACTCTTGGAGTAAGAGAATCCACCGTATCAATCGTGGTTTGGAATCCTTCTTATGAAGAAGGTGCTTAAGAGCAGCATGATCAGTATACACGATGATAGGGGAACTTATGAAATATGAGCGGAATTTATCAAGAGCAACTCCTTTTCGGTGGTTGTGTAATTAAGTTGAGCATCATGCAAGGTTTTGCTAGCATAAGAGATGACATGTGGGCGCTTGTCAACTTTCTGGCCAAGAACGGCACCAAGTGAAAAATCAGAAGCATCACACATGAGCTCAAAGGGGAGAGA
The DNA here is from genome assembly GCA_949130495.1 of Sambucus nigra. Classification (NCBI taxonomy): domain Eukaryota; kingdom Viridiplantae; phylum Streptophyta; class Magnoliopsida; order Dipsacales; family Adoxaceae; genus Sambucus; species Sambucus nigra. The sequence goes on along the minus strand of OX422222.1, from coordinate 459,695,139 downwards.
CCAATTGGGAGGTTGCATGATAGGAGCAAAAGTGAGGTCAGCTTTTAGGCGCTCAAAAGAAGCAACACAGGCTTCATCAAAGACAAAAGGGATATCCTTGGATAAAAGGGTTGTCAAAGGTCGTGCGATTTTAGAAAAGTCCTTAATGAAGCGCCGATAGAAGCCCGCGTGTCCTAAGAAGGAGCGAATGTCCTTAATAGACTTAGGAATGGGAAGTGAGGAAATCAAGTCGACTTTTGCTTTATCGACCTCAATACCGGAGCTGGAGATAACATGACCTAAAACAATACCCTTTTTTACCATGAAATGGCATTTTTCCCAGTTGAGAACCAACTTCTTTTCTTGACAACGCTGAAGGACCATAGTGAGTTGGGATAGGCATTGTTCAAAGGATGAACCAAACACAGAAAATCATCCATAAAGACTTCGAGAAAACGCTCTACCATGTCACTGAAAATACTAGTCATACACCTTTGAAAAGTCACAGGTGCATTACAAAGGCCAATGGGATACGAGAGTACGCAAATGTGCCAAATGGACAGGTAAAGGTAGTTTTTTCTTAATCTTCAGGGGCAATAGGTATTTGGTTGTACCCTGAATATCCATCAAGGAAACAGTAGTAAGTATGGCCAGCTAAGCGTTCAAGCATCTGGTCAATGCATGGGAGAGGGAAGTGGTCTTTGCGAGTGACAGCATTGAGCTTTCTATAATCAATACAAACACGCCAGCCGGTTTGTATGCGGGTAGGCACAAGCTCATTGTCACTATTTTTGACAACGGTGACGCCAGACTTTTTAAGCACCACATGAATGGGACCGAACCATTGGCTATCTAAAATGGGGTAGATAATACCAGCATCAAACAACTTTAGAATTTCAGCTCGAACGACCTCTTTCATTGCCGGATTGAGTCAGCGTTGTGGCTCACGAGAGGTCTTGGCATTCTCTTCTAAATGAATGCGGTGGCTACAGACATTGGGACTGACACCTTGAATGTCAGAAATGGTCCACCCTAAAGCAGTGCTATGTTGAGTGAGAGTGTGGACCAATTGCTCTTCTTGATCCGGTGTCAAGTCAGAAGCAATAATGACGGGGTGATGTTGGTTTGGGCCTAAGAAGGTATACTTCAGCTCAGTAGGTAATGGCTTAAGCTCCAAACTAGGTGGTGGCTCAGGAGAGGCATCGGACTCAGACGCAGAAATAGAGTCCGGGAGAATATCGGGACACGAGTTGACTGGGTTATCCACTGAAAGAAGAGTATCGAGAAGAAGAGGCTCAAATGGAGGAACCCAAGAGGAAGTGTCCAACAGTGGTGTAGAGTCTAACAAGGCATTGACCTCGGAGATGGAAGAATCAATATCAAAGTTGGACCCAAAGTGAGCCAAACATTGGTGGATAGGATCTTCTGGGTAGGTGGTATCCAACATTTCTTGGACTAAGGAGTCAATCATGCATACCTCATCAATGGAATCAACATCGGCCGGTTGTTGCATGAGGTGGAAAATATTGACTTCGACGGTCATATTACCGAAAGAAAGATTCATTGACCAATCTCGACAATTGATGATGGCATTGGCAGTTGCCAAAAATGGGCGACCCAAAATGATAGGAATATTGGTTGGGTCGGGAGCAGGAGTGTCTAAGATGATGAAATCCACAGGGTAGTAAAAGTCAGACACTTTCACCAAAACATCTTCAACAATTCCTTTAGGTACTTTCACAGATCGGTCTGCCAGTTGAAGAGTTACCCGTGTGGGTTTCATGTTTTGTAAACCTAACTCGAGGTAGAGAGAGTAAGGTAGCAAATTCACACTCGCTCCAAGATCAAGCAAGGCCCTAGTAGAGAATTGATCTCCTAACATTAACGAGACAGTGGGACGACCAGGGTCTTTATATTTCACAACACCATTCTCGTGGATGAGGGACGTGGCCTGTTCAGTGACAAAAGCATCACGAGGCACATTCGTCCGTCGCTTGACAGTGCACAAGTCCTTTAAGAATTTTGCATAAGAAGGAACTTGTTGGATGGCGGTGAGAAAGGGAATGTTTATGTGAACATTCTGAAAAACTTGCTTGATTTCATCAAATTGTTGAGCCTTCTTCGTTGGGGCCAACCTATGAGGGAAAGGGGCTCGAGGGACAAAAGTAGTGGTGGCCTCAGTAGGTGTGGAAGCATTCTTGTCGGTGGCTTTATGGGAAGGTGGGACCTTAGGGAGTGGTTCTAATGGACAAATCTGGGTGGGTGGGATGGGAACATCACATGGAGCATCAACACCATTGTCAACCTGTTTACCGGATCGTAGAGTACTCACCGCTTTCATGTCCGCTTGGTATGTGGCTGGAGTGGAAGGGGATCCAACCTCATAAGCCGACTCCTTTCCATTCCCCTTAGGGTTAGGAATGGGTTGACTCGAAAAATGACCTTTCTCTCGCTCAGACTCAAACTGATTAAGACGTTGCTCAAGCCGTTGGATGGCTTGAGTCTGCACTTGGGTGGTTTGTTGTTGAGTCGTGATGAATTGAGTGAGGAGATTCTCAATAGAGGAGGTGGATGATGGAGGTGGAGGGGCATAAGGGGGTTGGGGGACCAACTCTCGGTTAGAACTAAGCGGCTGAGAATACTCGTAGGACGGAAGTGGGACAGGGACAATTTGATGATTGGGGTGGGAAGGTCCGCCTTGGGGGACAAAGGATGATGGATGGTTCTGTTGGTGGTAAGGAGCATGGTGATTCTGGATGGGAGGGCGATGTTGCCTTTGCGGGTTTTGATGAAACCCGGGTGGACCACCAACATGTTGTTGTGGTTGTGATGGAGCAAGGTGATTGTCGTACTTATAAGAAAAATAGGGATGGTTCCTATTATTCGGATTATAAGTAAATGACGGTGGTGCGGGTTTTCGAGTGGTATCAAAGGCACATGCTTGGGCAAGAGTGGGTTCGGGATCATCGTGAATAAGGGGGCATAAATGAGATAAATGATCATGACTTAAACAGACATGGCAAGAATGACTAGACTCGTTGACATTCATCACTTGTTTAGAAAGAGAACAACTGAGAGCATCAACAGTCTTAGTCAAAGTGTTCAAGCCATGGAGCAAGGATTTAAAATCGGGATCATTTTTAACCTCATAAGTGCTACCTACTCGTGGTGGCTCGGATCGCGAAAATTCATTGGTGCCCTCCCAATCTTGGAAGTCATCGCATAATTCAAGGAGAAAATTGTAGGCGGCAGTGGGAGTTAAGTGCATGAATTTGCCTTTGTGCATGGACTCAGTCATGGTGCGAGTGGAAGGAATGAGACCATTGTAAAAACTATGGACAAGGCGACTCTTCTCGAGACCATGATGTGGGCAACTATTGATATAATCTTGAAAACGGCCCCATGCTTCACAAAATTGCTCGGTGGGCTTTTGACGAAAATCTTGAATGGCTTGGCGAACCTCATTGGTTTTACTTATGGGATAAAACTTAGACATGAACTTCTTCACAAGTTGTTCCCATGTATGGATAGAATACGGTGACAAGGAATGTAGCCACATGGATGCTTTATCATGGAGAGAAAATGGAAACAAGCGAAGACGAACATTTTCTTCATCTAAATTTTGATTTTTGAAAGTAGCGCAAACCGTGAGAAATTTCCGCAAGTGAGTGTATGGAGATTCACGCTCAAGACCATGGAAATTGGGCAACATGGAAATGGTTGCCGGACGAATTTCTAATTGTTCCGCCGGGGTGGGTGGAAGAACTATGCAAGATGGTGGGGTGGCCGTTATCGGGGCAAAATAGTCCCTTAAGGCACGCTCTTCAGCCATGGTGGGTGGATGAATGATGGGATTAGAGATGTCGACTCGGGGACAACTCAAAGTGATCGGTGGAATGGAAGAAGTAAGGGGAACACTTGGTTCTCCTAAGGTGGATGAGACGGGAGAGAGACTACGTGAACGAATTAATCGACGATTAACTCGGTTCCACGTGGGCATGCAAAGATGGATTCTTTTTGGTTTTTTGGATTTTTTTTTTTAGAAAAAAAAGGAAAAAAATATTTTTGGATTTTTGCTTTGGTTTTGGAAAGAAAGAAAATATTTTTTTGGAGTTTTGTTTATAGGAGGAAAAGAAGAAGAAAATATTTTTGAGTGTTTTTTTTTTATATAAAAATAAGAAAAGAAAATATTTTTGGATTTTTGTGAAAAAAACAAGGTGGGGGAAAATTTTGGACTCGAAGAATTTGGACGAATTCACTAAAATGGACTACCGAAAAAGGAATTGGACACACACAAGTAAAGGAAAAATCCCTACTAGCACATAACCAATTTTTTATCTTGAAGATTAATGAGAGGGGTAGTCAAATTTTAATGAAATCCGCGGGCGATAAAAAACACGGAATTTATATGAGTGATCGCCTTTTGCAAAATGTGTGTTCCTACTTTAATCACAAGATGCCAAGAGGCTTGCCACAGAGATTCTCCACAAAGCTACTACGACGAAACGATCGGCCGGTACAACGCTGGGGACAGCACAAACCCGTTTTACTGGGCAGCCGCACTTAAAACCCAGTTTCCCTGGACACTTCCGTGCCGCAAAGCGAACCGTTCGAGGGTTTGCCCGGTGGAGAGGACTCTACGGGTTATCCTACAAGTCAAAATGATCAAAAAGGGTCCTACGAACACCGTATCCTATGGGGCTATCTAGTTGATTGATTTTAAATTAATGATGGCTAAGGTAGCACACAAATGATAAGTGATTGAGTTGGGTGATGAAATCCCTTCTCATTAGTGACCGGGTGTAGGTCTTAGTCAATTTAATTCATCATTCCATTCAAAATTAAGTGCAAGAATTAAATTCACACAAGAGCACGGAGGAGCACACAAAATATGAACTCGCTAACAAGAGGGCGCGAGGGTTTAAGAAATTTACCTCCCACGGTTTTTAGGCCGTGGGGTGCCGAATATGTTGAGTCGACCGGGGGGAGAATACACCAATCTCAGTCGGCCCCGGGAGTCCTACCGACCCAAGGTAGAGAGGCTTCTAAATCCTCGCCAATGGACGCCCTCTCTCTACCTTGTCCGGTTTCCCTATCACGCTTATCTTCTTTTATTACAATTTTAAATGAAAAAAAGAAATAAAAATAAAATAAATGGTGTCTCTAAGCACCGCAATACAAGCCAATATATAATAAGGTCCTAATACACAACTTCTAGGAAAATAAAAAGTAGTACTAAAAAATGAAAAATATGAACTAAATGGATGGCAAGCACAATTCCTTCTCGAATGCCTCAAACTCCTCAAAGCGGCAACGACGCCATTTGATATTTACTTGGTTTTTGTATGTATTTCGTTGATGGAACCAAGCTAGTTAAAACCTTCAAATACCTACAACAAATATAAAATACTAACAATATAGAGGTAAGTAAGGGATTATCGAACCAAATTCAAGGATGAAACACATAAGAGAAAAATTTGTGCAAGTCACTTTTTCTAATTACTTTTTTTTTGTTTTATATTTTTCTATTTTTTTTATGCTTTTTCAATATTAAAACAAGTTTTGAGGATGAGTGAATATGACTAAGGCTACTAACAAAAGTAAGAGTAATCAAACTAAAATAAAGTGTGACAAAAATACTAGTGAGTAATAGAAATTAGTGAGAGTGTAACTAAATGAGATAAAAATATTAAAGGGAAGAGAAATCCACCCTCAATTCCCCAAATCAACTAAGCTTGTATTATTTTAATATCGTTAATTTCCAAAACATTTAATTAATTCAAAAGCTAATTCTCATTAAACTAGTGAATTAATTAAATACTCATTTAGAAAAGCTAATTTAATTCCCACAAGCACTACTCTAATTGAATTAAAATTAACCAAACAAATCATCCCCTAGGAAGAATTTGTCCAACTAATTTTAAATTGAAAGAAGTTGATGAAATCAAGAGTAGATGAAAATTAGATTAATATTAAAATCAAATGGTATGTCTATCTCTAGCTTAAACCACTTGATCAAATATTAATCAACTTTTCATACCTTTTTCAAGGTTGATTTTCCATTTCTCAATGTGAAAATAAAGTGGGAATCAAATGTACAACTCAAAGGAAATTATCAAAATTAAAATTACAAACTAATTTGACTTGGATTCATGAGGGTTTCAATCACCCCTTGAATGAGGTGATTAGCCCTCCATAATCATCATCCAATAGAAATTAGAATCAAATAAGAGCATACAATGAAAATTAGAGAGGAGTAATCAAACCAAATAGCCTTCAATTGATTAAATTCTTCAATTCATCAATCATCTTACTTAATTACAACACTCAAAAAAATACTAAACCACTAGAAAAATTAAAATGTGTTTTTCTATCTAATTCTCTCTCTATTCTTCTCTCCAAAAGCTCTCTAGTTGATCCTCTTTCTAGCCTCCCACAAATGGGTCTTCTTCTTCATTAAATATGCAATGGATCAAAGGGGCATATGTGGGAATTGGCTAGAGGTGCATGGGTTTTGGGTGAGGTCACATGTGCATGGGGGTGTGAGGTGAGGGAATAATTGGAAAAAATCTGATTTGTTATTGAGGTTAATTTGGGAAAATGGGGTTAAGTGGTTGTTGGGGGGTAAAATGGGTATTGGGACCTAAATGGGTATTAGGCACATGGGGTATTTGGGTTTTAGTTTTTTTTTTTTTTGTTATGTTTTGGCAGATCACGTTTTTTTCGGTTTGGAGAATGGGAACAAATGGGAGATGGGTTTAGTTTGGAATTGGAAAATGGGTATGGGTTAATGGGTCTGGATCGGGTGGCATCAGAGGGTGAATCGGGTTGATGAACTGGCCGGACCTGCTTGGGATGTGGGGTTCGGTTCGGGTTGCTTAGGGTAGCAGGTTGGAGGGGTGCACGCCGGCGGCAGCTCAGGTCCGACGGATAAAGGGGGACGCAGGTGGAAGGGAGAGTGAGGGAGGTTCGTGAGCGGTTTTGTCGCCGGAGTTGGCAGGGGGTCCGGGTATTAGATAGGAGGAATGGTGGGTCTGTCGGGGTCGCGCCGGGTCAGGCACGGTTGGGGGCTGCCATCGATGGGAGATAAGAGAGAGAGAGTGAGGTATGGTAATGTGGATGTTTGTGTGGGTGTTAATGGTGGTGATGGAGGTTTAATGGGTTTAGATGAGAGAGGAGAGAATGAAGAGAGAGGGAGAGATGGGTGTGTTGGAGAAGATGAAGTAGGGAGGGGTTGTGTGTGGGTGAGTATAGGAAAAGTAGGGTGAGGGTTAGGGAGGTGTAGGATAAGTGGGGTGTGTGTAGGATAGTGTGTTGGTTTTAGGATAAGGTTAGTTGTGTGTGTTTGGGTTTAATTAGGACACCTAAAAATAAAAATAAAACAAAAATTAAAATCAATCTAAATTAAAAATTAAACTAAACTAAACTAAAAATAAAAAGTAAAATAAAATAGACACAACATGACACACTAAACAAACTCTAAAAAAAACTAAACACAACTAGAATAAAAACTAATAACTATAAAATTAATTAATAACTACTAAAAATATAAAATCCTATAAAACAAAGGACACAAAAATAAAAAGATAAATCTAAAAAGAAATAAAAATAAAAATAGAAATCTATAAGACTAAAAACTAAAAGCCTAAAAAAAATAAAATCTAATAAATCTAAAAATAAATGTAATCCTAAAAAAACTAACCCTAATAAAATAAAAAGTAATAAAAATAGAGATAAAATAAAATAAAAACTAAAAATTAATAAAAATAAAATAAAGAAATATATAAAAATAGCAATTAAATCCTAAAAATTCTAAATAAATCTAAAATTAATATAAAAATAAAATGACTCAAACTAAAAATCTAAAAAATAATAAAAGGGCACAAGCTAACACACACGGGGCTTGGGTGACAGTTTGGGCTAGGTTTGGGTAGGCTAGGGTTAGGGGATTGGGTATTTTAGCTCCATATTAACTGCAATTTCCTTGATTTGAACGTTTGAACTCCGCAACGTGCAGTTAAGCCTGCATGATAAAAATTTAAGCACATAAGACCCATATTATCGAGAATTAGCAACTAAAGTACCTCTATTCGGGGCATAAATTGTACAGTTTTGGGTGCTTATCAGAATCCGCCATTTCGAACCATTTTTGGGCTAAGCATGTCTTATTCTAATTCTTTCAGTAATCATTGTTATAATTCTCAAAATTCTAGCAAACCTATGACTTTCGGTGAATACTTAGAATCCCAAAGTATTGCAAATTCAAATATGACTTTGGGCAAGTATAACGAAAGTCAAAATTTGGGTTATTGGAATTTTGTTGATGATGACAATGATTTTGGGCCTTTACCTCCTTATAATAGGAATTTTGAAACGAATTGCAATAGTTTTCAAAATTCCTATAATAATGAGGTTTCGTTTAAGTTCGATGGAAATTTTCAAAGTTTCAATTTTCATGGATCCGCACCTCGACCTATGACATTCGGTGAGGGTTTGCGTATGTATGAGAATGAAAAAATTAAAAATCGTTATCGGGAAGAAAATCGTTGTTGGGAACATGAATTTGATTTATTATTTGAGTCCGACGACGATTTTGGTTCCGAGACTTTTAAAGTCTAGGAATGTTTTGAACCAAATGAGGTACTTGTGCCTACTTTGGAACAAAATATTCTAGACTTTGCCCATTGCATAATAGATATTGAAAGTGAGGATGAAAATGATGTAATATCTATTTGCAATGAAATGATTTCTTCTTTGGCTCCCAAAGAAGAACATTTCATTGAAAATGATATTATTTCATTCGAAACTCAATCTTCATGCGATGATGATTCATCTCATGAGTTTGAATTTCTTTCATCCCCATTTTCATTCTCTATTATCACGCCGTCACAAGTACCCGATGATTCAGTTTCAAACTTTAATGTTTTAAACCTTTTCATTGATGAGGAGTACTTGCTCGAGTCGCTCTCCACAATCACATCTTTGCCTTTGTGTGCGCCGCCTCCCATTCCAATTTCAAAATACTTGGGAGGATTTTCGGCTTTTCTCGGTCCCCACATGTTCTTGTCACCTGTTCAATCCAAACCCCCTATTGTCCCTCCAAAACTTTTAATTGGCGATGGTTCATTTCTTACGCCTTACACATGCCTTCCGTTGTTCAAACGGAATTCATATTTTTCGTAGGGCATGCTTGTATGTGAGGGTACACTGGTTATCCTCCAAAGTCAAATCGTTTTCACGGTGGACCCTCGACTATTTAAACTTCTAGTGTATAGTTAGTGTGAGGCCTAAATAGTAGGTTGTATATAGTTAGCTTTTTATTCTTTCTTTCTTTTTATTTTAGTCTAGCGTAGTTAGTTAATTTTTTGTTACTTGTTTTTGCTATGCTCGGTACTAACTTGTTTTGTAAATTCTTTGGACTTGTACTTATTGGGATCGCTCCAATTTTGGATAATATCGCTATTTTCCTCTCTTTAACTTGGTTCTTAATGTACATTGAGGATAATGTCAAGTTTTAAGTTGGGGGTGTGGGGTATTCTATCCATTTTTTTATTTAGTCCATGTTTTTGCTCACATCTTAGTTACTTAGTATGCTTTTCTTAGAAAAATTCAAAAATTTCAAAAAGTTTTTCTTTCTTTTTTCTCCTTTTTTGGGCATTTTGCCCTTGTTTTCGATGATAAATTTAAATAATTGCGCGATCCAATAGACAACCCAATGATGCATGTTCTCGATTTTAGAAGTTATTAGACTTTAGTCTCGATTATTGATATTATGAATAACTTCATGAATTAAACTTTAATCCCATGAGCACATGCACTTTTATCGTTCTATTGATTTGGTTTAAGATTTTTATAACTCGGTAATCTTTTGTTGCATTGTATATACTTACATCGAGTAAGCTTTGTACCTTTCGTCGTATGTGAGTGTATACACTATTCTTTTCTCATTAAAAACGTTGAATTCGTTGGTAATCTCTCTATTCTTTCATTTGATCGTTCATTAATTGAGTTCATTCTTGAAATGTGTTACTTGATCATGATTTTCATATATTGTTTTGACTCGAGAATTTCGTAAACTTTTGGAAATGATCATAGGCATTCTTTGTTATATCACCCATATTGACCTTGACCTCACCTTGAACGTTTCCCCTCGTTAACCCCTTTGAGCCTAAATATAGCCTTTTGTTTCATCACCCCAAATCCCATAACCAACTCTAAATTTGAGCTTTATACCATACATACACTTTCCATTCCTTTATTTGGAATGTTGCTTGGGATAGAATGATGTTGTTGTGTCGGTTATAATTTAGGCATATGAGAGTTTGATAAGTAAAGAAAGAGAAAAGTGAAAAAGAAAATAAAAAGAGAAAGCAAAAAACAAAAGAAAACAAAAGAAAAATGAGAAAAATGAGAAAAAGAAGAAAACAAAAGAAAGAGAAAGTTGTAAATGTTGTGTATATAGTTCAATAAGCTTTGATTACTCTCCCCGATGATATATTTGATGCCGTTTTGGAACTTATTTTCCAATTTTGATATTGCCCGCATTTTCCCATTATCCCGAGTTTTCATTCCGAACACTTTGAATCCGTACATACATTCCTTCATTGCATACCCTAGCCAAACCTACATTATAACCCTATAAAAGTCCTATGTGGTCTTAGGTTGATGTAATTTAAAAGTCATAATAGTTTTGACAATCTGTGAAAATGCATTTCGCCTCCTTTAATGTGCGATATCTTTCATTGAGATTACAGTTTTTCAGTTTATATATAACGTTCTTCATTTGTGACATGTGTGCGGCCTAGTTTCCATTTACATTTACTCTTTAGCCCGTATGTTCCGTGTGTTACCTCCCTGTTTTGAGTGAATTCGCTTGATGAGCGTAATGCCCGTGAGGATTGAATGTATGCTTGCTTTAACGATTATCCAATTTATTTAATTTTTTCGCCAAATCACACTTTGCATGTGCTCGCTCCCCCTCCCACATTTTATGGTTTCAATCCTATGAGGTGCATTCTATAATGTCAATGATTTGGACTTTTATTTGAATTCATTCACTTTGTTAATAATGCGGATGAAATCTTATTCGCCATTGTTGGGCTTGTCACATGTTGGTTTGGGCTTATTTTAAGGAAACCGTGTGATGTTTGTGGGTATCATCCTTGAAAACCCTCACGAAACGACACTCGTCCACCAGGGTAACCTGGGGGTTAACGACTTATTGCATACGCTAAAAGTAATCTAATCGCCCGCGAAAGTGGCCTTATGCTTTTATACCATACTTTTGTACTTCTCCTGCTTTTGGTTTTGCTTGTAGTTCTTGTTGCATCCTATTTCATTGCTAGGGACTAGTAATGTGTAAGTTAGGGGGTGTGATGATACGCAAATATTGCGTATTTCATCCTCCGAACGGACGCATTTTAGCCCCCTCGGGTATCTTATTCCCTATATTTATGCTCATTCACCAGACAACCTCGGATTTCTACGTTAACATGTTTTGCAGGGATTAATTGAGCTTTTATAGGTATTTGGATGCTAAGTGTGAAGTTCGGATGCATTCCGCTCGATTTTCGTACATGATCGCACGTTCAAGGGCATTTTAGTCTTTTCATAGCTTGGGCACCTAGACCAACATCTACACGGAAGTTGTATCCCTCCTCGCAAGCTTCGCGTGGCAGTAAACAGTGCGCGATTTCGATTCAGAACGAAGAAGTTACGGGAGTTTTAGCGGACGAAAAATGCATTCAAGCAAAAACAGCAATGAAGTGTGCTGATACCTGCTTGATCAATCGATCGATCAAATGGATGGATGGATCGATCCTTCGCGACAGTGGGATATTTTATTCATCATCGATTGATCGAGCCTAGGGGATCGATCGATCCCCTGTTTCCATGAGATATTTTGCCTTTTCTTTTCTTTTCTTTTCTCTTTTCTTTTCTATTTTAATTCCACTTAGTATATAAGACTTTTTTGTTGTAAATATCAGAGAGAGTCTAGTTTAGATAGTTTTAGAAGATAGTTTAGCTTAGGGTTTGGGCTTTTGGTTAGTTCTTCTTCATTTCTCTTTGGATTGACACCCATTTTGATATGTAAGTTGACTATTCATCTTCCTCTCCATCAATATAGTTATTTTCCATTCTTTCTTACTTTGATAATTAGGTTTACAAGCTTTCATAATGAGATTCACATGCTTTAATTTACTTTCTTTCTAGTGTAGATTTACCGCGTTTATTTACGACTTTCATTTATCATGTTTTTACCATGCTGTATAGCTAATTTAAATTAGGTTGTGTTTGAATGGAACTCACTCGAGTTTACGCGTTTCTTGGCTTTGGTGATGGCGTTTACGGATCTATTTTGGGTGTGTTGTCCTAGTTATTGTGCCTAGGAGATTTGACGGGGCATATCATGTATGTCCCGTGCTTACGACCTTGCGTCCGCAATTTCTGGGATATTTGTTGACGCCAAAATCTTATTAGGCTTTTATGTGGATTTAGGGGCATGACAACCCTTGATTTAATTAACTGTCGAAACGAGACGCATTTGTAATAACTCGCCGACCCATGTATCCATTTTATACAAATTAACTCGGGTGAGGGATATTCGACGCAACCTATAGTTTTACCACTTTGTTAATCTAGTTTCAATACACTTGCCTAGATTAATATTTCCCTTTTTATGCATCTTTTCCTTTTTAGTTTGTAATCACCCTTTTTCCCTTTTATTTTGGAATATTAAATCAATTGAATTCTAGCATCTCGTCCCAGTGGATCTTTCGATACCCGACTTACTACTAGACTTGCCTCGCAAGTGTAGTCGTAATTTAGGTTTGTTTGTATTTTTGCGGTGAAACGAAAACAACGACTGTGCACTTTACGCGCGCACACTTTTCACGCGTAATCACACTTCCCAATGGCAAAAACTTAATTCAAATAACGGCATAAGATGCTTTCAGAGTGGCAGAGGTTGTCCCTTAATGCAACTGCTTTCATCATGCTCATGCCCATTTTCTTTGATTGGACGGTTGTCGTCCTCAATAAGTCCCCCATTGATAATCTCAACAATAAGTCCCCGGAATTGGACTGGCAGATTGTGCACTGATCTCCCCAACAATAAGTCCCCTGAATTGGACTGGTTGATTGTGCTTTGATCTCCCCAATAATACAGTTGCAATAGTACACATATAGGCTAATCATTAAAAAAATGTAAGAAAATGTTCACCAAGATGCATTCTATCTGTAACAGATCATTCGATATGAATGGTTTGTTCTTCATTCATACTAAATGAAGAACACTTGCGGCAACACATCATTCCATTTTCTAACACTTGAATCAAATTTATATGAACATGTGCAACAGATTATTCAAATTGAATCAAATTTATGTACTCATCGATGCAATAATTTTTATTTAATCACAGCTATTCATTGATCCCAAATCCACCTCAATAACTTTAAAATAAGTTTTCAGATCTCTTGATTTAAAATAATATGAACATGTGCAAAAAAAACGAAAAAGAAGATGGAATTTAAATAATTTAAATTTAACAAAGTGCCATGGAATTCATAAATAATGAGCAGGCATTTGAAGAAATTAGAATAAAAAGAGCAGGTAGCATAACTGCATAGGCTAATGTACAATACATCTCTTGCCACACCATATGAATGAATAAATGATAACATTGTTTGAATGATTAGCCTATATGAGAGATCTAAAATAATGTATAATGGATGTTCGTGCATTTTTTAATTTATTTGACCCATTCTAAATGTAGAAAGAAAATATTTCTTCTCTCTACTTCCAATTCGCTGCATCTAATAACAATTGTAATTTCAATGGCTATTTTCCAACTCATATTGAAGTCAGTTATTTATCAAACTAAAATTACTATCGAATTTTGTTTGGTATTAACTATTGTCTTAAGTGTACTTAATACTATGAAGTGATGGAATGAAAAATTGGTTTATGTTTTCAAAAGTTTAATTAGAATACAATCTTCAGTTAAAATATCATAAAGATAAATCAAGGTCATCTATATTAAAAATATTCAATCTATATATCAAGATAGAAATCTATGTTACTAAAAAAACTCAATTTAGTTTACATACATCAATTAGAAAAGGCATGGTGGGATGAAGTACAGAAGAGAGAAGAACACTTAATGTACTAAGATTACATACCATAACTTAAAAATCAACTAAGTAACATGAGCTAGTAAATGAGATATTTTATATGGAGTGTTTCAATGTCTAGTTTTAACAACTCATAAATTCTACATTATACCAATCTACGCATAACAAATAAAAGCCAAATTAGGGGAAGTAACCAAATTCACAAATGGGCTACTCCCTTGATGCAATGTATAAACATAGGCAATCAAATATTCAACATGCAGAAGAATATTTTTAAACACGATTTTAATTTAAAATACAATGTCACCTTGGCAACTTTTGCACCACAAGTAGCAGCAATTATGGATGCACCAATTGAAATGTTGACCTTGTTTGCACCATCACCGCCCATCCTTACAATGTCTACCGCGCCAACCAATCCTTATACTTTTCGATAGTGCTTGATCATGGTCTTAGCCAATCCCAACACCTGCAGAGTTAATGAAATATTAACTACACCACTACTATATTTGCTGTAAAAAACACAAGTTTACAGAAAACACACTTCTTCATAAGTCTCCCCTTTTCCTCTCAACAGAACAAGAAATGCACTGATCAAGGCCTCATTACCATCATTAAGTAAAAAATCAAGAGACATTTCGGCCTCGAATTCAGATAAATCCACGTGGTTAATTAAAGACTCAATCAACTAAAAAAAAAATATAGGCAAGTTGTCATAATGCCCCAGCCATGGCCTCATAGGGTTATTTATTTATGTTTCTATTTGAGTCCAATATTAAATTAAAACATGACACAAATGTTATAACAATTTCCAAAATGGAAATGAAATAAAAGGAATACGAATGGACCTCACTGAAAGATCGTGCCACCAAAGGCCCAAGCGATACCGAGGAGGCCAACACCGGTAACACCTGTGTCAGTTTGTTTCTTGTGGATGATAACGGTGGCGACGGTGATGTAGCGGAAGAGGAGGATCGCTATGAACTCTGCTATGAGGGCTCTGTAAAAGGACCGGAGCTTGAGCTCAGCCATATCAACAATCTCTGTACCATTTGGGTTGATCCATCTCAATCAAAAGAATTAAATGAAGCTATGAACGGTAGATTTAATTATTCGTACAATTTTATAATCATCAAAATCATTTCCCTACTAGTCGGATCGTATATAGTCAACTAATTCCTTAGTAAAGATGAAAGAGGAACATCATTTTGCTCGATTTTGTATGCAGTTCAACCCATCCATAAAATTATCAATTCTAACTCTCACAAAATGAAAATTCCTTGATGAAATATCTAACCGCTACTTTTTCTACCAAATGCTATGAAACAAGTGGTAACACACATAAAGACAACTAATCGAAAACCATACCAACAAACTCCATAAGAAGATATAAAAGGTGTAAAGGAACTCTTATTTTCACATCAAACCCAACTATAAACATGAGAATAAGCCCTAGAGTGAGCAGTGAATATATACAATCACATATGATAAAATAGGATCCGTATGGATCGGAGCATAAAAATAAAGTGATGGGCCAAATCGGAAAAAAGTAAAACCCTAAGCTTATACAACAACTATAAACACGAGAATAGAGTAGATCTATTTAGGAGAATAAATATTAACCATAGATTGAGATTACGGAAAAAACATACCTTACATTGAACTGGAAGTAGGGTTTTTGTTTCTCTCACAGATATAGAGAGAGATTATGGTATCTGCGTATGAATGATGGGGATATGGTTGAGGAGGGGTAGTATTTTTTCCCACCAATTTGGGGGATAAGGATTTGAGGGTTTAGAAGAATGGGTTTTCAAAGAAGATTTTGTTATTTTTTTTACTAATAAGTGAGGAAAGTTTTTTGTCACAAATTAATTTTTTTTGGTGTTAAATTTATTTGTCACTAAATGTACGATAATTTTGTCACGAAAAGATAAATCCAACATTTTAAGGCACGGGAATAATGACGCTAAATTTTTTATGACTATTTGGTGACAAATAACTCGTCACCAATTTAACTTCATCCCATAAAATTCGTGAAGAAATTAATTTTCCTCTCATAAAGGTAATTTTTAGTGACAAAATTAATTTTGTCTTGATTTTTTTTGTCAGTAATGAAACAGTTTATTGTAGTGAGAATGTAGAGGCAACTTACCAAAGATTGGTAACTACGATTTTTAGCAAACAGATGGGAGATACGATGGAAGTGTACATCGATGACATGCTCATCAAAAGCAAGAATAAGGCCGATCACCTTTGAAATCCTTAGGAAGTGACGAATGAAGCTTAATGCAAGTAAGTGTTCATTCAGGGTTCAGTCAGGAAAATTCCTAGGCTACCTAGTGAGTAAAAAGGGAATTAAGGCGAACCCAGATCAAATCGATGCTATCACCATGGTCCAGCCTCCTCAAACATTGAGAGATGTTCAGAAGCTTACTGGAATGCTCGCTTCTCTCAATCGCTTCATCTCCAAGTCTTCAAAGCACTGTCGACCATTCTACCAGCTCCTAAAGAAAGGCAAAGGCCTAGTATGGACTGAAGACTGCTTGTAAGATTTGGAAGATGTCAAGTCTTACCTTAGTAAGCCCCCACTGTTGGTAGTTTCGAATAATGGAGAACAATTATACCTTTATTTGGCAGTATCAGACCTTGCTGTGAGCTCTGTCTAAGTTTGTGAAAAGGAGGGAGAAAAGCATCTGATCTACTATGCTAGTAAGACGCTAATGAATGTCGAGCAATGGTACTTGCCTCTGAAAAATATTGCCTATGCCCTAGTGATCACTTCAAGAAGTTTATGCACTAATTCGAAGCCCATTATATAATAGTAATCACCTCTTACTTACTCAAGGTCGTTCTACAAAGGGATGACCTTTCTAGGCATCTTTCAAAGTGGTCGGTCAATCTCGACACATTCGACATCTACTTCCAGTCCAGAACGACAATCAAGGGATATATCCTAGTAGATTTTATTGTCGAGTTCATAGGAGATTGGCAAGCAGATCTGCTGAACGAACATAAATTGGTCACATGTGATGCAACGTCCAAAGAATAGACATTGTATGTTGATGGAGCCTCAAATTCTAAGGGGGCAGGAAGAGGGATTTTTCTTATTACCCTCGAAGACACAATAATCGAGAAGGGAATTAGGCTGGGATTTAAAACCTCCAACAACGAAGCTGAGTATGAAATATTGATCGCTGGTTTGAGAAAAGCCAAACCACTTGGGAAAAGATGCCTCAATGTATTGGGTAATTCCAAACTGGTATCCAAGCAGGTAAGTGGAGACTTTAACGCCAAAGATGATCGAACGACAACATACCTCAATGTAGTAAGAGGACTCACGGGAGACTTTGAGCAAGTGGAAATTCAACAGCTCCCGCAAGGACAAAACAATCACGCTGATGCCTTAGCAGCACTAAGCTCTTCAATTAACTCTGACCTCAAAAGGACAATATATATTGAGTTCCTTACACAACCCAGTATCAATCATACAGTTGTAGCCGAGCAAATCCTCCTCACAGATAAAGACCCAAATTGGATTGATCCATCCCATCATCAATTATCTATGAGGAGATATACTTCCAGACGATAGAAGGTCGGCCTACCAAATTAAAGTAAAATTTGCTCGTTTCTACCTTAACCCTGAAGGAAAACTGTATAAGAAGTAATTCACAGGCCCCTACCTCCAGTGAGTTCACCCACAAGATACCGAGCAAGTACTTAGTGAACTTCACGAAGGTATATGGGGGAGTCACGCAGGTGGAAGATCGATAGCCTTTCGAGCGATGAAGGAAGGATATTGGTGGCCTCACATGCAGAAAGATGCTGGAGCATATGATCGCAAATGTGAAAAGTGCCAAAAGCACTCACATATGGTTCACCTGCCCGCCAGCGACCTAAAGTCACTTACCAGTCCATGGCCATTTGCCCAGTGGGGGTTAGACATCATAGGACCGCTACCAACTGCATCTATAAATTATAAATACATATTGGTTGCCACTAATTAGTTCACTAATGTAACACCCCGTGTTTTTATAATTGATTTATTTAATTAAATGGGAATTTTTGAGAAAAATAAAATTTTAGATTTTTATTAATTAATTATGTTGGTTTTATTATTTGGAAAGTATAATTTCAAACGGAATCGAAATCGAATTTAAAATGAAGGTTTTATGAGAGTTTTAAGTTTAGCTTTTCAAAAAAAAGAAAAAAAAGGAAAAAAACATTTGTCACGGATTTAGGGTCGTGACTAATGAAAAATTTGATTTTCGGTTAAATGGAATTAAATGAAGGGGAATGATAGTGGCCACCTACCTGATCGGTCGATCGACTCCCTGGGGAGTTGATCGATCGACTATGCCAAATTTGAGGCGGCTCGATGATTTTATTTGTAGTGTTAGAATGGGATTAGGATTCCTAATTAGTATATACGACTAATAATCTGTAGGGAGACTTCTCATAATCATTTCTTCCTAAGTTTTTCACCAGAGAACTCTTCCAAATGTTTTTTCGCTCCATCATAATCATCAACCTCCAACATAATCAAGTTTTTGTCACAAGTTTTGGGAGGCTTAATTGAGGTTTAATCAAGTTTGTTCAAGAACACTTCTTTATTAATTTTTCAAGAGGAATCCAACCATACTACCAGTTTTTCTTCAATCAAATCTCAGGCTTGAATACTCTATTCTTTTCCTTTAGTATTATGCGTTTTAAGTGTCGCCTAAACACTTAATTACATGTTTTCTTAAAATCAATTAGTAACTTAATTAGAGAAAGTGGGCACTAACTATGGGGCTGTTTTTATTAAATATTTTAATCTGAATAATATTCATAACCCTTGGGTATGTAGGATTGATGAGTGAATTTTGGGTTTTATTGTTATAGGTTACATGTAGAAAAACCTTGGTCTTGAATTAAGTAAATTTTGGAGCGTATAACTCACGTAATTTGTGTAGAGATAATGAAATTGGAAATATGATTTATTAATGATGAAATCTCGGTGTATTTAATTTAAAATAATTAAATGGGTTTAATTGGGTGTTTATTACGTTGTGATAATTAAATTAAGATTTATTTGAATTGGACTATTGTGCGTAGTTATATACGTTGATTTATTATGATTGGTTGTGTGACTTGTTGGTATTATCTAATTGCCTTCTGTGACGACGGGTTGTTGGGTATTTTGCTCTCCCTATATTTTAGGATGCCTTCTAGGTATGGGACTAGTGGGCAGGCCTTTTGATGATTTATGCCTTCTAGGTATGGGACTAGTGATGGTAGATTATTACGACTTTATTATGTCGGGGGTGGGCTGATTTTTGTCATTCTATCGTCATTGCGCTTGTCTAGGCACGAGACTAGGACGAGATTTATGTTAGAAATTCATCATATACATAGGGTAGGACGTATTGATAACTTCGGGACCCTTAGGTATGGGACTAAGGGGTATTTTGAGGATATCACATCGGTTAGAAGGGTGGGGTAACTTATAAATTGAGAATTAATGCCTAAGATAAAAACGGGTATTAAAATTGGTGGCGACATAATATTTTGGGACCGAGAGTTTAAACAGGTCAGAGGATGATTTATGTCGTGTCGTGTGTGAAACCTTATCAAATTGCGGGGGATCGACAATTTAAACTGATTCAGCTGGCGTTTTGGCAAGGGGAAGTGTGACATATTTGGTGAATTATCACCCGTGGCGGGGGGAGCGCTATAATGAATTTTGGTGAATTATCACCCGCGGCGGGAGGACCGTCATACCTAATAATTATTGAAATAAGAACATAACTAATTGAAAATTTTGGTAATTTGGGTTAATTAATAAAAGTTTAACTCCGCGGGACTTAGGAATTTAAAATCATATTGGTGTGTTCTTTTGAAACGGGGATCTCTACGGGTAGCTAGTGATTCATATTTATCGCGGTTAATTATCTCGATTAATTTAAAATATTCTATTGTGATATTAATTGCGTATAATGCTATTGTCTGGGTTCACGGACCCTATTTGAGGGGAGTAGTGTGTATTCATGCTCGGGGCTTTGACCTCGTGCGCTGACTAACTTTTTCAGAAAATAGTATTTGGAGAAGTTATATATATTTATTTGGATAATTGCTTGGAGGTCCAATTGGAGTGGCTCTACCTTATGCGTATTGATTTAGTTTAGTTTTTCATTCCTTCGCATTTACTTTGAGACACAGTTTATGGTTTTGATTGGGTCATTCAGTTCCAAAGTTGTTTGGGTATTATTCAGTTATGTCACTAGATTCAGTCGGAGATTAGTCAGTTTCATATTAATTAGAGATTGGATTTATTTTGAATTTAGCATGGAGATGGATATTTTACCGCTTAGTTAGATGGTTTACCTTTTTGGATTGATTATCTTTTATCTTGTGGATTAATTTTATATGTCTCATATCTGTCTCATGCTAAGAATGGTATTTTATTTACTCAATCTCGACTTAGTTTTGGTGGCGGCCGACGCCAGAATTACACGGGGTGTGACAACTAAATGGGTTGAGGCAGAACCATTGGCGAACACCCGAGACTCCGACATGAGCAATTTCATATGTAGAAACATCATAACTCACTTTAGGATACCAAGAACCATCATCATCAACAACGGTACACAATTCGAAAGTGGTTTCTTCCAAGCTTTCTGCGACGAGCAAGACATCAAGTAACATTTCAATTATGTGGTGTATCCCCAAAGTAATGGGAAATAAGAGGCTTCAAACAAAGCCATAATAGATGGGATGAAAAAACAATTAGAAAAAGCTAAGGGCCCTTGGGTGGATGAATTCCCTCATGTCCTGTGGTCCTATCGCACAATGCCTAGTATACTAACTAGGGAAACACCATTTGCCCTCGCTTATGGCATAAAGTCTGTCATACCTCTAGAAGTACGCCTCCCTACTATGAGAACCACACGAGTTGACCAAGGACTCATTGATGAAGCTTTACGCTCTAAACTTGACCTAGCAGATGTAATACCCCGTATTTTTGTCGCTTTTAAATTTAGGGATTTATTAAATTTAATTGAGGAATTAATTTAATTTTAATCTGAAAATTTATTTTATAGATTTACTAGCGTGACGAGAGTTAGTAATTATTGAAAAATTATTGAATATTACTAGATGAGTAAAGTAATATATAAGATTTGTTTTATTAAAAATTGTCACGAGTGAATAAAATTTCAATTATGGAAATTTAAGTCGGGACGCGCCTGTGTCGTGTCAGGACTAAATTATGATTATTAAAAGTGAATAAAGTATAAGTCACCTGTATGGTCATTTCGAGTGCGCCAAAGTGTACGGAAGGGTCGAGATAGTCAGAAAAGTATACTCGGGGGTCTAGTTTGGGTCTCGGGGCATTTTTAGGCCTAATTGACATCCCCAGAGGGTATTTTAGACATTTTATATTTTTGGGTATTTAAACCCACGAATTTCCTAAGGATATATCAGCCTTTAGGAGTTGTCTTCTAGGGTTGATAAACACAAAATCAAAGGACGGCCATTAAAGAAGAAGTTGGCAAGCTTTTCAAGAAATTCAAGGCCAAAGACTCAACCGTTTGCACCGCCACCACCACCGAAACGTAGATCGCGTGACGAGGAGCGCAACCATATCTTTTTCTTCCACAAATCAAAAACTAAATTCCCGGGCAAGTATCTATCTTGCTTTATTTTTAGTTAATGTCTCACTCGTATTAGTCTAGGGTTGGTTAGGACTTGTCCCATGAAAGAAAGTATAGTTTTGAGACGTAGAATCACATGTTATAGAAGAAGAAATCATTTTCTGGACATCTAAATGTAGAGGATATACCACTAATTTGTATGGATTTAGAAGTAGAAAATCTGGAAAAAGAATGGGAAGAATTGAAATTAAAAGAAAAGATTAGGGTTCTTGAAGTTTATGTAGATTTTACCCATTTAATCGTTATACTTGATGAAGTCGGATATGTTTTATGTTTAAAATCATGTATTTAGGCCTATAGTACTTGTGATAATGTTGGTTGGGAGTTTGGGAATCATATATGGAGATTTGGTTGAAGTTGGAGAGGAAAAACCGTAGCTGGGTTAATGCAGTTTTCGTCGTAACTGCTTGATCGATCGATCGACCCAAGAACATCGATCGATCGACCCTCCTGGAAAACTGCATATTCCCCTTATGTTGGTTTAATCCGATTAAAAGGCATATGAACCCTTGATTATTATTGGTAGAGTATAATGAGATGTAAAAAGGACCATAAGTGTAAGGCCTTAAAACATGATTGGGAAGGTTAATTACATGATTAATTATAACTTAGGAGTTATAAGTTATAAATTGGTTATGTGTGTTAAACATGTTAATTATCATGTTTAGGGGATGCATGCTCATGTGATATATGTGTTGTTTACATTAGGTGCTAATTGAGCTTATGATCGGGGATACCATGTTTAGAACATATGATTAGTTATGTGGTTAAATGCATCATAAATTATGTTTTTAATGCATGATTATGTTTATAAAAGTAAATAAGGGTGTTGATACGAAATTGGCAATGTTTGGTTGCCAAATGTGAAAGTTTTGAGATTTTCGGTAAATTGCTACTTTCCTGTTCGAAGCCCAAATTAGGCGTATTAGTTTATGATTTTGGGAAAACTTAAATTATGAAAGTTGTATATATATGAATTAATATTATAACACAACAAACGGTGGGTTAAACGGAGGCTCGTACAAGAAGTTATACCTAAAGTACGAAACAAGGGTAAATATGTCCATCCCTTAAGTGACAATTGTCTTATTAGCACACCATGTGCTATTTTTTGATTGGTTAAAGGGTGGGTGATGGTTTGGCCGACTTAAACTTTATAAAACAACCCCTTTGTTTAGCAAATGCAGCCATGAACAAGAGTTTTACCTAAAGAGAGAGAAAGAGAAGAAAGTTAAGGAATAAATCTTTGGAAATTTTCTATAAATCAAGGAATCCTCGTAAGGTAATTACATCTTTATTAAAGTTGGTCACATGGATGATTTCTATACTTATCATGTTTTTATTTTTGATTTGGATATATATTTTAATGATACCCATATTGCTGAATTGTGTTGGAACAAGGATGGGTTAAGAACATAAGTTAAAACTGGAGCTAGGATTGTAAATGCATACTTTAAAGTCCTAAATTTACATCATCTTTTCGTAAAGCATTTTGATTTAGAAAATTCATGATTATGATGTATATTTCTGTTAAAACATGTTTATTATATGTTTTCATGAATTGTACTCAAGGTCAAGGTTATGTATGCTTAAAAATGTTAAGTTATGCCTTAATGTTGTTTTTTGACCTATTTATACTAAAAATGGCATAAATCATGTAATACTTTTTGGAATTGAGTGATTCAAGTTGGAGAGTAAAATATAATCATACATGTATAACATATCCTAAAATTGTGTAAAAATACAAGGAATGAACCCTTGGTGATAGTTTGAAGTTTGGGTTTAAAATCTGCCCTTAAGGAGTAAGAATGCATACCAGGTGTTTGACGTTTTGCTCGAGAATGAGCCCTAAAAACTATGAAACATTAATTTTATATTATTAAACGTGTTTACTAATATTGGGTGGAATATCATGCAATGTTATGTTGTACAAAAATTATTAAAATTCCAGGAAGTTGAAGTTGTGTTGTTGTTTTTCTTGAGAAATGATTTGGAAAAGGTTGTAATAAAATGGGCATAACTTTGTCTAGCGAATTGGTAATTTAATTTCGTAAATTGTGTTAGAACCCTAATTACTTGGGTGTTATAGAAATGTGAAGTATCATATTTATTTACTCCTTAATTATTTCTTATTGACCAAATGAGTTGATGTATTACTAGGCTTAATGTTAATTGGTGTCTTCAGATACTAATGACATTGACTCGTTAAGTGGGGAAGCAACTAATACTACCATATCAAGGAAGTAGTTTGGTATTAATCTTAGCACCAAATCCAAGGTGAGTGACCTATCCTATGAAATATAGATGCTTATATGTTCATATGGAAATGTGTAGTTCAATACATGTGTTAAAATGCTTATGGGGGTGATGTTGTATTTAGGAAACATATGCATATGATTAAAATGTTAAGTGATGTTATTTAATGTTAAGGACTGTGGTGGGTCCTACAGGATGTGGCGGTCCTGTTAATACAACTTAAAGGTTTGTGTACTCGAGCCTAATAAAGGGATGTGGTGGTCCCCAATAACTGTGGTGGATTAATTGGACTGTGACGGGTCCACGCTTGCGAGAGTTTCACAATTCCTGTTGGATTATAGCATTAGAACAAAATAAAAATGGTTATTCAATTTGGTTATAGGTGTGGTATATGGTCATTCACTAAGCTTATATTGCTTACACTCCTGTAATGTTGTGTTTCAGGTATGCCTATCGTTTGGAGTTCACTGCCACGTTAGGACCTTAAAACGGGGGAGTGACGAATATCTAATATGGGTTGTATATCAATAAGGTTTTGTGTCAATGTGAAACAAAGGAACTTGTATATGTAAAGTTGTTCGGTACTTGTAAGTTATATGTACAGGTAGTTATGTTTTCATCTAAACATGACTTTGAAAAAAAAAAAAATCTTGTGCTATTTTGTGAGAGATTTTCAGTAAAGTACATGTTTATGGGAAATTATCTCTAAATAAAAGGACGATTTAAAATTAATTAAGTCAGGGCGCGACAACTTGGTATCAGAGCGTGGTTTTTAGGTTCTGGACAGGGTGTGAGGGTCTAGATTGGCAGTGGACACTAGAACGTGAGTTTGCTATATGTTTGGATTTTGACTAACAATGTTAATATTAAACTGCTGCTATTGTATTTTGTTTAAGTTAATTATATTGCAGTGAGTGATGGATCCACGCGAGCCGAAAATTAGAGCAGAGGGTGAGGCATCCTATGTACCTAATAGTCAGCAAGGACATTGACATATTGAAGTGGATGAACCAGAGGTGCAACAATAACCTATTGATGATGTGGGAAGAATATTACGTGCTGTGGCACAATTAGTGGAAGAAGAAAGAGGTGGAGTACATGGCGGTGATAGGGATAAATTGCATGAGAGGTTCATGAAGTTAAGTCCTCCATCATTTACAGGGACTACGGATCCGTTAGTGGCATAGGGGTGGATTCGAAAAATGGAAACAATATTCAAGGTGATGGAAGTGCGAGATGAACAAAAGGTTTTGTTAGCAACCTTTAGATTGGAGGATGATGCAAGGTTATGGTGGGATGCTAGAGAGAGGTTACTTACTACAATTGGGGGAGTAGTTCCAACAAATCCTCCACCAATTACATGGGAGAGGTTTGTGAATGTGTTCTTTGAAAAATACTTCCCAAGGCTTTACAGGAAGGAGAAAGAAGAAGAGTTTATCATGCTGAAACAAGGTAACCGAACGGTGGTAGAGTATGAAAATTTGTTTATATCCTTATCCGGATTTGCACTTGATTTGGTGAGGACAGAAGAAAGTAAATGTGATCGGTTTCAGTCTGGGTTGAATGTAGATATAAAAAATATGGTTGCTAATATGAAGATCACAGATTATGTGGATCTGGTGGACAGAGCTATGGTATCTGAAAAGTCAATGAAGGAGATGCAAGCCGAACATTCGAAGAAAGCTAGATATGAGAGTACGAAGTCATATGGATGGGAGGTGGGAACCTCATCCCAAGGTGTAGCACGAGGAGTATCTAAGGGACACGAATTTAAAAATAATAGAAGTGCACGTGGAAGATTTCAAGATCGAGGTGGAAGGACTGCGATGAGTCGATCAGAAAATGTATCTGCAATGGGACTGAGGGCCATATTTTGTTATAGATGTGGTGGTCAAGGACACATGTCTCGGGAGTGTACAATAGCCGAGACGACACCTTTATGTTTCCATTGTCATCAACCGGGGGACTTAAGAAAGAATTGTCCAGCAATGGGAAGTACAACTTCAGTTGGGAGTGTGACAGTAGGAGATAAGATTTCTACACCGAAGGTACACAGGGGAGGTAGAGGAGGCGTGTCTCAAAATCAAGGCCAAGGCAGAATGTTTGCACTGACGCAACAAGATGCACAAGCTATGCTTAACGTAGTGAAAGGTACACTTCCTATTGGTGATAAAGATGCTTATGTGTTGATAGATCCTGGTTCTACACATTATTTTGTGTCTTTGCTTTATCTGTTGCATCTTAATAAACCATTACCATCATTAGATTCTGGTTTAGCTATTGTTACTCCAGTGGGGGGGGGGGGGGGGTTGGTTTTTATTGAGAGGATATATAGGGAGTGTGTGGTGCGAGTGGGTGAAAAAGAATTACTAGTTGACTTATTACCTCTCGATATGCATGAATTTGATGTGATACGGGGTATGGATTGGTTAGCCTCGTATCATGTATGTTTAGATTGCTTTAAAAAGGAGGTAGTGTTTCGATTACCGGGTGAACTTGAATTTAAATTTATTAGAGAACGAAATGTCACTCCAACATGTTTGATCTGTGCTACAAAATGTTATGAACTGCTAAGGAAAGGATGTGAGGGTTATCTTGCTCATGTGGTGGACACACAATAAGAGGCTGGAAAACTATCAGATATACCAGTAGTTAATGAGTTTGCATTTGTCTTCCCAGAAGAACTCCCAGGGTTAGCACCAGACCGTGAGGTGGAATTTTCGATTGAGTTGGTACCAGGAACTGCACCAATATCTATTGCACCATATCGTATGGCACCTGCTGAATTAAAAGAGCTAAAGATACAGTTGCAAGATCTGTTAGATCGTGGTTTTATAAGGCCTAGTGTATCACCGTGGGGAGCCCCAGTATTGTTTGTGAAGAAGAAAGATGGAACCATGAGGTTGTGCATCGATTATCGTCAATTGAATAAGGTGACTATCCGTAACAAATACCCACTACCCCGCATTGATGACTTGTTCGATCAGTTGCAAGGAGCCAAAGTGTTTTCCAAGATCGATCTCAGATCCGGATATCATCAATTGAAAGTAAGAGATTGTGACATTTCTAAAACTGCTTTTCATTCTAGGTATGGACATTATGAATTCCTTGTCATGCCATTTGGGTTGACAAATGCACCAACTGTACTCATGAATTTGATGAACCATATATTTTACCCATACGTGGATTCTTTTGTTATTATCTTTATTGACGATATTTTGATATATTCTCGTAGTAAGGATGAGCACGAACACCACCTGCGTATTATTTTACAGACCTTGCGAGAGAAGCAGTTGTATGCTAAATTTTCTAAATGTCAATTTTGGCTAGACAGAGTAGTATTTTTGGGGAATGTTATTTCTGCTGATGGGATTTGTGTTGATCCCAAGAAGGTAGAAGCAATAATGAATTGGGAAAGGTCAACTAGTGTGACAGAGGTACGTAGCTTTTGGGGATTGGCGGGCTATTACAGAAGGTTTATGCCGGGGTTTTCTTCTATTGCATTGCCATTGACTAAACTTACCAGAAAGGAGAAAAAGTTTGTGTGGAGTGGTGATTGTGATAAAAGCTTTGAAAATTTAAAGGGTAAGTTGACATCAGCTCCAGTATTGACTATCCCAATAGGTACAAAAGGTTTAGTTATTTATAGTGATGCTTCGTATCAAGGACTCGGATGTGTATTAATGCAGCATGGAAAGGTAATTGCTTTTGCTTCTCGACAGTTAAAGATGCATAAACGTAACTACCCTACTCATGATCTTGAGTTAGCTGCAGTAGTTTTTGCATTAAAGATCTGGAGACATTACTTATATGGTGTTAGTTGTGAAATTTTTACTGACCATCAAAGCTTAAAATATTTGTTTACTCAAAAAGACTTGAACTTGAGGCAAAGAAGGTGGATGAAACTTATAAAAGATTATGATTGCACGATACATCACCATCCGGGTAAAGCTAATGTTATTACCGATGCTTTGAGCAGAAAATCTTGAGGCATAATATCTTGCATTCATTGTATTCGAGTTGACCTGCTGAGAGAGTTAGCTTTAATGGGGGTGTAATTAACTTTGAATGAGTCTTACGGAATAATAGAACATTTAAATGTTATACCCATGGATAAAACAAGCACAGGCAGGAGATGCAGAATTGGAGAAAGTTAGAGATAATATGAAAAAGGGTAAAGCAAATGAATTTTCTACTCGGGATGATGACATTGTTATGTACGGTAACCGTTTGTGTGTACCTAATGTGCCTAATTTAAGAAGAATGATTTTAGAGGAAGCACACTGTTCTTTATATGCTATGCATCCAGGGAGCACGAAACTGTATTGAGATTTGAAACAATGTTATTGGTGGTCGGGAATGAAACACGACATTGCAGATTTTGTTGCTAGATGTTTAGTTTGCCAACAGGTGAAGGCAGAGCATCAGAAGCCAAGTGGTTTACTACAACCATTGCCTATTCCTGAGTGGAAATGGGAACATGTTACTACAGATTTTGTTATAGGTTTACCAAAATCATCCCGAGGGTTTGATTCTATTTGGTTTATCATTGATAGGTTGACTAAGTCTGTACATTTTCTTCCTGTTAAAGCTACTTACTCCATGGATAGATATGCAAAAATATATGTAGATGAGATTATTAGATTGCATGGTGAACCAGTTTTTATTATTTCTGATCGAGATCCTAAGTTTACTTCTCACTTTTGGCCTAGTTTACAACAAGCTTTGGGGACTAAATTGAAATTTAGTACAACTTTTCATCCTCAGACTGATGGGCAGTTAGAAAGAATGATCCAGACACTCGAAGACATGTTAAAAATTTGTGTATTGGAGTTCAAGGGCAGTTGGGATGAACACTTGCCACTAATAGAGTTTGCTTATAATAATAGCTATCATTTGAGTATTGAGATGGCTCCTTATGAAGCCTTGTATGGGAGAAAATGCAGAACTCCAGTGTGTTGGACTGAAGTAGGAGAAAGAAAACTACTTGGGCCAAAAATCGTACAGCAGACTACTGAAAAGATAAATCTTATCCATAATCACTTGAAGGTGGCGCGAAGTAGAAATAAAAGTTATGCAGACAATCGAAGGAAAGAATTGAAATTTGAGAAAGGTGATCGAGTAATCCTACGTGTTTCTCCTTGGAGAGGGGTTATGAGATTCGGGAAGAAGGGAAAGTTAAATCCCGGGTACATTTCCCTTATGAGATAGTAAAACGGGTTGGAGATGTAGCTTATAAGTTGGCATTACCACCAGAATTGTCTCGGATAAACGATGTTTTTCATATATCCATGTTACGTAAGTATGTGCCCGATCCTTCACATGTGTTTATTTCACAACCGATAGAGCTTCAAGATGACTTAACCTACATGGAGGAACCTATTGCTATTGTAGATCGAAAGGAGCAAGTGTTGCGTGTAAAACCATTTCACTAGTTAAAGTGATGTGGAGAAGTCAAAATATAGAGTATGCCACCTGGGAAGGGGAGGATAACATGAAGAAGCAATACCCTCATCTATTTGGTAAATTTCTTATGCGTTAAATTTTGAGGATGAAATTTTTATAAGAGGGGTAGAATTGTAAGGCCCTAAAACATGATTAGGAAGGTTAATTACATGATTAATTATAACTTAGGAGTTATAAATTGGTTATGTGTGTTAAACATGTTAATTATCATGTTTAGGGGATGCATGCTCATGTGATATATGTATTGTTTACATTAGGTGCTAATTGAGCTTATGATCGGGGATACCATGTTTAGAACATATGATTAGTTATGTGGTTAAATGCATCATAAATTATGTTTTTAATGCATGATTATGTTTATAAAAGTAAATAAGGGTGTTGATACGAAATTGGCAATGTTTGGTTGCCAAATGTGAAAGTTTTGAGATTTTCGGTAAATTGCTACTTTCCTGTTCGAAGCCCCAATTAGGCGTATTAGTTTATGATTTTGGGAAAACTTAAATTATGAAAGTTGTATATATATGAATTAATATTATAACACAACAAACGGTGGATTAAACGGAGGCTCGTACAAGAAGTTATACCGAAAGTACGAAACAAGGGTAAATATGTCCATCCCTTAAGTGATAATTGTCTTATTAGCACACCATGTGCTATTTTTTGATTGGTTAAAGGGTGGGTGATGGTTTGTCCGACTTAAACTTTATAAAACAACCCCTTTGTTAAGCAAATGCAGCCATGAATAAGAGTTTTACCTAAAGAGAGAGAAAGAGAAGAAAGTTAAGGAATAAATCTTTGAAAATTTTCTATAAATCAAGGAATCCTCGTAAGGTAATTACATCTTTATTAAAGTTGGTCACATGGATGAGTTCTATACTTATCATGTTTTTATTTTTGATTTGGATATATATTTTAATGATACCCATATTGCTGAATTGTGTTGGAACAAGGATGGGTTAAGAACATAAGTTAAAATTGGAGCTAGGATTGTAAATGCATACTTTAAAGTCCTAAATTTACATCATCTTTTCGTAAAGTATTTTGATTTAGAAAATTCATGATTATGATGTATATTTATGCTAAAACATGTTTATTATATGTTTTCATGAATTATACTCAAGGTCAAGGTTATGTATGCTTAAAAATGTTAAGTTATGCCTTAATGTTGTATTTTGACCTAGTTATACTAAAAATGGCATAAATCATGGAATACTTTTTGGAATTGAGTGATTCAAGTTGGAGAGTAAAATATACTCATACATGTATAACATATCCTAAAATTGTGTAAAAATACAAGGAATTAACCCTTGGTGATAGTTTGAAGTTTTGGTTTAAAATCTGCCCTTAAGGAGCAAGAATGCATACCAGGTGTTTGACGTTTTGCTCGACAATGAGCCCTAAAAACTATGAAACATTAATTTTATATTATTAAATGTGTTTACTAATATTGGGTGGAATATCATGCAATGTTATGTTGTACAAAAATTATTAAAATTCCAGGAAGTTGAAGTTGTGTTGTTGTTTTTCTTGAGAAATGATTTGGAAAAGGTTGTAATAAAATGGGAATAACTTTGTCTAGCGAATTGGTAATTTAATTCCGTAAATTGTGTTAGAACCCTAATTACTTGGGTGTTATAGAAATGTGAAGTATCATATTTATTTCCTTCTTAATTATTTCTTATTGACCAAATGAGGTGATGTATTACTAGGCTTAATGTTAATTGGTGTCTTCAGATACTAATGACATTGACTTTATAGGTGGGGAAGCAACTAATACTACCATATTAAGGAAGTAGTTTGGTATTAATCTTAGCACCAAATCCAAGGTTAGTGACCTATCCTATGAAATATAGATGCTTATATGTTCATATGGAAATGTGTAGTTCAATACATGTGTTAAAATTCTTATGGGGGTGATGTTGTATTTAGGAAACATATGCATATGATTAAAATGTTAAGTGATATTATTTAATGTTAAGGACTGTGATGGGTCCTACAGAATATGGAGGTCCTGTTAATCCAGCTTAAAGGTTTGTGTACTCGGGCCTAATAAAGGGATGTGGTGGTCCCCAATAATTGTGGTGGATTAATTGGACTGTGATGGGTCCACGCTTGCGAGAGTTTCACAATTCCTGTTGGGTTATAGCATTAGAACAAAATAAAAATGGTTATTCAATTTGGTTATAGGTGTGGTATATGGTCATTCACTAAGCTTATATTACTTACACTCCTGTAATATTGTGTTTCAGGTATGCCTATCGTTTGGAGTTCATTGCCATGTTAGGACCTTAAAATGGGGGAGTGACGAATATCTAATATGGGTTGTATATCAACAAGGTTTTATGTTAATGTAAAACAAAGGAACTTGTATATGTAAAGTTGTTTAGTACTTGTAAGTTATATGTACATGTAGTTATGTTTTCATCTAAACATGCCTTTGAAAAAAATAAAATAAAAAAATCTTGTGCTATTTTGTGGGAGATTTACAGTAAAGTATATGTTTATGAGAAATTATCTCTAAATAAAAGGACGATTTAAAATTAATTAAGTCGGGGCGCGACAATTAGGGTCTAGGTAACCCCACTGAGTGAGAATTTAATGTAAGATGAAATTAAGGGTTAATGGGGACTTATTCACATATGAAATCATGCGTATATTTAATAAAAGATCGAGACTCGCAAGAGGGTTAGACCAGAAGATAAGTGAGTGTATTTCTACTGAAATTTAACTTAGGATACTTCAAGATAGGGGAAGTGTGTATGAAGTGAAATATAAATGAGAATAGAAAAATAGCAAGTTCGTTATGCGAAATAATCGAGTGAAATGCGCTAAGAACGGATAATTAAAATTTTGGGTCGTGGGCGTACCTAACCTAGAAATATGAATATATATATATATATGACTGTGTGATTGTGCATATATTATATATCTGTGTAAAAACCGTACCCGAGCTACTTGCTATCACGGGGGTTTCCGCGCCGGGACAGGCTTATCTCGATTGGACCTTTATGGGAGATAACGACTTGTACCCTAGAAGATAGTATTCTCGATTACAGGCTATCTAAGTGATAGTCAGATGGTCCTAAGAGACGTGAGGGTATGTGCTGACCTCTTAGGATCGAGAACTATGCTTCGCCTCCATTTGTATGTGTTTTGTGTTAATACAGTTCGAGAGTGATTCCGAACTAGTATTTCCCTTTGTATGAGTGATACGGGGACTTGATAGCAGAGTACGCCAGCACCATAGATTTTATGTGGGGTGCCGTTAGTGTATATATTATATGTGAGACTAATATATATACATATATTTACATGGGAACTTTCTACTGTGTGTATAAGTAATTAAGTAATGAATAAATGTTTCAACTCTCTTAAATGTTCGGGAATTTCATAATGGCACTGATTTTAAATAGCGTAAGGAATCTTGAAGAGATTAGTTTTTTAAACTAAATATTATCACCCTGTTATTTCTCGAGATAAAACTTTATGGAAAATAAGTGAGATAGACTTATGAGGTTTAGTAGTACGATAGACGTGCACACTAGATGAGATGTGAGAATTCTCAAGAGAGTGTCGCATACTAGCATGGTTGCTGCATTAGCCGGTAAGCATTTTAAATACTTGCTAAAGTAAATTTTAAAACTGTTTTACAATCGGGGTCTGACCCGTTTCCTGTTATCTCTTCTCTCTTGTATATATATGTATATATTACAGGTGCTAAGCCACAGGGGCGTCATGCTTAGGTTCTTTGGCTTGGACGTGCTGCAGCTTATGTGGGAATTGCAGGCCATTTCTTAGACGACCTCGTTGTTGATTCCACTCTTATTCCAGCTCTAATTAGTTTGGGCATGTGTCGCCCGTTTTCTTATTTAGTTGGATTGGTCAGAGATTATGTTCATTTATCTTTAGTATTTTACTCGTTAGGATATATTTACTGTTAGGATGGTTGTCCTTTATGGTTTTAAAGTTAGTATTTGTTGTCTGAATGGTTAAATTATAAAGGGTTCTCTCTAATAAGGACATAAATTTCCAATTGAGTCCATGTATAGTGTTGGCTCAATTCCGGACAAAAACATTTATTCATAGGATAGTGTGTAATTGTAATACTCTCAAGCCTATGAAGTGTTTGTTGAAGACGTAGCGGCAAAGAATATAAAGTTTCATCAAATATGCCGGTTTGCGTGCCTCGTTTCTACGTCATCAACCATAGTTCCATGCTCCCAAGGTATGAATGCAATTATATATATATAGGAGCTTGGAACAAAGTTTATTGGATGTTAGGTTTTATAAAAACTGCGTTTTGTTTTGAGAAAGAATTAATTAAAACTTTAATTAAATGTTTATAAAGTTTTCTGGGCTAAAAATGAATTTTTTAAACTTTCTGGTGGTTCGTTAGATATGTCGTTCGAACGAGTTTTTTCGTTCGAACTAGATGTCGTTTGAACGAGTTTTGCCAACGAGTTCCCACTAAGGCATACTGGTCCGTCGTTAGATATGTCGTTCGAACGAGATTGTCGTTCTAACGAGATATCCAACGAGATTCTAACGAGTTCAATCTGTAACGTCGTTAGAAGTCTCATTCGAACGAGATTTCGTTCGAACGAAAATTCGTTCGAACGAGATGCCAGGCGGGAACAGTTATTGGCAGTTTTTTGGCAGTTTTTCACCCACTTCCCCACTTGATTTTTAACCAACTTTTACAGACTTTAATATGTGCGGGAATGACATTTTCCAACTTAACATTTCCATAACTTTTCCAACCTAGTTTATCTCTTAGAGAGAGTTTGAGAGCAAAAATTGTTTCGGAAAATGTTCATGTTTTGAGTGAGATTTTTAGAGAAAAATATTCTATCACTCTAGTGTTTTACACCCATATTGTTTATCCAAGTTCTTATATACATATCAAATTGCTTGGAGTTTGGCACCGGTTTTTCTCTACCGAATTCAAGAAGAGAAGTTTCGGGTTTTGCTTCTACCTCCCACGAAGAAAGAAGAAGTGTTTCTATGTTAATTTACCCACACGGAGAAAGGCTCCATGTACGGGTGACGGTGACCATATAAAGTCCCATCGGTGGATTTCGAGACCGCGATGGTATTCCAAGGTTATCCGCCAGGAAGAGGTGTCTACAAGAAGAAGCGTCGAGTCTTGAGAGGGATCGAGTCATGCGTTGTAAGTCTATCTGTCTTGTACTTATAATTCCGTATCTAGTGGATTTGTGGCTAGGGCCGTTCGAGGTTGTTTCCCGTCTTGGGTTTTTCCTCGTACATCGCGGCGTAGTGTGATTGGCTTATTTTATCTTGCTTAAATAATTTAGAACGCATGTTTAGGATAATTCAAGATAAAATTCGGTTTAAATTATCACACTCAATTTAATTTGGACTTTAATTAAATATTGGGTAAAGTTGTATAATTCAAGTCATTTGCTAAAATTGGTTTCGCCTAACTTTGTTAATATTGATAATTATGACTAAGGCAAATTCTAGGACTTGGATTAATGAAGTGGTTTAAGTGAATATATTAATTGATTATTTTTACTTCACTTGGTGTAATTTTAATTTGTGTCTAAGGAATTAAAATTTGGCTTTTGCTTGTTTTAAAATTGAACCATCACGTTTTACACTTCCGCATCATCCTGAATTTCAGATAAAAGGAAATTATAACTCTTTCAAATTGGTATCAGAGCCAAAAACGATAAATTATTTCGTTAAGATCCTTTAAATTTTTGGCTAAAATGGACTTTTCCCCATTTTCAAAATTTCCTATTTTCGATGGTTCAAACTACGCGTATTGAAAAGCGCGTATGAAATCGGCACTAAAATCTATCGACGAGAGAGTTTGGATGTCTGTTGTTAACGGGTGGTCCCCACCAACTTATTTAGTTGAAAATGAACGTGTTATCAAACCCGCCGATAGATGGACTGAAAATGAGTTTAAACTTGCTAATTTCAATTCCCGTGGTTTAAATGCTTTGTTTAGCGCTGTCACACCGGATGAATTACGACGTATTATGACGTGTGAGACCGCTAAAGAAGCTTGGGATATTTTACAATTAACTCATGAAGGAACTAGTGTCATTAAAGCTTCAAAACTCCAAAACCTCACCACTCAATTTGAAACTATCAAAATGAATGAAAAAGAGACTTTTGATGAATTTTATGCTAGACTTTCTGATATTGTTAATTCTTCTTTAACATGGGAGAGAAAATACCTGACGACCGTGTTGTAAAGAAAATTTTAAGGTCCCTACCCGATAGATTTATTCCAAAAGTGACCGTTTTAAATTCTTTACCCACTTTAGCCTCTACGAAATTAGAAGAGCTTGTAGGTGATTTACAAACCTATGAACTGGATATGTTTCTCTCTAAAACTGAAAAGAAAATCGAAAAGGGCGTTGCTTTAAAAGCCCGAAAAGAGGTCAAACAAGTAGTAGAGAGCGATAGTGATAGTGACTCGGAAGACATGGTTTTATTTGCTCGAAAATTTAGAAAATTTCTTAAAATTAACAAAGATAAATTTAAAAATTATTTTAAGAAATTTGAATCTTCTAAGCATGACAAGAACGAGAAGATTTCTAAAGCGGAGAAGATTCCTAAAGCCGAAAAGATCCCTAAACCTAGTAATGAAAATTCAGATAGGGACGAGTCTAATAAGTGTTTTGGTTGTGAAGGTTATGGCCGTAGGGCTTATGAGTGCCCCACTAAACTAAGGAAAGAGGGTAAGCGACCCATTTCATATAATGCGACCCTTAGTGATAGTGATAAGGAAGAGAAGCCCGATTCCCCCACTAAGAAAATTTTTGTGGCTTTTATGGCTAGTCATGTGAGTGATAGTGAGAACTCATCGATTGATGAAACTTTAACACATGACACTTCCAAGGTCATTGTTTATGATTCTCTTATTTTTTATGATTGTGATAGTGGAGAAGAAAGAGAGAGTGAAAATGAAGAAGAGGTTAATGTGAGTGAACTTCAAAATGCTTTTCAAGATCTTTATAAAGAATCTATTAAATTGAAAAGAGCTAATTTGAAGTTAGAAGCTAGTTTAAGAGAGAGTGTCAAGGTCGTTGATGAACATGATTTAATAGAAGACCTTAGGACTCGTGAGAGGACTCTTCGAGAGAAGCTAGAATATGTAGAAGGCGAAAGAGATAGCCTTAAGGGTTTAATGGAATCCTTGAAAAAGGAGCTTCTTGCTTTTGAAGAGCGAAATGTTTTATTAGATTCTAATATTTTAGAATTGCAAAATAAATTAAAAGACTCTAGTAATGTCAAATTTGATTTGGAGTGTCGTTCGGAAAAATTAGATAAAATCTTAGGAACGGTCCAAATTAAAAATGACACTTGTGGTTTAGGCTTCAATACTTGTAATGAATTTACTCATAATTCCCAAACCAATATTTTAGGCGAATCTACTAGGAATACATTTAAAGATCACTCCTTAAGTAAATCTTTTCGACATGTTTTCACTTATACTCATTGTGGTCGAAAAGGTCATCTTAGGAAATTTTGTTTTGATCTTAAACGAATTCCTAGAAAATCCCATAGTAAAGTAACCACGGTAGTTAAAGTTCCTACACCCCAAGATAGTCATTCTTCATTAATTTGGGTTAGGAAATCCGACTTGGTTGCTTTGCAAAATAGGGTTTTTGATTCTCATTTACTATCACATAAAACCTCCCTTGCTAAATTTAAAGGTTGAATGTGTTAGTGTTTTATGCATACTCTAGCTTTTTGTGCTTCATATTATATATCATTGCTAGATGTATGCATGTTTAGTCATTTTATAGTCATTGCCTTATTTCATATCACATGCTAGATATTTTGACTTGTTTATCTTTTGTATTATATTTCCTTCATTTTGTTTGCTTTAAATGAAAAATACAAAAAGATTTTTGTTTATCATTCGGATTTTATCTCTTGGTAATTTAAGCTTATTGAAAAATTCAGATGATTTTTGTTTATCCTTTTGAGTATATATACTTATTTTTGGTGAAAAAATGTTAAAAACTCAAAAAGATTTTTTTTGTGTGTATTTTAGTTTGACACACTTTAAGTGGCATATACTTGTGTTTGAATCCCTCCTTTAACGCTCCCACGTGGCTAGAACTTTTGGTTTAGATTTTCAATCCTTAAAATGTTCTTTACCATGCTTTATATGGAGAAGTTGGATTTTGTATTGTTTAAATGGATCCTATTTTTATATGCCTCTTTTCACACATGCACGAGCTCTTTTGAAATCTTAATGTCACATGTAATATTTGAGATTTTTGAGGTGTTCTCCTACCAATCTAGTCATCTACATATCTATGACCTAGGAGGACTAGTGCATGCCAAAATCCGTTGCATGTGAGATTTGTGTGAAAATGAAAACATGATAAATAAAATGTGCACGGGGAAGGGCTCCGAAAGGATGAATTAAATCCTTTGCGATAGTAAGCCACCGTTTATTGGATCTAAAAGAAATACGTTATCCAAAGGCCTAAAAACAGAATATTTGGCATTAAAAAGAAAACAATTTCCAAGGCCTATGTTTGTTTGATATATTCATTCGAAAACAAAAGAATATATATGCTTATTGAGGGAGATTTGGATGGTATATCAACGGTTTGCACAATGTCCGTTTATCCTAGTTGTCTTTAAAGTCATGACTCTATTTGGTTTGTAGAATCATCATCATGCTAGGCTTGTATGCATTGTATATGTTTGTTCATTGAGTTCAATCTTCATATTGTCACATGAGGTTATATTTAAATGTGATAAAGTTTGCAATCAAATGAGAACTCCGTGAATGTTTATTAAGTGTTTGGGTCTAAATTTAATTGTTGCTAGTTCACACCCCTACACTTCCGTTTCCATATGACACATTTTTGCCATACGAGTGTGCAAACTTATTGTATTTTTGTGTCACGTGTGAATTAATATCTATATATATATATGCAAGTACTCTATTGGTATATTTCTAATATATATATATATATATATATATATATATATATATATATATATGATATTTGTTTTGCCTTTGCCTTGCTTTTGTTGCCCATATGCTTTCCTGTCTTATCACTTTAAGCTTAAACATGCTTTTATGTTTATTAATTCTTTATCCTTTGCCTATTCCTGAACAAAAAAGGGGGAGAAATGATAGGGGGAGAAATGGTATCTAATCCTATTATTATCGTATCTTAGTTTGGGGGAGATTTATCTTAGGGGGAGACGTCTTTCTAAGTAGGTCATGTGTTTGATAAAGGGGAGAATTGATTTGGGGGAGTAATTAATTAAAATTGCATTTAATACTTTGATATTCCCTATGCATTTGATGAGTTTGCTTAAGTGTGCAGTATTTCTTCTAAAGCGACATTGTTTAATGGCAAAGCGTTTGATCCTTGGGTTGAGTCAAGTTTGGGTGGGTTATGTTTTTGAGTCTAGTGAGCTTGACGGCCCTTTAGGATTTTTTGTTTTGGTTTTTGTCCCGGAATAGCCGCCCAGACTATTCCTAGAGTAGGAATCATCTATAAGTTTCAGTTTTACTTCGGGCTTGCCGCCCAGACTTTTCAGTACAATTTTTAGATTTATTTATTCAGTTGTTGAATGATTGTTGTTGGACTATTTACTTTGGTGGCCGATGGTTTATTCGGCAAGTAGTTTAATTATTTATTCAGTTGATTTAATTCAGTTATTGTTAATGGTTTATATGTATTTCCTCATGTTATTATCTTATTTAAATAAAAAGTTAAAACTTGGAACCGACTTTTTGGAATACTAGGTGGTTAGTAAGTTTTAAAAAGGGTTTTGATAATGATGCTAAGAATGAACTAACTGGCATTCCTATTTTAGTTTGATATAGGACTGATCACCCGGTATTTTATTAGGCGGGGTGTCACAGATGGTATCGGAGCATCAGGTTCCAATGTCCTTAGGATCTGTGCGGCTTTTCACGTTTTAGCTTTGCGTTCTTTGATGTAGATACTTATGATAGAATTGTTGTATTCCTCTACGTATGCGACTTATGTTCTCCTGCTATCAAGTATAGTTGATGTGATTCATATACTAGTTTGATTGGTCGTTGTACATCAAACAATTTTGGACGGACATCGAGGACCGAAAGGAGTACTGCAGGAGGAGAGGAAAGACGGAAAACCTAGAATGTTCAGGGTATAGGATAATCACTTGGGAGCAGTAATTTTCCCCAAGAACTATGGAGAGAACGCTGATACAACTTAGGAATCACTCAGCATTGTTGGTAGGGAGAGAGAGTTGGGGAGGATTATTTAGAGGAGTCATCTGAAGGAGTCCTGGAAATAAAAGAAGTGTGATGGATCCATAGAAGAAGGTAATCCAAGAAAAATGTGTGGGGAAGAGTGCAGAGGCACCATAATTAAATTTGGGGACAATGGTTAGCTCATGGGAGCAGCGTTGGGGGATGAAAGTCAGTCACCACGTATGAAGGAAAATATATGGAGTCAAATGAAATTTTTTGGGTACGGTGTGACCGTAAAATCGTCCATCCGGTATTCAGATAGAGATGCGAGTGAAATTTCAGAGTTTATGGAGTGGGTAAGATAGTGACTGATCGTGAGAGAAACGATAAATTATATAAG
The DNA here is from genome assembly GCA_949130495.1 of Sambucus nigra. Lineage (NCBI taxonomy): Eukaryota > Viridiplantae > Streptophyta > Magnoliopsida > Dipsacales > Adoxaceae > Sambucus > Sambucus nigra. The sequence goes on along the minus strand of OX422222.1, from coordinate 459,655,016 downwards.
CGAACTTCATAATCGACGAAGGGGATACGGATAATGATAGAGGAACCAACAAGTGGATAATGAACCGTATGAGAATGCACAAAAATGGATGGAAAATCCGACTAGGATGACTAGTGTTGAAGTCGTCAATATCTTTTGGTTTCCAATTTACATTAACGCTTATAAGATACAGGAGCCAATAAGGTTAAATAGTTTAACCTAAAAACGAAATAAGATCTAATAGTGTTAGTGAAGCACGGCGGAAGGGTATACCTAGTAACCATTTTGATGTTTTAAATTAAGTGAATTTCTACCTATTGACGGTGGATTTTATCCGGGTCGTCGAGGCCAATCACGAGTCACATAGGGCTAGGGAAGACAAAGGGACAACAGGGGTAGCACTTAGAGTTAAGACTACCAAGTACGCGAGAAGGACAACCCCAACATGGACATTAGGGCCAGAAGCAGGGGATTGACACAAAGAGGTGTCTTATGTGTGGAAAGTGGAACCACAATAATTGATTATGTCCACGTTGAGTCAGGTAATATAAGTAGGATGCCCAGTAGGGACAACCGTTAGGAAGGTTTTGGTTCGGTTTGGATGAGAATATTATGTCCAGGAACCATTTGGACTGCCGGTGTGTAGGCAAGTAGAAGTATGAGTTTTTTTTCCCTCGGATAGATGGGAGGAATTTTGGGTGACATAAGTGGTCACAGTATTCTTGCTAACACTATATTCGCGTGGGAGACGAGTTTAGTGGATGTATCATAGTGTTACGATGGTATATATATTTACTGCGGGGTTGCGGGTATCTCTTTAGTTTTATCTATAGGGGAGCAGGTGTGAACACTGAGAGGGTGTATTTTACAAGGGTAACTCATTTTAAGAGGTGTTATAAGAGTATAATTTTTCCTGGATACGGACTAGTTAGCAATGGGTAAGCGATGGTGGGCGGTTACAGCAAGACTATCGTATTCGCGGTTCCAGGGCAAGATGTATATTCTTTTGCGATCGCGTATATATTATTCATTAAATAGACTCAAGAGGGTGAAGTGGTGTAGGGATATTGGATCCCGGTGCGTAGGAACCTTTACAGATGTTCTTCCAGGAATGTCGGGTTTACCGTGGAGATGAGATATTTAGTTCATTATTGTTTATACGCTAAGAACTAAGTGATAGTTATAGTGTCAGATCATGTAAAACCTTAAAAGACATCGCAATAGGTGATTTGATTTATGTGTCGGGGGATAAAATTTGTGACATCTTAGTGTTTGTTATGGACGCAAGGATTTCGATGATTGACAATGCTAGGGAATAGTGCATTGGGAGACGTTATTTTGAGCTTAGTTGCGGACTATTACGCATGGCCCTTAATAACTCTGAAAGTAGTGAGACGTTGTGGAATGTGAGTGCATCGATTTTAAATGTTAAATTATTGGGCATGTAGAGAAAACACTTTAAAATGAGAGATATTTCGATATAGGGTTAGTGGAGCCGGGGTGTGCTGTGATACAAGCACAAAGAGAAGTTATGTACCACAAGTTAATAGGTGGGGTAGTATCGAGAAGAATGTAACACCCTGTATTTTTGTGCATTTAATATTTAATTAATTCAGGAATTTAAAATTACTTGTGTGTCGTAATTTTAATTGAATTAAGTATGGAAAAATATATTTAAATATTAATCGTGGAGTGAATGGTTAATATTTGGGGAAATTTATTTACTAAGTGAATAGTAATAATTTATTTACGTCATTTCGGGTATTAATGACGGGGTATGTACTTATCTCAGCCGGGAGTCAGTATAGACTAATTTGGGTGTGAGATAAGGATTTTTATAAATTAATTCGAATGCCAATTCTGAGTGTACGGTTGAATCCGAATGGGCCGAGATAGTCGAAAAAGTGTACCCGGGGGTAGTAAACGGGTCACGGGACGTTTTTAGGCATAGTCGGGCCCACACGGGGGCATTTGGGTCACTTGGGCTTGGCCCGTTATGCAAAAAATGGGATTAAGCCTAAGTAAACAATTATAAGAAAAAGGGGAATAGCTGAATTGAGTTTAGAAAATACTTAGTGGGTTAGAGAATCCTAAGAGCAGTTAAAGGCAAATTTGGGGGACAAAGGAGAGCCAAATCAAAGGAGTTCATCTTCAATCTTGGGCATTCACAAGTCCAAAATCAGACACTACGAATCATAATGCAAGTGGTTAAGTTGCTGTAGCATTTAAATTGTATTTCAATTCATATTCATGTGAATTGTGAAATCAAAGAAATTCGTTTTGGGATTTAAAGGGTATAAACATGGGGTTTTGTCAACCATTATTCTGATTTCTAAATTGTGTAGAAATTCATGTAAATTCTGAGATTAGCATATATATATTTGGTATGATGTGTAAACCTGAGGAATTGGAAACACATTTGAGATAAGGATTTAATGTTTAAATGGGTTAAAGATTAAATCGGATTTTTCTCCCAATTTGTGAAAACAGTAGAGAACGTAAATTAAATGGTGTTTGTGGACTTTATGGGGGTCCCTGATTAGGTTTTTAGTATATTTTGTTGATAAGAAGGCTTGTGTTTGCTGGTGGAAGAAGTTAGGATTTTTAAAATTCCGTCCATGGCTGAAACAGGCAACTCAGAGAAGATGATGACCTGCTCGATTGATCGATCAAGGGTTGGGGGTCGATCGATCGAGGGTCAGAAATTTCTGGCAGTACGGCCAATTTGTATATATAAGGGAAAATAACTTTTAAATCTTTTCCTATGCCTTATGTAATGAGAAACCAACATGGGGGTCTAATCAATTTAATTACGAGGAAGAATTTATTGGGATATGGAGGAAATTTATGTTTGACACACTATGGTTAAATTTTGAGAATAACATTTCAAAATAATTAAATACGGATTGAGTGGACAAGTCCGGGGATATTGGTTGAGCGATACCAATACGTTAATTTTATTTAGAGTAAAGTCTAAATAATTTGGAGTCGGGGATTTAGACTCGGGTATAGTTTTATTTCGGTCCACGAGAGTAAGTTCGAATATATTGGTTGGAATGACACCAAAAGTAATTAAATTAATTAATGTGCGAATTAATTAATAATTAAAGTTGGATCATAAACTCATAATATTCTGAATAGGTTTGTGTTATGGACTTAGTACACGGTATAGCCGGGGTAATTAATATTATTTATATATATATACGGTGTGCGATAGTATATATATATATATGGTGTGTGCATTAATATCAGTGGCTAGATATTATTATTATATACTCTAGTGCTATAGGGGGAGGTTGCACGTAGTGGATGAATCCCTAGTTTGAGGAGTAGGGCGAGTATATTCCCAGGTCATAGCGTCCATTATATGGATGAGGGACATCTCACTTTCAGGAAAGGAATATGACCGCCTCCAATTATATGTTTTCACCAAGTTAGTGAGCGATTCTGACTTGGGTAATTAGGTTATGTGAATATACCTAGTGGGATAGCACTTTAGAGAATTTACATCCGGTGAGTTATTGCTCAAGAGGATGTTATTATTAATTATTATTTCAACATGCTTGTGAATGTTGTAATATGATATTACGTATATAATGAGATAAATAATTATATTCGGGTACAATTAATACAGGCTGTGAATTGTATTACATATAATGGGTGTAAAAATTATATGAACTGAAAAAGGAAAATAATTAATTAAGTTAATGTTGAGAATAACTTAGAAATCATAATTGTGGCACACTCGGTTAGAGTAGGGTGGTTGCAAGGGGTTATAAAATTATCTAGTTATGAGATATATATCCAGGGGAAATTTATTAAGGCGTTGGTAGTGCACATTAAAGGAGGGGTGAGGATGTCCTCAAGGGAGTGTGGCACTAACTAAAATATGGAGAGCATGCATATTTACTTATTACTGCAAGTTAATCATTTGCTAAATCTTTTCCAAATGTTTTGGATACTGGGCCTTGCTATAAAAACTTTTAAAAACCTTTTAGGTATCTAGCCACAGGGACGCCAGGCTTGACTCATTCAAGGGACCCGTTGCTGCAGCATATGTGGATGTTGCGGGAGTTTGATAGGCGCCTCATTCCTTTCATTTCCAGTGTAAAAATTTCCTATCAGTTATTCGAGCATGTTGCTCACTGCTTTATTCGGCACTTATGTTAGACTTGTTGAGATTTATTTACTTGTCTTTATTTCGGTTAGATTTTGAACCGATGTTTATTCGGTCAGTTAATTATTTGTGAATGATTGAATTCAGTTAATTGTGATTGTCATATTATTTTTGTTTCCGTATGAGTATTTTATTAAGCTAATGAAAGATAAAACTTGGCACTAGTCTAATTTTCTCACTTAGGTGGTTAGTAATTTAAAAGACGACGGTGATGCTAAGAATGAACCAACTAAGAAACCTGTTCTAATTTAATTTAGGATTGATCACCCGGGGTTAATTAGGCGGGGTGTCACAAAGAATTAAATTGAAAATTATGGGGTAGTATCGAGAAGAATTAAATTAAAAATTATGGGGTAATCGAGAATACATGTATTATATAGTCACTCCGAGAGTGCGGAACTGAATTTGAGATAAGTATTGTTATGTACTAGACGTTAGCGATATTATCCTGTGATTACTATAAGAGACTTCTACTTTCGAGAGTAATGAGGGTAGAGGGGAACATTTTCCAAGTTTCGGTTGGTTAGCGATGGTTTGGAGCTATAGTGGATAGTTACAGTAAGAATTTGTGTTCGATGTACCAGGTATGGATTATTTTTGCTAGGTATCACCTAAGATGGGGTCTAGCTTATATATACGAGTATGTATGTTAAATGTGGCGTGAAAGGCTTATGATGATATGCTTATGTTGTTAATTTGATCCCGGAGAGTAGGGACGGTTACTAATGTTACTGAGGGTGGATAGACTTATTTGCGAGCAGGGAGTTATAGCTCGGGATTAATTTTTCTCAAGGAAGTTAGTGATAGTAAGGGCGCAGTATGTTTGTGTTGTCTTTTATAACATAAGAGTGGAGTATATGCTTTTGTGTTAAGAGACAGGTATTTGGGGTACGTACTACCGTCTGAGTGTCTAACAGATCTCAACGACCGATAATGTTAGATAGTAGTGTATCGGGGGGGTCCTTGTTTGGATTTCGCTTTGCGAGATGTCCCACGCATGAAACTAAGTGCAACGTTGGAAGTCGGAAGATGTTTGGTAATTGGTACATGGGTTAGGTACCCCGATTATTATTCATGTATGTGATATGACTACGAATTGGAAGTTTTATTACGGGTTATGGCTAGCATAGTCGGGTAACTTTCGTGCGGTTAAGCACGGGGACAGGGTGTATGGCCACCCTAGTTAATTAGTGTGACTTTTGTGCGGTTAAGCACGGGTACAGGGTGTATGGGCGCCATGGTTAATTAAAATGCATATTTGTGTAACTCATAGTTAGAAGCGGGAGAGATAGATGTAGCAATCTTAGAGGCACATGACTAGAGAGTGATATTCGAAACTTGGAGCACTAGGCTTATCTTAATTTCGAGGACGAAATTCCTTTGTAAGGGGGGAGTATGTAACACCCCGTAATTTTGAGGATTTAGTATTTCATGATTTTTGGGAGAAATAATTCAAATTGGAGACACTTAAATTTACGATTTGGAAAATTTACTTGAGTGGGAAGAATTATTTATATTTGGCGACTTTGAGTTTAATTGTTCAAATTTTTGTGTGTCGCATTTTTGAGGTCGAAATTTGATACTGTTCTAAAGTATTTCGGATGACAATTCTAAGTGCACAGTTGAGTCCAGAGGGGTCGAGTTAGTCAGAAAAGAGTACCCGAGGGTAGTAATCGGGTCTCGGGGTATTATCGGGCATAGTCGGGCCCACACGAGGGATTTAGGAAATTTTAATTACGCCCATGTGACTAAAAATGTGATTCGGGATCTTAAACCTAATTGAGGGAGTTTTGAACGACAATTAACACAACTCTAAACTTAGGACTTTGAGAGAAATATAGGAAGCAAATCAAGAACAAATTGGGGACTTTTTGGAGACATATCGAGGGGCAAATTGGGTGTTCTTCATCAACCCTTTCTTTGCACCAACGGATCAGACTCTATAAACCATTAGAGGCAAGTGTTTAACTGTTGTGATTCTTAAATAGATGATAATCAATTCTGATAATGGGAGGTGTAAACCAAAATTCGTTTTGGGTGGCTTATTGCGTGAAATTGGGTTTTATGAAATTGAACATGTTGTGTGATTTAATAGTTCAATTGATGTTATATAAGCATTCAGTGTTAATTGGTATTAGAACTATAACAGAAAACATGTATTAAAGATGAATTGATGGGGATTATAGAATCAGATTTTCGAATTTCAATTGGGATTGTACCGTAGAAATTCGTTATCTTGAGTTGGTGATAACTCGTAATGTCAATGATGCTAAAAGGTTTAGATGATGATTATAGTTCGTAATAGATGTAAAAAAATGATAAATATGATGGATTGAGATTGGGATTTGGGAAAAGAAAGCTTGGATTTTCGTTAACGGCTGGACAGAAAATCGGAGAAGAAAGGGAACTAGTCGATCGATCGATCGACCTAGGGCGTCGATCGATCGACGGTCCCAGATTTTTGCCAGATTTGACAGTTTTATACATAAGGGGAAATTAATTTTAAAAAATAAATTAATTTCCATGTTCTATTTTGGTAATAAATGTGTATGTAGTACATATTCCTTACCGATTATAAGGGGAGATAATTCTGTTTAGACGGGTGATCATTCTATGTCTCAAGGGTTGAATTTTGGGAAATCAATTTTAGTATTAATTTCAGACCGAGGGAAAATGTTCGGGTATTGTAGTTGAGTGGCACTACATTATTAAATGAATTGAGGTGTAATTAATTAATTAGGGGACGAAATATAGAATTGGGTATTAATGATGGTATGAGCCAAGTGAGCGAGTCCGGGTATATTGGTTGATCGACACTTAGTATTAAATTAATTGATGTGTAAATTAATTAAATTAGAGCCGGACTGTAGACTCGGGAAGGTAATAAATTAATTAAGGTGAAAATTAATTAATTTGAGTCGTACCATAGACTTGAGAATATACAGGCTAGTGTTGTGGGTTATAATACACGGTAAAGCCGGGATTTATAATATATATTTATACGGTGTGGTCATAGTATATATATGTATGTACTTTGTGTGAGCTATTAAATATTAGGGACTATATATTTATTTAATTTATATACTCTAGTAATATCAAGAGAGGTTGCGCGAAGTGGGTGAATCCGCTAGCTTGAGGAGTAGGGTGAGTATATCCCCAGGTCATAGCGTCCGGTATATGGGTGAGGGGTTTATCTCACTTTCAGGGAAGGAATATAACCGCCTCCACTACGCTTATATTTTGGGCCAAGTTGGTGAGCGATTTTGACTTGATTAACTAGGTTATGTGAGTACACCTAGTGAGATAGGACTTTAGAAGAAATCATCCGGCTAGGGTATACTTGGAGGGATGGATATACATATTATATATGTGTGGATATTGTGGTAGATAGGTATATAATGGTATTGAATATTATATGTGGGTAATAATACAGTATGTGATGTATTCACTTTATATAACTCGTGTCACGGTTATATGATATCATTTAAGAGGAACTAATTAGGTTGATTTGAGAGATAACTTATAACCCATGAATAATAATACTCGGTTTAGAGTAGAAAGGCAAGGGAGGATTATACTAGGACTAGTTGGACGGGGTAGTACAACTAGGTGGAGTTACGGTAATCGTTAGGTGTGCACATTAGTGGAGGGTTGAGTATGTCCTCAACAGAGTGCGACACTAAGTCATACATTTTTAATTACTGCAGTTAATTTACTTGCTAAATATTTCCAAAATGTTTTGGGTACTAACCCTTGCTATTAAATTATTTTCAAAACCTTTTAGGTGTCCAGCCACAGAGACGCCAGACTTGATATTCTATTACATGGACACGTAGCTGCAGCTCATGTGGATGCTAGCAGGAGCTTGGATTAGATGCATCGTTCATTCTTTCCTAGAGTAGGAATCATCTATAAGTTTAAGTTTTACTTAGGGCTTGTCGCCCAGACTTTTCATTATAGTTTTTAGATTTATTTATTCAGTTGTTGGATGACTGTTGTTGGACTATTTACTTTGGTGGCCAATGGCTTATAATAAGTAGTTTAATTATTTATTCAGTTGATTTGATTCAGTTATTGTGAATGGTTTATATGTATTTTCGCATGTTATTATCTTGTTTAAATAAAAAGTTAAAACTTGGCACCGGGTTTTTGGAATACTAGGTGTTTAGTAAGTTTTAAAAAGATTTTTGACAGTGATGTTAAGAATGAACCAACTTGGATTCCTGTTTTAATTTGATATAGGATTGGTCACCCGGTATTTTATTAGGCGGGGTGTCACAACTGAGAGGACTCGGAGTGAGATAGTGTAGGTTGTGTCTGAGCATGTGGAAGGTGGATCCATGACTGACTAATGGAGGAAGGGGGTCGATTGTCTGGTATCGGGTCACGAGAATATTAGATGGTAGGAGAGGGAAATGGACATCTAAATAACGGCGAATGATAAAGACTACGAAGGGTAAGGTTTGTCTAGTGTGTGTGGAGCTAGAGTTTCGAACCATCTAGAGGACCAAGAAGATGTGATCGGGAGGTTAATAATAGTAACAAGGCTGATAAGATACATGAGACGCACGTTATCCCACATGATTTGGGTATGGTTTACACGTGGAATGAGGTAAGTGCAAACAATCCAATTAAGGATCCAAAAATTAGCCTTCAAATTCCTATGGTAAAGGGTCGTGGTTCCGTGCTCGAGGACCTCAAAAATAGCGGATTTGGTGACATCGATATCTGGGGACTGACGAGTGGTCCAAGGGTAAGTGGAGTCGGGTGCAAGGGGAAACTCGGCAAGACGCACTATGGACTCTACAGTGACGACTACCTCATTTACCCTAACTCGAGAGACAAAACCTCTAGTGATGATAGTCATACTAAAGAAAAACTCCCTAATCAGGTTGAGATATATAGGGACTCTAAGGGTAAAGCTAGGGTCCCACCTGCGCTGGGCCAACTAGAAAAGATAGTGGTCCCGAATAGTGAATCAAGGTCCAATATCTTTTCTTGGATAATGGAACGTGTGGGAAACCCCAAAGAATTATAAAGCATATACACATGACGTGTCTCCCACCTTAGTTGAAGGCTTGAGACAGTCGAGTTTTCCTCCAAGGAATCATCCTCATCAGGCTCCTCGGCATCATGAACACGTCAATGTCTTGGCATAATAGGAAAAGGGGTAAAAAAAGGCAAGGGGAATTAAATATAATTAAGAAAAACTACACCCTACCGAACATAACCAATCAAACACCACAAACACCAAAACCAACATCCAATAACAAACCCATCTACAATCAGCACAATATATAAATAGGCCACAAAAACATTAAATAATAAAATATAAATGGGAGTTCATAATTATTTAACATTCTAAGAAAGATTAGGTAAAAAAATGGGAATGCCAAATAAATTATGAGTTACCATTTATGGGGGCACGAAACAAAAATAAAAAATAAAAAAATATTTTTGATTTTGAGAAAATATATATAAAAAATAAATAGCCCCCCAAAAAATAAATTGGAGATTTCATAGATTTATGTGGGTATTGTTTTGAAAATGAACGATACACCCAAAAAATTTGAGAAGGTGTAAATGGTACCCAAAAAGACTTTGAAATGACCAAATAACATAAACAAAGAAAAAAAGAGAAAGAGCAAAAATATACCTAAAAAATGTGTAAATGAAAACCCTATAAATCGCACTTTAAGATGAATTGGGATTGAGGGTGGATAAATTATGGGGATGAAAGAGGTAGGAGGAGGGTGAGTAGATATGGAGGTTGTAGAGGGTGAGTGGGAATGGAGGTGGGACTATGGAGAGAGAGAGAGAAGATGAAAGAAAATGGCTAGGTTAAAAATTAATGGGGTGAAATCGCGCTAGGGTTAAAAGACCCAATAGAAAATTTTAATAACCGGTCATTCGAACGAGGGATAGGATCTCGTTCGAAAGAGGTCAGTTAAAAATAAAAAAGTTAATGAAAAAATTATGGAAAAATTGAAAGAACTAAAACAAAATAAAATTGAAAAATACAAAGGAAAATTTTACATGGCATTAAAAAAATGTCTTAGGATATGATCAGAATACTCAAAACATGAAAGTGGAATGAATGGGTGTGAATGAACCGAATGGGAGCATAAGCCTAGGATAATGTACAAGTGCAAAATGTCAAACAATATTCCTAAATGTTAAGCACTCAAACCGACCTCTGTGTACACATAGAAGGACTCAAAAGAAATTAATTCACTTCAATGAAATTGCATTAAAGTTCGATGATTCTTCGACCAATAAAATCACCCAAAGAACAATATATTGACCTGTTGTGAAAACCATTGATCTTGGACTTATAATACCCTCAAAGATAATAATTTTGAATCTCACACTATATGATGAAGATGTCATATATGATCTTGCTATGGAAGCATCAATGAGAAATATTTTAGCCTCGACAATTATGTATTTCTATGTTGTATATTATTTAAGGCTCTTTTCAATGGCAAATTTTAACGCAAAGGACTTTGCTCCTTTTCGTAGTCCCTTTCCATTGCTCACACAAGTTTGATAATATCCATAATAATGGGAAATGTCTCTTACATGCACAATTTTTTTCTATCGCATATAACATTAAGTGACAAAATTGATAAGACAACACCTTACTTCACCAAACATGCGCAAAGCGAAAAGATCATTCTAAAGAACTCGTGTAAGGTGTGTGCATATAAGGTGACGATATGAGGCTAACATAGAAGGAAATACCCTAAAAGGGCATCAAACATCATGACAATGCATAAAAGACACAAGTAAGACGAAATCAAGACTAGTTACCCATTGTAAACCACATGAACATGAAATGATTGGTTGTCCCTAATATCTTAATTTCACATCCAAAAGGGACAAAAGGAAAAAAATTTATATTAAAAAAATTATAAAACAAAGAAAAAGGACAAGAATATTTTTGGATTTTTATAAAATTATGTACAAATATATACTCTAGTTCATAGGGAAAATGAAATAATATGAAGGCACACCTTAAACTGGATTTTGACTCTAAACTCAATCAATGGATAAAACCCCAATAGATTTTCTAAGATCCTCGAACCTAAGGGCATTTAGAGGTTTGGTAAAAGTAGCAGCCAATTGATGTTTAGTCCAAACAAAGCTTAAGGAAGCGATCTTCTCCTCAACTAATTCACGAAAAAAGTGTTCACGAATCCTAATGTGCTTTGTTCGAGAATGTTGGACGGGATTTTGAGAGATGTGAATTGCACTCGTATTATCACAGTAAATATTCATTGTGCCTTGATAAATGATGTAATCCTCCAATATTTGTTTCATCCAAATGAGTAATGTGCAATAACTCCCGATGGCTATGTATTCGGCCTCTGTCATGGAAAAGGAAATGGAGTTTTTCTTCTTTCTCATCCAAGAGACAAGAGCACTCCCAAAATAGAAACACACGCCTGAGGTGCTTTTTTATCCATCAACATCTCATACCCAATCAGCATCTGAATATGCCGATAGACAATCATTGGTGTCAAAAGAATACCAAATCCTGAAAGACATGGTCCCACTCACATATTTGATTATACGTTTTAGCACAGGTAAGTGTGACTCTTTCAAGGTGGTCTGATAATGAGCACATGATCCTACACTAGAGGAAATATCTAGACGACTAGCGGTTAAGTAGAGTAAACTACCTATCATGCTCATAAAGAGTGTGTGCTCTACGTCCTTTCCCTCAGTGTCTTTGCTAAGCTTAACACATGAACTCATAGGGGCACGTGAATGCTTAGCCGAGTCTAAATTAAACTTCTTCACAAGATATTTAGCATACTTAGATTGGGATAAGAAGATCCCATTATCGAGCTTGCGCAGCTGAAGACCTAAAAATAAGGTAAGCTCCCCGACCATACTCATCTCAACTTCACTTTTCATTTCTCCCGCAAAGAGATGAGTATGTTGATCACATGTGGATCCGAAACCTATGTCATTGACATAGACTTCGAAAACCAAAATAACACTCTCATCCCGATGAACAAACAACGTCGTATCCACCCCGCTCTCGTGAAGCCATAAGAATGGAAATAGGATGTAAGCCTTTTGTAATACCCCGTTAATTTGAGGGCTTATTTAAGAATATTATGTAAGATTTTGGTAATAATTTTAAATAATAATAATTTCATTGATATTATATTTGAAAATAATTTATTTTGATTAGAAATCTAATCAAACATTTAAATTTAAATGTATATGGTTTTTGGATATATTATAATGGTTTAAATATGTAAAGAAGACAATTTTAAATTAAAGGGCAATATGGTAATATGCATTAGCTTAGGATCCAAGCTAGGATTTGAGAGAGGGGATATATAAGGAATATTATGGCTTATTATAAGGAAAGGAAGATGAAAAAGAGAGGCCAAAAATGAAATTTAAAGAGGAAAAAATGAGAGGAATAGAAAGAGTTAGTTTGGAGTGTTTTAGATCTTCTTTTTGAGTACTTTTGGATGAGATTTGAGAAAAAATCAAACGCATATCTTACCCAATTTTTCATGTAGAATCCAAATATGAATACGGATAAACAATTTGAATAATTTTTGGATTTGATTTTTCAGTGTTTCCAAATAGGCATACAATTGTGAATTTTAACTCTCTTAAGGTAGTTTCGTTCTCTCGCGATTAAATTAATTTGCTACACCTATTCAACCTTTATTGTATATTTATATCCATGATATGTGTTGCATTTAAATGTATTGTATACTCCTATATTCTATTCGTTGCACCCATTTTGTATGTGTTATTTTCATGTCGTGTAGTTTGGGTAACGAAACTAGTTGATTTTACGAGCATGTTGGGTTATAGAAATTGGGTAGAAAATATGTACACTTGACTTATGAGAATTGAATTTGAAATTGTAAGAACAATGTTTCTAGGATTGTTCATAGCATAATTTTAGGCTAGTTTGGCATATCCCATTACAAATCTTTACCCCCCATTAAGACGAATCGAACTCAAGCATCTCCAAGTTTGAAGATTTCTCGACATCTCAATGAGATATTAAACAATTTAAAGTTTAAGTTAATTTATCGAATTAATATTTTGGATGTTTGTTTTTTCAAAATATGAATAGGAACTTTTATTCTCGAAAAATATTTTCTAAGTTCACTATAGGTAGACTTTTAATTTTCGTTTAGTTCGTTCAAACGACATATCCATGTCATACGAATGACATATCAAGATCGTTTGATGTATGCTTTTAAATGAGCATCAAACGAAGCTTACTGTTTTGAGTTTGTTTAGGATATTAGAAGCGCGATCAGATCTCATTTAAATAAGGACAGCATCTCATTTGAACGGCTCTGCATTATCATTCGAACGACGCGTCACCTTATATTTTGTATAAATACCTGTTTCGTGTTGAAAACATTTAAAACTTTTTCCAACTCCGTTTCTGCATAACATTTGCAAAAATTCTTCAAGTTTTGTGTTGAAAAATACTTGTTTAATTCACAATAAAACATCGTCGAATATTGTTCTTATGAATTGCTTAAACCTTAGAAAGTTTTGTATATTTGCATACACCTTTATGGAGAGGATTTCCATCGCTGACTTGTGATACTTGTGGGGACTCACTATTAAAGACTGAGGCTGAGGATGAAGGAGGAAGACTGTGGTACGTGTGCTTCTCGACGGAATCATTATTGTCAACTATATTCATTGTGGTTCTGGCGAGAATCATTGTTGTATTTCCCTTGTAAGTTTGTAAGTTGCGATTTGTGAATTATTAGTGGAATAAAAGGTTTTGTCCTGTGCGGATTTTTCCTTAAACTTGTCATTTTTTGAATACTTATTAGATTTATCTTTTTTATCGTGATAGATGTATGTTTAGGATAAAATAAAATAAAATTTGGTAAATCGGTTTTGACAAGAAAGGTTTAATTGTTGCTAAGTTTAATTGGGTGAAATTAATTCAATCATTAAAATTGAAAAAACATAAAAATAATGAACTTTTGTTTATTCGAACGCCCATAGCATTCTCAAATTGGTATTAGAGCGGGTTGCACTTAGTTATTGTGTAGATCCTTATTTGCAGCTATTTGGGCGATTGTTTATTCATCTCTCTTGTGTTTGACTTTTTCTCTCGATGGATTCTCTTAGTTTTGACGAATTAAATCATTTGAATTTGAAGTTTGCAAAAAGAATTGAAATTCTTAAAGAAGGAAATTCTCGTTTTCAAAATGTTATTGAATATTTAGAAATGTTTCAAACTCACAGAGATATCAGTCGTGAGAAGTTTGTTGCCTTGTATGATGACTTTAAAACTTTAAAATTGACTAAGGAAGAGAGTGAGAATATAGTCCTTGTTTTGGAGAAACAGTTAGAGAACTTTAAAAATTCTAGGGTGAATGTTTGTGTCGTTGAGGAAAATGTTTTGATTAATGATTTGAAGGCACGTGAGAAGACTCTTAGGTATAATTTTGCTTTTATTGAGGGAGAACAAGATAACCTTCTAGGAATGATTGAAAATATGAAGAAGGAGTCCCTCACATTAGAAGAGTCAAATTCTTTGCATGAGTTTAAAATTTTGAAGTTAAAAGATTATTTAAAAGACTCGAGTAGTTTGTGAAGTGATGGAAATGGCTTACAGGTTTCTAATGCTTCGATTGTTAAAGCCAAAACCATAGTTTATTTTAGAGGATCAAACAAATCCAACGACATTAAAAAAGGTCAACCCTAAGAACACACTATATGGTTGAATTACGTGAGTCTGTAATATATAGGATTTTCAACTAGTTTGGATATGTAGACAAAATATGATAGATTCCTTTTTAGCATCTTCTCCATGGCATTGCAAAGCTTCAAATTGAACCAGTCCAAGACAACGTCATTGCCGTAAAGGGAAGTAATTTGATGAAGTGAACACACTTTAGGACACAATTCATGCATATTATGGTGTGGGTGGGTGTATATGTGTTAAAATATTTTTAATTTTTTTTTAAACATTTAAAATCAAGGTTTTAAAATGTTATGGGCTTAAATAGAACTATTTTTATTACTAATAAACTTTCAGGGTAGAATATAAAATCGGCTGGGACATTTGGGGTAGAAAATTGGAATAATTAGAACTCTTAAAACGTGCGTTTGCAATGGTTGTTAGAGAGATGCGTGTTGGCTTCTGGTTGGAAGAATATGTGTTTCTGTTGTCTCACATAACTAAGATTGATTGTTTACCCTTGGATCTATTTTAATCAATGTATTGCATGTTATATCAATCAATGCAAGTGAGGTTAGAATGAGCCAATAAGAATAAGCGGTTTTACGATCCATCTTCCACCGTTAGATTTGAATTCAAATAGGCGAATTAATCTCCACCCTCCATTTGCTTAGATTGTCTGAAGGTTCTTCATCTAGTATAAATAAGGACCATAACTGAGGAATTTAGAGACAATACCACTTCGTCCATTTGAGAGAAAAAATAGAGAGAAGGGAGTGTGGAGAGAAAAAAGAGAAAGGAGAGAGAGAGAGAGGGAATAAGAAATATCAGTTAGAAAATCACTAGGTTTTCTCCTAAAAACCAAACCCAAGACACTTTCATAGTTTAGTCAAATCAAAAAACCATCTTTGAGTGTTAATTTCGTTCGGTTTTATTGAGGGTTTGTTGGTTTAAAAGTCTGAAGAAAACTCTTCACACTTTATCTCTCTTAGGAACCCTAATCTAGCTGTAGGTGTCATATTTCTTTCTAGAAACTGTGAGAAATACATCGAGATACATTTTCACGTATATCTAGGTTTATATACCTTATCCTATTTGGACCTTCTGTTGTATTTGTATATTTTTTTAAGATCCATTCTTGAAAAGTTCCCAGTATGTGTGTTTCAAATCAAACCAAATTTTATTACAAAAAAATGTTCAACTTTTAAGTATGCACCAAACCAAGTTGTGAAAACCCAATTATTACTTTAAACCAATTTTATCTTGATTAATCCTAAACATGCATCTAGTGATTAAAGCAAGTAAAATAAAGTAAAGAATACTCACAACGCCGGATGTACGAGGAAAAAACCCAAAATGGGAAAACAACCTCGGACGGCCCAAGCCAGACAATCACTATGAATGTGGAATTACAATGAGCAGACACAGAATCACTCAACGACTCGATCCCCATGGGTCTTGATGCTCTTCTGATCTTCAACCACTCCCCTCATAGTGCCCACGCATAAATTCCTTCTTCCGCGATACCTATCCACAACACTCGACTCCACAAATGTCTCGGTGTCCACCAATTGGCTTTGATTCGTCTACGATGTCGAACAAGAAGTCTTTCTCTTTTCCTCACCGTAAAACCCTTATGTTCAATGATATAACAAACCTTCTTTGGTGCAGAAAGATTACTTAAACATATAAAAATGATAACTTGGATCTTTAGAAACTCTAAGGATGTGTTTACGCTTTGTAAACCTTAGAAAACATGTGCAAATAACGTACTGGATGGTATACTATTTTTCTAGTTGCACACTTACGAAACTCTGATAAAAACACGCTTTAAATAAGATTTAAATGCCGCCTCAAAAACCTGTGACAACCCGCCTACTAAAATAATAGGTGGCCAGCCCAATACTCTAATAATCACAAGAATCATAGATGGTCCATTCTCAGCATCACTGTCGATTAAAATAATAGTATGAGATAACCACAAATTATTTTAGAAAACGGACTGTCAAATTTAAGATTAAAAAAATAAATAAAAGAAAAACACTTAGACAATCCCATTTGCAAAAACGGTGGATATCAAAAATCAATGGATAAAGAATGACAATATAATAAATATCACCGAATAAGCTGTCGGTGAACAGACCAATACAAATAATTACATCGAGTATTACATTTCAATATTTACAATATAATGAATGTGTGCAATACCTTAAGCAAAACACGCCCGAATAAATATACTGAACATAACTAGAGTACAATAGAAAGAAGCGTCTAATACAAGTAACCTACAACATCCGCAATATGCTGTAGCTCCATGACAACTGGAATGGAAATGTAAACACGGGTGTCCATGCGGTAGAGCACCTGTAACGGCAAAGAATATGCAGAAACAAA
Organism: Sambucus nigra; assembly: GCA_949130495.1. Classification (NCBI taxonomy): domain Eukaryota; kingdom Viridiplantae; phylum Streptophyta; class Magnoliopsida; order Dipsacales; family Adoxaceae; genus Sambucus; species Sambucus nigra. The sequence goes on along the minus strand of OX422222.1, from coordinate 459,637,764 downwards.
GAAATATAGGTACGGGTCAGGGCCCGGTTTGATATGATTACCATGTGACTAAAATGCATGACAGTTAAGTGCGTAATTCTCTCGCAGATAACAGTAATATTTCTCACCTCTCAATCTAGAAGCAACCTAGCGCAATAACATGATGATGATCTAGTTAACCCAAGTACTAAGGGCTAACTTCTCCCCAGTCTCAACACTATGCCCTATTCGTGCGTGGGGTGTCTCGCAAAGCGAAATCCAAACAAGGAACCCCCTCGATACACTACTACTTAGGCAAGGTTGATCGTCGGGATCCATTAGATCCTTAGCACGAAATAATCAATAAATGTATGTGTGTGCATAAGTGTGGGAGGTCACATTTACAGCTACTCAAGGATTATAAAAATAAATCTTCCATCATCTAATGGCACAATTCCTAATTCTTCTTTAGGAACATATATAAATGGTACAACATTTTATCAAATGTTTACCAAATTACTTTCATCATATACTATTTCATTTCGAAATTCTATTCCTTATCAGGAAATATAATCATAGTTTCTATTCTCTTTGTGGCATTTTATCTCCATTATACATTTTGTAAAAATCTCTTCCTTATCAGGAATATAATCATCATTATATGCTCTTTATGGCATTTCATCGTGCTCTTTATGGCACTTTCTCATGCTCTTTATAGCATTTTATTGTGCTCTTTATGGCACTCATCATACATCAAGTCCAACTTGATTTAGAATAGTTATAATCATATATATATATAACGATTCTAAGACCGCCCGTCCGGGTTTCCCCACTGTGCGCTCCTATAAATGGCTATCATCTTCCAGGGCCTATCATCAAGACAACCTGGGATCCTATCGAAATGTCGGGAAGCGGCCATATGCCTGCGGGATAGTCAAGACCACACCCAGAATCTCCTAACCATCGCAGAAAAATATACAACAAACGCTCATATGGCCTAGGGACTATATCCACCCTGCATTCATTAGCCAGGGGGCTTCACCACAACGCGCTCAACTTCCCTTATGATAGCGATTTAGAGAGGTGTGTATCCATATTTTAACATTTATGAAAAATATTACTTTTCCATTTTGAAAACATCATATTTTACATTTTCAAAAGTCAGTCATTTAGCTATAAGTACCAAGTTTTAGAATGGGCATTTCATTCTTATTAAGTCATATTTTATTAATGACCTTGGACCCAAAGTGCCACTAACCTCAAAATAGCCTCCAAGAGTTCCTATTATTTCGTAAACCCTCAAAGTGAGTCTCCATAATGGAGTGTCTCCCAAAAGCTCAACATTAATATTTTAACTTCCAATTTTATCTTTATGATAACCTCCTATATCAATCGGACATTAACCTATACAAACTAGCCCCCGGTTAAGCCCAAATATCCACTCTTAACCTAGGACATTAGTCTACCCACTACAACCCTCTAGGACTCCCCATTACTTCCCAAAGGAAGGTTCCTAAACCTCGAACCTAAAAAAAAAGGCTAAAATAAAACTCGAAAAATCTCACCTTTTCAGAAGGGGTCGATCGATCGACCCCTGGCCGTCGATCGATCGAAGGCCTCGATCGATCGATCCCCTAGACTCGATCGATCGATCCTGGCGGACAACTTCTTCTCCAAGAAGCTGTTTCAGCCATTAACGAGCCATCCAAGCTTCTACTCGCTATTTTACCCAACCACAACAATAAATACTACTACACAACCATTTCTACACATCAAACAACCAATTATTTCTCCTCAAATCAAATTAAACTATGAGATTTAGAATTAAACACCAAAATCAACCAAAAACCCATTTATGGTTTAAACCTCCCAAACTTAACAATACATGCAAATTTATCACATTAAATCAATATCTAGCAAGTAAGAAACTTGCCTCGTGGTTCGTAGTCTCGGATCACCTCCGGTAGCGACGGAATCCGGCCCAAAATCTTCATTTTTATCTTTCTCTCCCTTTTCTCCCAACTCTCTCTTCTCTCTCTCTCTCTCTCTCTCCTTTGGCTTCTTACACAAAAATGAAGAAAAGAAAGGGGGTGGGGGACTTATACGGGCCTCAAAACATAAATCCCCACTTTTAATTGTTAATACACCACTAAAATGACTCGTAACCACTTATTTGAGTCATAACCCCTTAAAAATGTCCGAATCTGAAAAATTACAACTGGGCACTTATTTCGACTATCTCGACTATTCTAAAAAAACCGCACCCCCTATTTTGGCATTCGGGAAAGTGTGAACTATTTTTACGTTCCAATTTCATTTTATTTCATTAATTATACCCAAATTTAAATATAGGTCATAACCGTCGTTTTACATATAACGACGCAAAATATCACAGTATAATGCTATTTACCTTCTCATAACGGTAAATAGGCAAAACATAGTAAATATCATCCCTAAGTCTCACTGGATATAATATTTACTCCAATATCCCCTATTTTATAAAATTAGCCCATCAGGCAAAATAGTATAAAATAGTCGCTCAAAAACCCGAGTTGTTACAAAACCGTGTCGTTCAAACGATAATGCCACGTCGTTTGCGCGACATAGGCATCTCGTTCGAGCGAGATCCTTATGTCGTTTGAACGAGTTGACGTGTCCGTTTGACCTTTTGACTTTTTGTTCAAAATGTGTCTTTTAAAGGAGATCCCAATACGTCAAACTCTATTTCGAGTATATCAGAATAAAACGTAGTGTAAACCTTTAAAAAAAATTTAAAAACATTTTAAAATATTTTTCTTTATAAAAATACATCCTTATCTTTTATAAAAACAATTCCGAGCACCATTAATTATATGCATTCATACCTGAGTGATCTCGGAATGCAATTAACTTTGAAAACGAGTAAACTTGCACCAATTAAACTTCGACATGATTAATTCTTTGAAGCTTTGTCGCAACGTCTTCAATTTTCTTCAATATGTCATAGACCAAGTGGTATCGTGACACGAATAAAAATCTCCTTGTGACATATTACAAACACAGTTTTGTTCATAGAATTAAGTCAAAACAATACAGGGACTAAATTGGAAATTTATGTCCTAATAAATCTCCCCCTTTGACTATTTTGGGACAAAACTAAACCATTGAAGTGCCTAAGCCGGGCCGTCAAGCCATATGACGCCTAGATCCCATCCCATAAACCCAAAATAAAAAATACAGGGCACGGACTAGTATATGTAGCACTGGCAAGCATGAATTGTCTGAATGTGATATAGACTTGAAATCTCAAATCACTGAAGCATACCTACACACATGAAATAGACAAACAAATACCAAGTGAAGTATGGAGGAACAAATGAAGCCAATATATATACATATATATATCCAAATGATACCAAACGATAATAGATACCAATATGAATATTCTCTGAAAAAATCAGTTGTTAAATAATTTGAGCAACATACTGATACCAATGTGTACTACTAATATGAGATACCAATTTGTAAACATATGTAAACCAAAACATGTTCAAATCTCCCCCTACATCACATACATCTCTCCCCCTTTTTGTCTCGAATAGACAATCCGGTGAAAAGATAAACCAATGAAAGTATCTAGCATAAGAATATAAACCAATTTGAATCAAAGTGAAATTGCTAGACAATCATGAAAAGTGAAATCACTAGATAATCATGAAACAACCCGCTAAATATGATCATGTATTGACAAATCAGTAGCTAGTAAACCAAGGAATCACACATAAAATATAGCAATATAATCAGGTGTGAAAAATGGACTATATGCAAAAATCCAATGTAGAACCAATAAAACCTGCATATAAACCAGTCAGTCCAGAAACACTTCCAATAGTACCAAAAATATCCCAATTTAAACCAGTGGACTACAAACCAATCAGAAGCAACACAACAACCTATCGTTCGAACAAGCCAGGGACCTCGCTCAAATAAGTTGAGGACGTCGCTCGAACGAAGTACATCTGTCGTTCGTGCAAGATGGATATGTCGCTTGAACGACTTCTCACGACCTGCCAAAATTTCCCAGATTCCCATAAATATTATATAATATTGCCCAGTGAAAAAATTTCCACAAAAAAATTGTCGGAAGGGTCTGACAGAAGTAAAACAGTGTTAAAACAGTAGGCTTTTAACACTAAACGCAAAACTCATAAAAACTAAAAATGCGAGTTATATGCAAACATAGTATCGATGTGCTCAAACGTGGATATGGAATGAATGGGTGTGAAACTAAAACAAATGAGTCACAATTTCAACACATCGAAACGCTCAAGAAGCTCTAATTGGTAGAGATAAATCATCAAACTTTATCATAGCCTTATGACAATTAAAGTGTGAGCTTAATGAGCTAAACAAGCTACATGCAAACAAATCCAGAATTTTGAAGATTCTACAAACAATAGCGTCAAATTGCAATGTTTCAATATTTGGATTAGTTGTGCAAACCCGTTAAATTTTTAATCCATCCAAACTCCCTCAATAATATCATATTTTCTTTGGAATGAACTAAACTAATTTGGCCATTTTCTTAGCATATTGCATTTTCTTTTGGGCTCTTTTAAACGGTGGCTTTCACCACGAGTTAATTTTGGACTCTCGCATCCCTTTCCCATGAATCACTCATTATTTTTCAATTCAAATCCTCACGGTAAACGTTTTTTACATGCACATTTCTCCATAAATCTACTTACGCATAGATGACAAGATTGAGATAAGAATGCCTCACTAGATTCACATATGTAAGAGAAGTCAAACATCCATATAAACTCATGCATGTGTGAAATGTTGTCATATATACAAAGTCGAATCAAAATGCATATCAACGTCGAAACAACCCCATATAAATAATGGTCAATATCATTCAAATCATCGATAATAATGACCAAATGTCCTAGCCACATGGCTAATGAAACAATTGGGGGGGGGGGGGGTCCAAGCACACCAATATGCCACATCAAACATGTAAACTAAAAAACAAAAATCAAAAATCTTTTTGGCTTTTCATATTTTGACTCAAATAAAAGCAAAATCTTTTTGTTTTTCCAAAAGTTTTCTAAATAAAAACAATATCTTTTTGGATTTTCAAAATTTTTCTAAAAAACAATATCTTTTTGTATTTTTCAATAGGACTTAAACAAATGAAAACTATAATACAAAATGATACACATGTCATGATACTAGCAATGAATATATCATGATGCAATCTAGTATATGACAAACATGGCAACACTATCATCCTTTAGATTTAGCATGGGAAGAATCAAGTGCACCCAAATGAGAATCATGAAGTTTAATTCCTAAAGCCACTAAATCTGATTTCCTAACCCAAGTAGGTGTAAAACGATGCATGGGGGTTTTGGGAATCGGGGCAACTTTATTCCTAAACTTCCTAGGGGCTTGTCTAAGGTCGTAACAATAACGCCTAAGGTGACCTTTCCTACCACAAAAGGTGCAAGTGTAGCGGTGGTGGGAATGATTACCTATATGTGGACCTTTTCTAACCTTCCTAGTGTTTCTCACACGTGCGGGTGGAATGGGAACAACTCTCTCACCAAAACCTATACCTACCCTATCTCCCTTAATTTGGACTGTGCCTAGGATCTTATATAACTTCTCCGACCTAGCCTCCAAATCAAACTTGACTCTAGACGAGTCTCTCAATTTCTCCTCCAACTCATGAATCCTAAACTCGAGCAAACGCCTAGACTCCTCAAACTCTAAAATCTCCTTTTTCAAGGACTCCATCAAACCACGAAGATTATCTCTCTCTTTCTCCACAAACTCTAGTTTCTCCCTAAACTTCTTCTCTCGTGACCTAAGATCCTCAATCAAACTATCATTATTTTCTATGGCACGCTCATTTAACTTAGCTTGCAATTTCGAGTTAGCCTTTTTCACCTTCACCATTTCGGCATACAACTCATTAAACGTATTTTGCAAATCTTTCACATCTACCTCCTCCTCATCACTCTCTTCGCCCTCACTAACATGGGATTCACTCGAAACCTCCCCGAAAGTGTCATGCACATGAGAATCGTCTTCGCTCACATGACATGCCATAAACGCAATAAAGTTACGATCAATGGGGGAACTCTCTCCCTCTTCCGGATCACTATCACTTAAGGTGGCATTATAGACAATGGGTTGCTTACCCTCTTTTTTAAGTCTAGTGGGACACTCCTTAACTTTGTGACCGTACCCCTCACACCCAAAACATTTATCCGATTCATCTCTCTTAGGCTTCTCAAACTTATTCTTAGAGGTGGGATCTACTTTCTTGTTCTTGAATTTTTCAAATTTCTTGGCATCTTTCGATTGTTTTTAAAACTTAATAAATTTTTTAAATTTCTTTTCCAACAAAGCAACATCCTCAAAATCGAAATCGGAGTCGGAATCCAAAACTTTAATTTCCTCCTTCCGAGTTTTCAAAGCAATACCCTTTTCTTTCTTAGGCACTTGCTTGGAGGTAATCATGTCGATTTCATAGGTTTGTAAGTTACCTATAATCTCTTCTAGTTTTGTCGACTCTAACCTACCCAAGGAGTTTAAAATGGTCACTTTCGCATCAAACCTACTAGGCAACGACCTAAGGATTTTCTTAATGACACGGTTGTCGAGAATTTTCTCACCTGGGTTAAACGACGAGTTGACAATATTGTACAACCTAGCATAAAACTCATCAAAAGTCTCACTCTCTAACATCCTAATGGTCTCAAACTATGTAGTGAGATTTTGAAGTTTTGAGGCCCTAACCGTGCTAGTGCCCTCGTGAATGAGTGCCAAAATATCCCAAGCCTCTTTTGATGTTTCACAAGTCATAATTCTATTATATTCTTCCGGTGTGACATGTGAAGAAATAACATGCAGACCCTTAGAATTATATTGTGAAAGTCTACGTTCAGTTTTGGTCCATGACTCGACATGCTTTAAACTAGTGACCTCACCTACAATAGTGACAGGAGGTGTCCATCCTTTCTCAACTGCTAGCCACACATGCTCATCAATAGATTTTAAATCACTTCTCATTCTCATCTTCCAATAAGTGTAATTAGTGCCATAAAAAATAGGAGTTCGAGAAAGTTCGTTAAATCCAAAATTCATCTTTGAAAACACACGGGATCAAAAAACAAATAAAATATGTTTTCTAGCTCTGATACCAATTTGAAAAGTGCCCAATATGTGTGTTTCAAATCAAACCAAATTTTATTACCAAATTTTTTTCAACTTTTAAGTATGAACCAAACTAAGTTGTGAAAACCCAATTCTTACTTTAAACCAATTTTATCTTGATTAATCCTAAACATGCATATAGTGATTAAAGCAAGTAAAATAAAGTAAGGAATACTCACAACGCCGGATGCACGAGGAAAAAACCCAAAACGGGAAAACAATCTCGGACGGCCCAAGCCAGACAATCACTATGAATGTGGATTTACAATGAACAAACACAGACTCACTCAACGACTCGATCCCCATGGGTCTTGACGCTCTTCTGATCTTCGACCACTCTTCTCACAGTTCCCACGTATAAATTCCTTCTTCCGCGATACCTATCCACAACACTCGACTCCACGAATGTCTCGGTGTCCACCGATTCGCTTTGATTCGTCTACGATGTCGAACAAGAAGTCTTTCTCTTTTCTTCACCGCAAAAACTTTATGTTCAATGATAGAACAAACCTTCTTTGGTGTAGCAAGATCACTTAAACATATAAATATGATAACTTGAATCTTTGCAAACTTTAAGGATGTGTTTACGCTTTGTAAACCATATAAAATGTACAAATAACGTACTGGATGGTATACTATTTTTCTAGTTGCACGCTTACGAAACTCTGATAGAAACACGCTTTAAATAAGATTTAAACGTCGCCTCGAAAATCGTGTCATTCGAACGATAATGCCACGTCGTTCGTGCGACATAGGCATCTCGTTTGAGCGAGATCCTTATGTCGTTTGAACGAGCAGACGTGTCAGTTTGACCTTTCGACTTTTAGTTCAAAATGCCTCTTTTAAAGGAGATCCAAATTTGTCAAACTCTATTTCGAGTATATCAGAATAAAACGTAGTGTAAACCTTTAAAATACTTTTGAAAACATTTTAAAATATTTTTCTTTATAAAAATACATCCCTATCTTTTATAATAATAATTTCGAGCACCATTAATTATACGCATTCATACTTGAGTGATCTCAGAATGCAATTAACTTTGGAGACGAGTAAACTTGCACCAATTAAACTTTGGCATGATTAATTCTTTGAAGCTTTGCCGCAACGTCTTCAATTTTCTTCAATACGTCATAGACCAAGTGGGATCATGACACAAATAAAAATCTCCCTATGACATGTTACAAACACAATTTTGTTCACGAAATTAAGTCAAAATAATACAAGGACTCAATTGGAAATTTATGTCCTAACAATTATCTATTTTTATTTTTCTTGAAAAAGTGACTTCAAATCCGTCTATATTTGAGATCCTAAAGATTTGTTTCTAAAACTAAGTTTTACAGTTTTTGAAACTAGTTTTGTATATAAATAAACTTTTTGAAACATTAGATCTATTTTTTTAAAGATTTACTTCAGATCTAAAATAATTTTCGAAATCGGAAGTGTGATTTTCTTGAGAAGTGAAACCCTACATCTCATATAGAATTTTTTTATTCGTAGGACTATCTGTATAAATATTTTGAGAGTGAGTTGCATATTGCATTTGTGTGCACTTCACAGTCACATACACTCTCACACAAACACCTAGTAAAAGTGTGATTCATTAGAGAGTTTTTATGTTTACAGAGTCCATTAAAGCTAGGGCTGTGTTTTTTTTTCCGAACTTTTTGATTTTTCTGATTTCCGATCCGATTTTTTCCGAATTTGGAATGAAATTTTAGTTTGCCGATTTCCGATTTTCCGATTTCCGATTTTTCCAAAAAAAATCGGATCGGAAATCGGAAATAATTATGAATTTCCGATTTTCCGATTTTTCCGAAACTATGCCGATCCGATTTTTTCAATTTTTTCGGAATTATTTCCGATTTTTTCGGAATTATTTTCCGATTTCCGATTTTTTCGATTTCTTTTCCGATTTTTTGAAAGTTTCCCATATCCCACATCGGTTGGGAGAGGGAGAGGGCTCCAAAATATGCTCTATAAAAGGAGAGTATCCTCCTAACTTCTACACAAATGAAAAATTAGCCAAATCCTCATGTGTTTACATGTTGGGTTAAGCTATTTTCATTGTTTCTTTAAAATGAGAATTTCGAGTAATCGAAAATCCATAATTTATTTTTTTGAAATTTTCGAATTTCCGAAATTTCTGGATTTTTAATACATTTTGTGAATTTCCGATTTTTTTCGATTTTTCCGAATTTGGAAATTTTTTTAATTTTCCGAAAAAATCGGATCGGAATAGTTATTTTATTTCCGAAAGAATTGGAATTTTTTCCGAATAGGCATTTTCCGATCCGATCCGGCCGAAACACAACCCTAATTAAAGCAATGGACCAAGGAGTGAAAGCAAATAAACTGCCAGGGAGATCAATGCGAGAATCAGAATATCGTGGAGGAGGCTTTCACTCATTTATGTATATTTTTATTCTTTATACTAGGATCTTGTGTCGCATGTTTATGTGCTTGTGACTCTTATATCATTGTTTATAGTGAATTTTTTTAGTTGTGGCGTAAAGGTAACCATGGATGTTTCCTCAAATTTGAGGTTTTACCACGTTAATAAACACCGTGTCAACTTATTGTCTTTGTTCTTAATTTCTTGCATGGTTTGGTTCAATACAAAGAAATAGTGTAGGGTTTTTATTTAAAACATGAGGTAATCATGCTACCAAGACTAACATCCAACAAAATCAGTTTTACACACATCTTGTGTTTTAAGATATCAAAAAGGAGTTTCCTAAGCGAGTTTACTTTAGGAAGTTTACTTAATCTTTAACTTTGTGTTAAAAACTGAGTGAACATTTTTCAAGTGGTATCAGATCGGGTTTATCAAAATATTTTTTTATCTTAAAACTCTAGAAACTACTTTCTGAAATCTTTTTTCATAAAAATTGGATGAGAAATTTGAGAATCTAGGTTACCTGTCCTGTCCCCCTTTCTTCGATAGGCACAATTTTCCTTACTGAAAAGTAAGGATGATTGCATTCATCCAAGGGAATTTGGGTGATGACGCGTGGGACATGATTAAAAATGGAAACCAACACCAGACTATGCCTTTGTCTGACACCAGCACTGAAAAAATTTTAGAAAAATCTCAAGGAGTTTACCAAAGAAGAGAAAAAGATGTCTTTTGAAAATAATAAGGGAAATAACTACATTTTTATGTTCATAAATAAGCACGAATTTACACATATATCTTGTTGCTATACTTCAAAGGAAGCCTAGGACACACTTGTCACCGCCTATGAAGGTAATGAGCGTGTTAACGCTGGGAAAACTCAGATGTTAGTCCACCAATACAATACTCTTATTATGGATGAGAATGAGTCATTTGATGATTTTTATATAAAATTAACTGATATTGTCACAAAGTTACATGCAAGTGGATAACGAATGATAAAATGAAAATAGCTCTTAAAATCTTAAGATCCTTGCTTGCTAAATTTGATAATAAAATATATGCCATAAAAGATATGGACGATCCTAACTTTACTACTGAATTACTCAGTAGTAAACTAAGAACCATATAGATGGAGTTAGAATGTAAAAACCAAATGACCTCACAAAATAGACGATCGTCTAGATCTAATGTATTTTTCTCATCTCAAGTGGCTGTCCATAAAATGAACACTCTGGACCTTAACCTTGACCTTACTGAGGATTGTGATTTGGATAATTTGGATAACCAGATTGCTCTTATGAGCAAACAGCTTAAGGAAATCATTAAGTTTAGAAACTATGTGGCTTCTAAACAAGATAGAGCTGGTTACCAAAATCATCAAAATCATTGACCTCATAACATAGATGATGGAAAATAAACCAATAATAATAATAGGTCTAAGAATGATAATCGTCATATCAAATGTCATCATTGTGGGAAAATGGGACATTACGCTGCTAAGTGTAAATTTAATTTGAATAACAACAATGTTAGGGTAAATATGTACAAAACTTGGGATGACTCAAGTGATTCTGATGAAGATGAAATTTAGTTAACTAATATTGATGAATCCTGCATTTCCTTTTATGCCAAGATCATATATTCTGATGATAATGCATGTTTCTCTGCTAGTTATTGTATTATGCCTGTTGATATCAATATCATTCCTTCTAGTAATATTCCTGTATCTACTCATGTTGAAAATAATGTAGATGATCCTAGGTACAGGTGAGTTAAAGTCAAAACATTATTGATGAATTGAACATGTGTGTGAGTTCCAATGCATAAAATGAATTGATAGGGGACACTGCACACAATTCACTTAGCGAGTCCAGTGATGACTTACCTGATACTTAAGAGTTGTACACCAAAACTCTTAAACAGAGTTCCAAACTAGATAAAATGGTTAAACAATTGACTGAACGTGTTGAACAACTTAGTAAAACTATTAGGAAGAATGCAGAATATTACACTACACAATGCATTGCACATGAGACAGAGACAAAAGAGTTTTCTTTAAAATTAAAAGACCAAACCGAGAAAAATGTTATTCTAGAGGAAAGGTATAAGACTGATTTAATTGAATTGGAAGAATCCATACAGAAAGTTTCAAATGTTTTTAAAAAAAGTTTGCATTTTGAAACATTATCTAAAGCCTATGAAGAAATTTTTGTAGAAAGTAAAATGGATTCTGAAGACAAATTTGGTCTTCGTTTTGGAGAAAAAAAAATTACCAGCAAAATAACTGTCTCCCCTGAAAATGTTATTTTTATAAAAGAAGGCCAGAGTGTTGAAAACCCTCAAAAAGGAAGTTTTCTCGTTTGTCTCTAAAACAATGCAGAATCCATGTAATCATCAACCAAAACCTAATGGAAAAGCTAAGTATGTATGTCCGACTGCAAGAAATCTCGAACAAAACACTAAGACTTTTGGTAATTGGACTAGTGTGTCTTACATGACCAAACCTATCTTTAAGAACTTAAGTGACAGAGTCAAGCCTACTTCGCATCAGTATTGTTCCTATTGTGATGTCTATGGGCACCCCATTACCGAGTGTTTTCAAAACAGGCTATGTACACCTACCTACCAAAACTTTAACTATTCGAGAAAGAGTGGGAATAAGTATATTCTCCCAAAGCAGATAACACATAACTCTGACTATAAGAAAAAAAGAGGACCTAAAACTAAGAAGAAACCATTTAGAAATACCCATAAAACCTTTTCTAAATTAAAGGCCAAGATTTTTTTTAAAAACGTGCCTATTTGGATTAGAAAAGACGACCTGTTACCCCAGCTCAAGTGCAATGTGGTGATAACTATTTTTAAGGCCCAATGCACCTCAGCTGGTTGGTACTTGGATTCTGGGTGTTCCAAACACATGACCGGGGATAAAAATAAATTGACAAATAAGACAGACTTCCTTGGAGGTAGTGTCCTATTTGGAGATGGCATTTTATATCAAATCATTGCTAAGGGAACACTATGTGAAGAAGGGCTTCTTGCCTTAAATGATGTCCTCTTAGTTAAAGGTCTTAAGGCTAACCTACTAAATATATCTCAACTTTGTGATTCCAATAATACTGTTACCTTCTTTAAAATTAATTGGAAAATTTTGAATAAAGAGGGTAACTATATTCTTTTAGGAAACATAACTGCGGATAACTGTTATACAGTGATTTAAAAGACTGAATCTTGCAATGCTTCCAGAGTAGATGATTCTGATTTATGGCACAGTATATTGGGACTCACAAATTATGATAACCTTCATAAATTAAGATCCCAAGAAATAGTTAGAGGTTTGCCCAAAATCAAAAATACTTTTAACTCTGTTTGTGGTCCCTGCTAAGTGGGGAAGATGAGTAAAACTTCTCATAAGAAAGTTAAAGATCGATATTTTATCCTCAAAACCTCTTGAACTAATCCGCATGGACCTTATGGCTCCCTACAGAATTGTGAGCCTATGTGGTAATAGTTATATTCTCATTATGGTGGATGATTTCACACAATTTACTTGGGTCACTTTTATGAAAAATAAATCTGATACCTTCCGTGAGTTCTTAAAAATTCTTTTAAAAGTCGAGAACGATAAGGATACCCAAGTATGTTTCATAAGAAGTGATAGAGGTGGAGAGTTAAAAGATTCAGGTTCCACGGAATATTGTGTAGGTAATGGATATAAACACGAGTTTAGTGAACCTAAGACACCACAATAAAATGGCATTGGTTAACGTAAAAATAGAACCATACAAGAGATGGCTACGGTAATGTTACACGCAAAAAATGTACCAAAATAATTTTAGGTTGAGGCTATATAGATTGCATGTCACATTATTAATCATTTATACCTCAGGAAAAATATTAAGGAGATTGCATATGGACTATGGTACAATAGGAAGCCTACATTGAAGTACTTTATAACTTTTGAGTGTTTTTGCTATGTGTGCAAAGATAGAGAAAACCTTTCAAAATTTAATACTCGGGGTGATGAAGCCATTTTTCTGGGTTATTCCCAAACAAGTAGGGCTTATCGTGTCTATAATCTGTGTATCAAGGTCATTATGGAGTCTATCAATGTAATTGTATATGTCCCTAGCGCAGAGAGTAGTGACAGTTAAACAGTGGTCCTAGATGAGTCTGAGACAGTTTTTACCCCCGAATCTCATGAGATAGTTGATTCACGGCCACCTGAGCGACCTGTGGTACCAACCTGGGTTTCTAAAAACCATCCTCTCAAAAAGGTTATCGGTAACCCCTCTGAGCCAGTGCGAATAAGATCACAACTTTAAAAAGTGGCTACATTTACGTGTTTTGTTTCTCTAGTAAAACCAAAAATTGTAAATGATGCCCTATGTGACTCATTATGGATTAATGCTTTATAAGAAGATCTTGTCCAGTTTTAAAGTCATGATTTTTTGTATCTCGTCCCATGACCTGAAGACAAGAAGGTTATTGGCTCCCGTTGGATTTTTAAAAATAAAATTGACGAGCATGAGGTTGTAATTAGAAACAAGGCTAAGTTAGTAGCACAAGGATATTCTCAGATATAGGGAATGGACTTTGACGATACTTTTTCCCCTGTCATACGACTCGAGTCTATTCGTCTCCTTCTTGCTACATCATGTCACTTATGATTCAAACTTTTCCAAATGGACATCAAGTCTGCATTTTTTAATGGTATTTTGACAGAGGAAGTATACATAGAAAACCATAAGGTCTTTGTAGATCCCTCTCACCCTAACCATGTTTATAGACTTACGAAGGCCTTGTATGGATTAAAGCAAGCTCCTAAAGCCTCGTATGAGCGCCTCTCGACCTTTTTAGTCAATAAAGGGTTTGATCGAGGTGGCAACGACCAAAAATTATTTGTTAGGAAGATAGAACACCATGTCTTAATTTCACAAGTTTATGTAAACGATATCATATTCGGTTCCACCTCTATTCATCAAGTAAATGATTTTTCTGATATAATGCATGTTGAATTCCAAATGTCATTACTTCTTAGGTTTGCAAGTAAAACAACTTAGTGATGGTTTATTCATAACTTAATCTAAATATGCTAGTTATCTCGTTAAAAACTTTGGGCTTGATAATTCTAAAAAGACACATACACCCATGAGCACGTCCACGAAAATATCTAAAGAAGAAAATGGGAAAGACATTGACCTGACACTATATAGAAGCATGATAGGGAGCTTGTTATACCTTATTGCATCTAGGCCAGACATTTCCTTTGTTGTATGTGTTTGTGCACGATATCAATGCGTACCTTAAAAAAAAGTCATATGTAGTGTGTAAAATGAATAATTAAATACGTTAAAGGCATAATAAATTTTTGCATATGGTACAGAAAAGACAAACTAGCTCTATAGTTGGCTACACTGATGCCGACTGGGTAGGATGTTCAAGACGATAGTAAGAGAACGTTTGGATCCTGTTACTATGTAGGAAACAATCTTGTGAGACGAAGTAGTAAAAAACATAATTGTATGTCCCTTTCAACTGCTGAATATGAATAAATAGTTGAAGGTAGTTGTTGTGCCCAACTCTTATGCATCAAGCAAATTCTTAGTGATTATGGTATCATCGAAGATAAATCAACAATGTACTGTGATAACCAAAGTGTCATTAATATATCTAAAATTCGATACAACACTCACGAACTAAGCACATTAAGATTAGACATCAATTTATTCGTGAACTTATTGAATCTAAAGAACTTGATATCAAATACATTAACACTTAAAAAAATGGTTGACCTAATTACAAAACCTTTGGACAATATTAGATTTGAATCACTTAGGAAAGCCATTGGGATGATTGTGCTTACTTAATATATTCTGCCTAATTGTCATAACCTCAGTATTTTCACGCTAATAATTGGTTTCTGAGGATTTAGGGCACGGACGTTTCACAAATGACAAAAGTCGCCTCCTCAATCTGTTTAATGTAGGATACCCTTGAATCTTTCCTTGTTTATGACATCATTTGTGTAGAATAATTCTCTATGTATCCCCGTTTTTATATATCTTTTAACCCGTTGTCTATTTGAACAAAATTGGTAGAGAAGAACTTGAGTAACTGGCTTTAGATTTAATATCTTATTTTATCTTGATTCAACTAATATTCCCATTAAGTGTTTCATTTCAGGCGTTCACTTTACATATCAGTTGTACATCTTTTCGTATTTAGGGTAATTGTCTGTATAATAGTTGTGTAATGTATTTTCTCTCTCTTATTTTCGGTTCTAGGATTGGAATGGTAAATTAGCTCTTTTATATAAGAAATCTAGCTTTTTATCATTTTACCCACGGGTACAAGTTACTCAAAAGAATTTCATATCCAATATCAAAAGGGGGAGATTGATAACACACTATATGATTGACTTACTTGAGTTTGTATGATATAGGAGTTCCAACTAGTTTATATATGTAAATAAAATAGGATATATTCTTTTTTAGCATCTTCTCCATTGTATTGAAAAGTTTCACCAATAGTTGAACCAGTCCAAGATAACCTCATTGCCATAAAGGGAAGTAATTTGATGCACTGAACACACTTTAGGACACAATTCAAGCATATTGTGGTGTGGGTGTGTGTATATGTGTTAAAATATTTTTAGGAATTTTTTAAACCTTTTTAAAATAATTTTAAACATTTAAATTAATTTTTTAAATATTTAAAATCATGGTTTAAAATGTTGTGGGCTTAAATAGAATTATTTTTATTCTTAATAAACTTCCCACGGTAGAATATAAAATCTACAGAGACATTGGGGGTAAAAAAATGGATTAATTTGAACTCTTAAAATGCGCATTTGCAACGGTTGTTAGGGTGACGCATGTTGGCTTCTGGTTGGAGGAATTTGTGTTTCTGTTGTCTCACATAACTAAGAATTATTCTTTACCCTTGGATCTATTTTAATCAATGTATTGCATGTTATCTCAATCAATCCAAGTGAGGTTAGAAAGAGCCAATAGGAATAAACGATTGTGCGATCCATGTTCCACCGTTAGATTTGAATTCGAATAGACGAATTAATCTCCATCTTCCATTTGTTTCGATCATCCAGAAGGTTCTTCATCGAGTATAAATAAGGACCACAGCTGAGGCATTTAGATACTTTACCATTTCGCCCATTTGAGAGAAAAAATAGAGAGAATGGAGAGTAGAGAGAGAAGAGAGAGAGAAAGAGAGAGAGAGAGAGAGAGAGAGAGAGAGAGAGAGAGAGAGAGAGAGAGAGAACCATAAATATAAGTTAGAAAATCATTAGGTTTCCTCCAAAACAACAAACCCAAAACACTTACGTAGTTTACTCAAATCAGAAAACCAACTTTTAGTGTTAATTTCGTTTGGTTTTCTTGAGGGTTTGTTGGTTTAAAAGTTTGAAGAAATATCTTCACACTTTATCTCTCTTAGGAACCCTAATCTATTTATAGATCTCATATTTCTTTCTAGTATTTGTGAATAATACGTTGAGATACATTTTCACGTATATATAGGGTTTATATACCTTCTCCTGTTTGGATCTTGTGTTGTATTTGTATATTTGTTTAAGATCCATTCTCAATTTTTATTTTTCTTGGAAAAGAGACTTCAAATGAGTCTATATTTAAGATCTAAAATATTCTTTTCTAAAACTAAGTTATACAGTTTGTGAAACTAGTTTTGTTTATAAATAAAGTCTTCCAAACATTAGATCTGTTTTTTTAAGATTTACTTCAGATCTGAAATAATTTTTGAAACGGGAAGTTTGATTTTCTTGAGATGTGAAACCCCACATCTCGTAGAGAAATTTGTGATTCGTATGACTGCGTGTATAAATATTTTGAGATAAGTGAGTTGCATATTGCTTTTTTCTGCACTTCACAGTCACATACACTTTCACACGAACACCTAGTATAGTGTGGTTCCTTAGCGAAATTTTGTGTTTATTGAGTCCATAAAAGCAATGGAGCAAGGAATAAAAGAAAATAAACTACCAGGGAGATCAAAGACAGAATCAAAATACCACGGAGGAGGTTTTCGCTCATTTAGGTATATTTATGTTCTTTTGCCTAGGAACTTTTGTTACATGTTTATGTTCTTGTAACTCTTGTATCATTGTTTATACTGGATTTTTTTTAATTGTGGCGTAGAGATTACCGCAGATGTTTCCTCAGATTTGAAGTTTTACCACCTTAAAAATCACCATGTCAACTTACTGTTTTTGTTCTTAATTTCTTGCATGGTTTCGTTTCAATACAAAGAACTAGTATAGTTTTTTGATTTAAAACCTAAGGTAATCTGGCTACCAAGTTTAACATTCAGCAACATCAAGTTTATACACATCTTGCATTTTAATATATCAAAAAGGAGTTTCCTAAACGAGTTTACTTTCAGAAGGTTACTTAATCTTTAGTTTACTTTGTGTTAAAAACTTAGTGAATATTTTTCAAACACGTAGGTAACATTCCACACGTTTACACATATTCACATTGTGGTAGGAAATGTTACCTTAGGCCTTTTTTTTATTTTGATCTTGAAAGAGGTCCTAGGAAGTTGAAGTCTTGTGTCATGTTGGTTACCCAAACCCCTATTCATCAGGTCACGTCTATTTGGGTTAGGAAATTGATTTTAGAGGCACTAGATGGTAGATTAGTTGATTCTCACATTCTTGCACGTGATTTTTCTCTTACCATATTTTATAAATAATTGCTTGCATGATTTTGTTTGTCAAACTCTAGTTGTGCTTCATGATATATTCTTGCTAGTGTTATGACGTATGTATCTTTTGTATTATATTTTTCTTTATTGAGTTATATTTGAAAAATGTAAAAAGATTTTATCTTGATGAAATTTTTGAAAAATCTAAAAAGATTTTTTTTTGAAAAATTCAATAAGATTTCTGATTTTTCTGTATTTGAGGTTTATACATTTGGTGTGGCATATTGGTGTGTTTGAATCCAATTCATTCTGCAATTTCCATGTGGCTATGACATTTGGTTATGGCTTTAGATGCTTAAATTGATCTTAACCATGTTTATGGAGTTTTTTCGAACTTGACTTGCTTTACGGATTCGAATTTGTTTATGCCTCCACACACACATGCACGAGCTTATTGAATTTTGACTTCATTATGTATATTTGAGCTTGTTGATATGTTCTCTTATCAATTTTGTCATCTACATTTTTATTTGACGATAGGGGATTTGTGCATGTAAGAACCGTTGCCCGTGAGAGTTTATTTGTTATTGAAAAAATATGAGTGTAGACGGGAAAGGGCTGCGAAAGGCATGTAAACTCGTCGTGAAAGACACTGTTTGAAAAGAGCCCAAGAACAAATTAAGGCAATAAAAAGATAAATATTCAAAAAAGGGGACAAATAGTTTAGTTTGAATGATCATTCAAAAGAAATCACTTCAAAAGAAAAAGAAAAAGAAAAAGAAAAGAATAGAAAATATGATCATGTTTATCTTTTGAGGAAGTTTAATTGAAGATCAACGGGTTTGCACAATGATACCTAGTTATACTTAATTTGTCATGAAGTTATTGATTTGTAGAATCATTAATATTCTAGGCTTGTGTGCATTGTGCTTGTTTTGTTCATTAAGTTTAACTTTATTTGTCACTTGAGGCTAAAGCTTAGTTTGATAAAGTTTTGGTTAATTAGAAATTCTTGAACATATTTGAGTGTTTGGGTTATAATTCTTTTATTACTAGTTCGCACCCATTCATTCCATCTCACACGTTTGGACACATCGATACTATGTTAGTGTGTAAGCTTATGTGTTTTGTGTCATATTTTGCGGTCGTTTATACTGATATATGTGTGCTGGATTTGAATTTGATATATTTTTCATATATTATATATGATATTGTATGTTATTTAGTTTTACATCTTTTTGAAAAAAAAATGAAAATTTTCAAAATTAGTTAGTTGTGTTTGCCTTTGAGATGATCATTACACATGCTTAATTTATATTTTTTGTGATGATATCTTATCTTCTACGTGATGCTTCGTATTTCATGATTATGTTTCTACTTTCATATCTATTTCAGATAAAAATGAAGGGGTAGAGAAAATTAAAATGAATTTGATTTATGGGGGAGATTTTATAAATGAATTTTACTTTGTTTCAAACTCAATGCGTCATGAGGTATATTTTTTGTTTCATGTGTATAGGTACTTAAAGAGGAATTCAAGACACAGGGATAAAGACAAAGATTGCAAAGGGGAAGAAGAAGAAGTTTGAAGACAGAGACATATGTCGTTTATTCTAGAGCTGGGAAGGGTGTTTGTATATTTGTCATAGGAGATTTTGATTTTAATTTGGTGTTCGGTCACGTTTGTATGTTTTGTACCCAAATAGTCAAAGGAGGATATTTGTAAGAACAATTTTTCTAGAATTGTTCATAGTATAGCTTTAGGCTAGTTTGGTATATTCTATTATGAATCGTCACGCACCGTCAAGATGAACCGAACTCAAGCATCTCTAAGTTTGAAGACTTCCCGACATCCCGATGAGGTATTAAACAATTTAGAGTTTGAATTAATTTACAAAATTAATGTTTGGGATGTTTATTTTTCAAAAGACAAACAATTTTTTTTTTATAAATATTTTCGGAGTTTATTGTAGGGGGACTTATAATTCTCTTTTGGTTTGTTCAAATGGCATCTCCATGTCGTTTGAACGACTTACAAATATCGTTCGATGTATGCTTTCAAATGAGCATCAAACAAAGTTTATTGTTTTGATTGTTAGAAATGAGATCATATCTCGTTTGAACGACTATGCATTATCATTCGAATGACAAGCCACCTTAAGTTTTGTATAAATACCTGTTTTGTATTCAGGACGTTTAAGACTTTTACGAAAGTTCTTCAAGTTTTGTGTTGAAAAATACTTGTTTAATTCACAGCAAAACATCCTTGAATACTGTTCTTGTGAATTGTTTAAACCCTAAAAAGTTTTGTATTTTTGCATACACCTTTGTGGAGGGGATTTCCATTGCCGACTTATGATACCTACGGGGACTCACTGCTGAAGACTGAAGGAGGAAGACTGTAGTCTTTGTGATTCTTGAGGGAATCATTATTTTTTACTGCAGTCATTGTGGTTCTTGCGAGAATCATTGTTGCATTTAACTTGTAAGTTTATAAGTTACGATTTGTCAATTATTAGTGGAATTAAAGGTTTTTCCCTATGGGAATTTTTCCTTAAACTTTGCCTTTGTTGAATGCTTATTTGATTTTAATTGTATTATCATAATAGATGCGTGCTTAGGATAAAAAGATAAATTTGGTGAATCGATTTTAACAAGAAAGGTTTAATTGGTTCTAAGCTTAATTGGTTGAAATTAGTTCAATCATTAAAATTGAAAAAACATAAAAATATTAAACTTGTGTTTATTCGAACCGTTCATAGCATTCTCAAAAATTTATTTGATTTGAGATAATTATATTATGATGATTATCATTGGATAATTCATAGTAATTCCTTAGACAAACCACCCATTAGAGGGAGTGTCCTGTCAGCTATGGTTTTGTTTATTATCCAAAGTTTAGGCCATGGACCCCGGTTGGCGAGTATGCCATGTGTTAATATGGCGGTGATGCTAGGATTTTATGGAAGTGATGCTTGATTATGATGGGTCATTTGCCAAAGTTATGTTATTATTTTTTGGGGGCTATTGGATTGTTTCGAGGATAATTAACAGGATAGTGGACTGTAGTTGACGAGAATTTTGATATGGGGTCTTCGGTTGTGTAGTTCCCGTGGTGCGATCATAGGTTATGATTATAATATTAAAACTTTATCTTGAGTGTTCATATTACATACACTCTTGTGTATGATGCATGCACACAAAAGTATGTGTAGTAACGCTTAGAGCATTTATACGAGCTACTGAGTTTCCCCCTCACCGCTCATAGTTTGTTGTATTTCAGGTTTGATGTGAGATGATATTTATGGCATTGTTGGGATATGGATTGTCGTTACAAGCGTTGGGTATTTATTTTCAAAATTTAAATGTACCTCTTTATTTATTGTAAATTGTTATGTAAAAAGTCATTTGAGATTTAACAAAATCGGGACATTTTATTCAGTTGATTTATGTATTTATGCTTTCGCAAATTTATGCTCAATATAAATAGTATTTTTTTTATAAAGAATTCTCTAATTTGTCAATATTTTTTAGTAGCACCTCCCGGTGTTACAAAGTGGTATCAGAGCATAGGTTATTCATATTCTCAGGCTTGAGGTTATTGATTCGTTACGTTGTCCATTTAGAGAGATTTTATTTATGTTATCTCTTATTTGGGTGAAGTCGAACTTTATGTTTGAATTTAATGGAAGAAAAATTTGGGTGAATTATGAGGGAGAAATTCCTTTTGTAGGAGGAAAAAATGTAATACCCCATTAATTTGAGGGCTTATTTAAAAATGTTATATAAGATTTCGATAATAATTTTAAATAAAAATACTTTTATTGATATTATATTTGAAAAAAATATATTTTGTTTGAAATAAAATAAAATATTTACATTTAAATATAAATGTTTTTTGGACATTTTATAATGGAATAAATATGTAAAGTATACAATTATAAATTAAAGAGTAATATAAATATTATGCGTTAGCTTGGGCTCCAAGCTAAGATTTGATAGAGGGCGTATATAAGGAATATTATGGCTGATTATAAGAAAAGGAAGATGAAAAAAAAGAGGCCAAAAAAGAAATTTAAAGAGGCAAAAACGAGAGGAATATAAGGAGTTACTTTAGAGTGTTTTAGATCTTCTTTTTGAGTACTTTCGGATGAGATTGGAGAAAAACTCAAAATGCATACCTGACCCAATTTTTCGTGTAGAATCCAAATCTGAAGTCGTATCAGGGATTTTGATAATGTTTGGTGTAATACCCCGTAATTCTGCTTAATTAGGAAAATACGTTTTATTTAAATTACGTGAGTAGAGTAGTTTAATGTGATAAAATACGTTTTATTTAAATTACGTGAGAAGAGTAATTTAATGTGATATAATGTTAATAAAGATGAATATGACGATTAAAAATTTACTAAATGTGAAGTAGTAAATGAATGTTGATATGTACGGTCTAGTGACTATATGGACGTACCGGAGTTATCTCAACCGAGTGTCGCGCGTAGGACAAAAATTAAAGATGAGAGTAGAAAAATATTTAAGAGACTCAAACGATAATTTAGAGTCCATAGATGATTCCGAAAAGGGGTCGAATTAGTCAAAATAGTGTATCCGGGGGTACTAGTTGAGTGCCGGGTCATTTTCGGGCTAAACCGGGACCATTCGAGGCATTTTGGTCTCTTTACAATTATGGGTAAGTAGACCTACGAATTTTGAAACCCTAGATCAGATTATAAGAGTTTAAGCTAGGGTTAAAAAGAAAGAAAATACACCATAGCCATTAGAGAAGAGAGAGAGACAATTTCCTAAGGCAAAAGAAGGAAGGAAGGGAAATTCTAAGGAGATTTCACCATAAAGTTGTTGGGAAGGAGGATTGAAGGATCAAAATCATCAACCATCATCAACAACCACGAAATCAGACCCTATAAATCATAAGGCAAGTGGTTATTTGCAAAATAAATTGAGTTATAATACCAATGTTTAAGCTTTATGAAGAACATAGTTATTATGATATTTTTGGGAGAAAAACAATTGATTATGACCCATGATTGGTAGGGATTGCATGTAGGACATTTTTGGATCTCCAAATATTCTGATATCATAGAAAACTAGATGATTAAATCGAACTAAAAGTCTGGAATTATGATGAAAGATGTAAAGAATGTATTTTTAGGGTTCTTGAATACTAGAAAGATTTTTAGTTGATTTGGACAAGATTTATAATGATTTTGTTATTTTAAATCGTTAGTAATCATCCCAGAACATGTAGGAATGATTAGAAATTGTTGGTTGCAAAAATGGTGAATTATCATGAAAGATAGATAGATAAAAATGGTGAAACCCGCATTAAGAAGACGAACTGGGTCTGTCACTGATTGATCGATCGATCGACCCTTGAATGTCGATCGATTGAGCAGTCGATCGATCGACCATATCCCCTCGATCGATCGATCGACCCTGGCTGGACTTTAGAAAAATTTTGTGAATAAATTTCCTTTAATTACCGTCGCTTGATGGGAACCTTAGTGATGATATTTTACCTACGAGGAGACTTCATAAATACCAGTAGGTGTACCATTAGATTTCTTCATAGATGATTGAGTGGGAATTTTGGAGAAATGGACCGACGGGAGAGCGATCGATAGCCGTATGTTGGGATTGTGAGAATTTGGCTACGGAAAGGGTGAGAGTAAATTTCCGGAATAATACCAGTAGGTTAAAGTTAACTTAACTACTTAATTAAGGGAGGGGTAACTAGGGCCCTTAGAGTTGCGTGAATACTCGAAAAAATACAATAGCGAAATAAATTGTAATTAATGAGTACGGTGAATATAAGTAAGATATATTACGTACGGACATGATTTGATAGGTCGGGTATGTACCTACTAAATTATACAAAAGTTTGGGTTAAGAGAATTTTACCTAAATTAATTATGTTAGGGTCGATGTAACATTCCGAACTAACATAAAGTTATTATATGTTTGGGGTCGATGGATCAGTCCGAACCAACTCTTACTTGGGGTCGATGAATCATTCCGAACCAAGAGTCCTTTATGTGTGGTAAAAAGGATATGTTAGTGATAAGTGATATTAAATACATTATTGTGTGATAAAATGTATTCTATATGCATAATATACGGATTGAAAATAGTAGATAATGAAATGAATTGTAAATATCTTAGTAATAATTTATAGTGTGATGTAATTATTACAAGAATAAGAACAACGGGTAGTAAATAAGTTACCTACGCTTATGGGTGGTATAACTAAGTGAACTAAGTGTCCTCGTTAGACATGCACTATAGAAGAGAGGTGAGGAAGTCCAAGGGAGTTGGACGAAACTTTAATATGTGTAATCAATAACTCAATGGTGATAACTACTTGCAAAATATTTTCAAAATGTTTTGAGTACTAACTCTTGCTATGTAAATTTTTTTAAAACCTTTTAGGTGCCCTGACATAGGGACACCCATTATGATTTCATTCCAGAGATTTGGGAGGTACAGCACGTGTGGATGTTGCAGGAATTGTTTAGACGCTTTCTCTTTTTCAGTTCTAGTGCAGGATCTCAGTTTTAGTACTTTTCGTTGGGACATGTTGTCCTATATTTACTGCTACAGTTTAGTTTAGTTATGGATTTTTAGTTGTATTTTATTGGCCGTGGTTTTCGGCAAGACTTTACCTGTATTCAGTTAATTATGCAAACTGTTTTATTATTACTAGAATTGTAATGTGTTTGTATGGATTATTTATTCTGCTTAAGGAAGATAAAATTTGGCACTCGTTTAATTTCACTTAGGTGGTTAGTAAATTAAAAGTCTTTCGACAGTGATGCTAAGAATGAACCATTTAAGAAACCTGTTTAAATTAAATTAAGTCTTGATCACCCAAGGCTTAATTAGGCGGGGTGTCACATTTGGATCCTATTTTTTCGTATTTTTAAAATAAGTCTACAATTGTGGATTTTGACTCTCTTGAGTTAGTTTCGTTCTCCCGTGGTTAATTTAGAATGATACACCTATTCAAACTTTATTGTATAGTTATATCCATGATATGTATTGCATTTATACGTATTGTATGCTCGTGTATGATATTCATTCTTGCACCCATTTTGTATGTGTTATTTTCATGCCGGGTATCGAATCCACAGGGAATGTTTGATAGATTTTAATTGATTTATTATTTCAAAAAATAAAGTGTAAAAGATGATGAGTGAGTGAGAAAGGAAAAAGGGAAAAATAAAGAAGTTAACTAAAACTAATTGGAAAAATTAAGTTAGCGACACAATCCCCCAACCCTAGAGTATTGATGGTATAGAACTAATCGTAAATTTAACTGATTAATTTGACCAGGAATTTAGTACTCCCAAGCATTACGTATACGAGGTTCAAGCCCGCGTCATACTTAATCTGAGGATGAGTAAATCAGTATCGCGATAGTAGCACTCGAATTGCATTCTAAATCATCACGAGTACCCAGAGGCAAACGAGATATAAAGATCTACAATTGTTGTGTAACTACGCAATACGGTCATAATCAATCATTAAATTCAGAGGACTAATATTATACACATGCAATTAACACATCAGGTTGGGTTCATATATCCCAACCTTTAAAAACCTAGCCTAACATGGTAAATAATAATAAAAGTGCTGGAAATAGAAATTACCACGACTGAAGAACAAGAACATGCAAGAAGAAATCAAAGATTGAAGAAAAACCGGAAAAGCTCTTGAATTAATGGTGCAAATTATGTAAATTCTTCTCCTAGATGTTCCTACTTGTTATGGAGCTTTTACATAAATGAAATCTTAATAAAAAGAGTCCTAATGACTAAATATATAGGCTAGAGGTCGTTTAGAAGAGTCCCCAAAACATAAAACTCTTTTGGCTAAAAGATAAGCACAAAATAAAAATCCTGTATCTGCCAATTTGTCACACTTAGAAAGCGTGACTAATTTTGTAACGGTTCTGGAGCGTGACAAATGGGCGAACCGGTTCGGGTTCTGGGTGTACCGGTTCGGGTGAATTGGCTGGTTTCTGGGCCTCTTTCAACACTTAAAATATTTTCCAACTTTCTTCTTTTCTTCCTTGGATTTTTTCTCAAGTTCAAATGATCATAAATCCTTCACCGTAGCTCGGATTTGGGTGCCGTTTTTTCCAGTATTCTCATTGTTACAAGATATTCAACTTTCAAGAAGGCCCCACCTCCAGAATCGGGCTGAAGAATTACGAAAATGCCCTTGAACCGGCCTTCCTAGCCTTTCTTATATGATTTTTCCGCAACTTCAAGGGATCATAACTCTTTCACCGTAGCTCGGATTGAGGTGCCATTTTTTTCCAGTGTTCTTTTAATTGAAAGCTCTTCAACTTTCCCGTTGGCCCCACTTCCGGACTAAGGCTACAAAATCACGAAAATGCCCTTCAACTCCCCGATTCTTGGTTTCTTTCACTATTTTGAGTTATATTTTCCATCTTTCTTGCATGAAATACCTGTAAAACACATAAGAGATACAAAAATACGAAATAATTACCAAAAAGGGTTAGTAGCATAGATATGAGATAAATCCAAGCTATTTACACCGCACGGGATCGTAAAAATACCGAAATTAAGGGGATAAATGTGAAGAATTTATGCCTAATCACCGTGTAGTTTGGGTAACGAAACTAATTGATTTTATGAGCATGTTGGGTTATAGAAATTGGATAAGAAACATGTACACTTGATATATAGGAATTGAATTTAAAATTTATTTGAATTGAGAGAATGATATTATGATGATTATTATTGGAGAATGCATATGCATTCCTTAGACAAACCACTCGCTGGACGGGGTGTGCTGTCGGTTATGATTTTGTTTATTATCCAAAGACTAGGCCATAGACTTTGATAGGCACCCAAAAGTGTTTAAATAATATCCTCAATAGATGATTTTTAATTGATAATTCTCAGTAAAATGGGTCTTGTACGCGTTCATCTTTATCTTGTAGGTCAAATGTCATTTGTGGGTTCAAACGCTTCAAATCAAGGCAAATACGACATTTATGTGGTTAAAAGGAGCTAAACCTAATCCCCGTCCCTGTTAACCAGTTCCCAAACCCGAACCTAAACCTACACCAAGCCGAGACCCTCCCTATTCCATCCCGAGCCTTGTGTGTATTTTGTTTATGCTTTTCAAATTTTTTGTAGACTTTTATTTATGTCATTTTTAATTTTTAGAATTTATTTTATATTTTGTTTCGAGTCTTGTATATATTTTTAAAATTTATTATGCGTTGAGTGTTTTTATATTATAATAGGTGTGAGTTTTATTTTTATTTGATTTCTATTTTTAGTTTTTATTATTAGTTTAGTTTTATATTTTATTATATTTTAAATTTATTCGTTTTACTTTATTTTAGTCTTTAGATTAGGAATTTAATTTTCTAAATTTTTTAATTTTTGTATTTTCTTTAGTTTATTTTATTAAGATTAGATTTTAATTTTTTAGGTTCAGTATTTTAATAGATTTTATTTTTAGTCTTAGTTTTAATTTATTTTTTTGGGGACACACCCACCCACACTATTCTAACCTCACACCTCACCTACACCATAATACCCCTCATCATCTTCTTCCTCTCACCCATCCTCTCTCTCTGTCCTCTATTGAAACCCATTACAAGATGTCCATCCACGAAACCTTGAAACCAACCCACTACACCTGCTCATACCCGGTTACTCAAATCCATATCCACCGGAGCATCATTCTAGTCCCAAATTGGAGCAGTCCAAAACCCGGGCAGAACCATAAATCGCAATCCCGTGTTGCTCGGATTGAATCCCCCTCAACCCAAACCCGAATTCGGCATGATTCAGTCCCAAATCCATCACTTTACCAGAACTCCTGTCCACCTCAAACCGGGCAAAACCACCTCCGGCCTCTCCCATTTCCAACCACACCCATTTTCCATTCTCCCAAGACTTGTCTGATTTTTGCCATCTGTTAAAACCAAACCAAACAAAAACCAAAGAAAAAAAATAAATAAAACCCATGTATTTAAAATACAACTTCTCCCCACATTATCAATATACCCCCAACTTATCCCACATTTACATGACCTCACCTCATCCACATGCACATGTGTGCATATTTCCCACCTTACCGTCACCCACATGCACATGTATGCATATTTCTCACGTCATGCACTACTAATTTTTTTAACTTCGTCCCTTAACCCCTTGCTCCATTGTGCCTACTATTCAAGAAGATCAAGACCAATTTTGAAGGGGCTAGAGGAAGATAATTCTAGAGAGTTGAGAGAAAAATACTTTTTTAGTTTTTTTTTAATGTAGTTTTTATTTTCTTTTTTTAGAGATTAATGAGAAATAAAATTGTTGAGAGATTCAATTAAGTGATGTATTGAATTAAAAATTGTTTGGATGCCCAAATTGAATGGATGATACTAAAGTTCAATGAAGAGTTAGAGTTCAATTTTACAAATCAAGGAGACTTGTTTGAAGATTTGTTCTCTCATCTCTACTATTTTATTTTAATGCCTTTGATTGCTTGATTATTGTGTTTTATCACCATGTTAGGTTAGAAAACCCTTTCAAGGGGTGGGGAGATCCCATTATTTGATGTTAAACCTCTTTAAGGGTGTGGCTATCCCCATACTCTAAAATGACTCCCCTACGCCCTTTTAACAAATGTAATATATAAGGATCAAAATATCCTCTCCTTTTTCATTAAAACATAACATCATTTCAAGTATTTAAATATAATAAAATTTTAAAACATAAATAAATAGTTTTTAATGAACAAAAAGTAGTTTTTAAAAATAATGACAAAAAACAGCTTTTTAATGAACAAAAAATAGTTTTTAAAAATAAGTAGTTTTTAACAAAATAAAAACAGTTTTAATGAAAAACTTTTTTTAACAAAATAAAAACTATATAAAAAGAAAAAGAAAAAAACCAATTTCTAACAAAACAAAATGGTTTTTAACAAAATAAATTCATTCTATAACAAACAAACAATATCTTTAAAAAAATCAGTTTTTAAAGAAAAAAAATATGAAAAAAATAGTTTTTAGAAAAATAAAAACTCTTTAGTGAAAAAAAGAGTTTTTAACAAAAAATCATTTTTAAAAGAATAAAAATAGTTTTTCAAAAAAAATTAATAAAATAAAAAATGCAATATAAACTGTTTTTAACAAATTGTAATAAAAACTGTTTTTCTTAAACAAAATAAAAACTATTTATAACAAAAAAATCAGTTTAAAAATTTCTAGCAAAACAAAATAGTTTAAAACAAAATAAAAACAGTTTTGTTTTGTTAGAATTTATTAAACTGTTTTTTTTGTTATAAACAGTTTTTATTACAATTTGTTAAAAAATAGCTTTTATTTTGTTTAAAAAAATCATTTATATTACAAATTAGTCAGTTTATTTTGTTAAAAAAGTTATTATTTAAATATAAAAAATAGTTTTTATTTTAAAAAAAAAAACGAAACACTTTAACCAATTACTATATTGTTTAGACATTATTACAAATTAGTCAATTTATTATACTTTTATATATTTTTCATTGCTAAATATGAAAACTTCTCTACATATAGTTTTTAGTTTTAATACTGCTTTTTATTTTTCTATTTTTTTTTTGAAAAACTATTTTTATTCTTTTAAAAATGATTTTTTGTTAAAAACTCTTTTTTTTTCCACTGAAGTGTTTTTATTTTTGTAAAAGTTGATTTTTTTTTCACATTTTTATTCTTTAAAAACTGATTTTTTTAAAGATATTATTTGTTTGTTGTAAAGTGATTCTATTTTGTTAAAAACTATTTTGTTTTGTTAGCAATTGTTTTTTTCCTTTTCTTTTTATATAGTTTTTATTTTGTTAAAAAAAAGTTTTTTCGTTAAAACTATTTTTATTTTGTTAAAAACTATTTTTTTTCATTAAAAAGCTATTTTTTTTTGTCATTATCAGTTTTTTGTCATTATTTTTAAAACTATTTTTTGTTCATTAAAAACTATTCTTAAAAACTATTTATTTATGTTTTGAAATTTTATTATATTTAAATATTTAAAATGGTGTTATGTTTCATTAAAAGAGGAAAGGGTATTTTGGTCCTTATATGTTGGATTTGTTAAAAGGGTGTGGGGGGAGGCATTTTAGGGTATGGGGATAGCCACACCCCTCTTTAATTAGTTTATTTACGTTAAATGTCCCTTTGATAATTAACTTTGCACTCTTACTTTTGATTTACGCCTCGAGAGAGGGTAAATGATTTTCGAGAGAAAATCGGGATTCTAGTCTTATTTTCCATATTAGAATCGAACTAGAGATAGGTTTTTCTAAAATGTGAATTTATTTATTTGAATTTCAACTCTATGCTACTTTTCATGATTTAACCTAATTTAATAAATCGATCCCGGCGGCTGATTTATTAAATGATGTTTGGATCTACTTTTCAAGAGTTATAGGAGTGTTAAATTTAATTTCCTAAAAGGTTATTATTAAAATTATATTTGCAGCCAGAGTTGATTTGTAATTTTGATACGAACTTGGGAGGTTTAATTGAAATGAATTAATTAATAAGATTAACTAGAAAATATGGTGTAATCCCATCCCTTGTTAACTCTCACTTTTATTTCCTCATTCATCTCATATTTTACATTTTTATTTAGTTAGATTTCACTTATTTTTCATCACACGTTTTAGTTAGTCCTTTAGATCCTTGATTTAATTTAGTCTTTATTCACCCTTGAAAATTGTTTTAATATTAAAAAAATCATAAAAAAATTAGAAAACAACTAAAAAGCTAAAAAAAATAGAAAAAGTAAAAAAATAGAAAAAGAAATTAAATAGAAAAAATGAATTACATTACTTCTCATTTGTTTTACTCCTTAGAGATGGATTGACATCCTTACTTACCGATATGCAAGTTTATGTTATATTGTGTAGGTGATAAATGAATTGATTAGCTTGGCTTGACAACAATGACAAACATACAAAAAGTCCAAGTTATCAAATGGCTTCATTGCCGAGGATATAAAAAAGCCAAGCTATCAAATGGCTTCATTGCCGGGGATATAAAAAACCCAAGCTATCAGATCTCGATTGGCATATGTCCGGTGTTAATATGGCGGTAATGCCATGATTTTTGGCGGTGATGCCAAGTTATGATGGGTCGTGTGCCAAAGTTATATTATTTATTTTTTGGGGCCATTGGATTGTTTCGAGGATAATTTATAGGATAGTAGACGGTAGTCCATACCGTACTATGGGAAGTGCGGCCAGAATTTTGATATGGGATCTTAGGTTTTGTGGTTCTCGTACTGAGATCATAGATTATGATTATATTATTGGAATTTTAGTTTGAGTGTTCATATTGAATGAATTCTTGTATATTACGCACACATACATGAGCATGCGTAGTTACACTTGGAGCATTTATACGAGCTACTGAGTTTACCGCTCATCCCCCCTATAGTTTGTTGTATATAAGGTTTGATGTGAGATGATATTTATGGCATCTTTGGGGTTGGGATCATCGTTAGAAGCGCTGGATATTTACTTTCAAAAATGCTTTGTTTACTGTAATTTGTTATATAAAAAGTCATTTGAGATTTAATAAAATTGGGACATTTTATATAGTTGATTTATGTATTTATGCTTCCAAAAATTTATGCCCAATCTAAATAGTATTTTTTTTTATAAAGAATTCTCTAATTTGTCAATATTTTTTCAGTAACACCTCCCAGGGTGTTACACCTTTCATACCACAAACGAGGTGCTTGTTTAAATCATACAAGGATTTCTTTAGATAAAAGACGTGGTTTGGGTGCTTAGGGTCTTCAAACCCTTTTGGTTGTTCCACATGGACTTCCTCCTGAAGAATGCCATTAACGAAGGCACTTTTGACATCCATCTGATAAAGCTTAAACTTAAGATGACATGCAATGGCTAACAAAAGGCGAACGGACTCTTGCCTTACAACAGCAGTAAATGTCTCTTCAAAATAAACACCCTCTATTTGGTGTAACCTTAAGAAACTAACCTAGCTTTATTATGAACAATGATTCCATTTTCATCCATTTTGTTTTTATAAATCCACTCGGTACTAATGACATTAGTATCGCCAGGCTGGTGAACTAACTCCCAAACAGTATTCTTTTGAAACTAAAGCAACTTTTCTAGTATCGCATTGATCCAATGCTCATCTTTTAGTACTTATTTGATATTTTGGGGCTCTATTTTTGAGGTGTAACACAAATAGGTAACCTCATTTTCAAGTTGAGCTCTATTCTTAACACAATCATCAGTATTACTCATAATATTAGCGAGGTTATGACTTCTAATAACCCAAGGATATGGAGCCCCTCTATCAAGTGCGAAGTCCACCAAATCATTATGAGGAGCAGTGTGATCAACACCGGGGGTGCATTGATCTCACAAGAAAATCATCATCATCAACATATGTAGCGAAAGCATTATTTTTTATGGTAACATTTATTGATTCCATGACCTTTGAGCTAGTAAAGTTATTAACTCTATAAGCTTTACTGTTCGATGAATAACATATAAAAATTCCTTCGTTACTCCTCGAGTCAAACTTCCCAACAAGCTCTGTATCCCTAAGGATGTAGCAAGGACTCCCAAAGACTCATAATTAAGCTAGGTTGGGTTTCTTACCTGTCCATAATTCATATGGAGTTCGATTAGTATGAGGACTTATGTATACCCTATTCACCACATGACAAGCAATAATTAGCGCTTTCGCCCAAAACCGCCGTGGCACTTTCCTACCAAGAAGCATGGACCTTGCCATCGCTTGAATTGTTCGATTCTTCCTCTCAAACATGCCATTTTATTGAGGAGTACGAACGACTGAAAACTCATGCTTGGTCCCAACTTCATCACAAAACACATTCACACCGGCCTCCTTAAACTCAGTGCCATTATCACTACGAAAGATGTTAATGGAGACACTATGTTGATTTTGAAGGACTCGGCATTTAACCATGAGAAACTCAACAACATCTTACTTTTCGCTAAAAAGTCCAATAATTGAATATCTTGAAAAGTCATCAACCATCACTAGGATGTATCTCTTCCCACCCATGGTCTCGGTACGTGTGGGATCCATAAGGTCCATGTGAATTAATTTTAAAATAAGCGAGGTGCTAATGGAGTTCAACTTCTTATGATGAATTAATTTTAAAACTTATTAAGGTCCGTGTGAATTAATTTTAAAACCTCATTGGTTTCCAAGTTGGAAAGGAACACAAACTAATGAGGTTGGTTTTCTTAATGATCATAAGCGACAAACTAGGTCTCTCTTCACTAGACGCTCGAGGTCTTTAAAATTTACGTGGCCTAGTCATTGATGCCAAAGGTAGACAGTGGAAACCATAGCACTACTGCAATTGAATGAAGCCTTCGGAATAATACCGTAACAGTTATTGGTAGTCCTCACACCATGAAGTATAGTCTTGCCAGATTTGTCATTGACATTACACTCCGTCTGTCTCAACTTAACCGCTAAGTTTTCATCTCATAACTAGCTAACTATAATCAAATTTGCTTCTAGTCCATAAAAATAAAGAAAATTTTCTAGTTTTTAAAACCCACAAACTTCAATGGTTCCTCTTCCCATAATCCTAGACTTACTCTTATCGCTGAAGGTGACCTTACCATCCTTGTTATCATCAAAAGTGGTAAAAGGAGATCTATCACCTATCATATGTCTGGAGCAACCACTATCAAAATACCATTAAGAGGTATTTTGACCCTTAAGAGCAAAATGAACAACTAATGCCATCTTGGCCTTATTTTTGGCAACTCGAGTGTGAGTTGTGTTCTTAGTGTTCTTGCCATTATTTTTTCTAGTCTTTAGGTTGGAATAATTCCCTTGGGTCATTGCCAACCGCAAAATTTCTTCCATTAAACCTTTGGATGTATTAACTAGATACTCAACCCTATTTTTAACTCTAGATGATTAGATATAGTGTGGCATAGGATTATGGAGATAAAAATTCTTCCTAAGAATGTAAAAACTCCAAGGTGACCCTTTTGTTGCAAAAAGTGAAAACATAAGATATAGTTGGAGTCACCTTAATAGGTTGCCTAGGTAGTTTTCTCTTTGGTGGGTTAGGTTTTGGAGTGTTTGTTTTGGTAAAACAACTTGGCTAAAGGTTTGGATTTGGTGTTGGATGATTCCCCCTCTTCAATCCTATACCTTTTCCCTCTTGATAACCTTTTTGCTTATAACTTAAGACTGGTCCAAGAAATAACTTCCCCATTATCCTAGAGTTATCTTTAAGTGTGAATTTGACTTCCCGAGAGGCCTTGATATCTTTCTCAAGTTTGACAATTTTTGCTTCAAGTGTCTCACTAATCTCCAAAGAGTCATGGAGATCTTTAGTAACACGAGCTAAAGAATCAGTCAAATTGCTATTTTCTTTACCCGCCAAAATAAGTTTCTCAGAAAGACAAATCTCAATCTGCTCGAGTTGACTAACTAAGGCTTCCTTATCCTTTAAACCTTTTAACTTCTTTTCTAGCATCAATATATTAAAAGTTAGCTTCTTATTATTCTTTTGAATTCATAAAGACTCCGTATATATCTCAAAATAGGAGAACTGCAAATCACTTTCATCAACATCATTATAACTCAAACTACCAACACAATCACTTCCTTATGAGTGATTAGACACAACCTCAAGGTTTTCATGAATGAAAATGTCAACATTAGGATGTGACATACATGTGGAACTAGCATAACTAACCATGAATGCAGTGAAGTTATTCCCAAATGGAACATAATGATCAGATTCTTCAGACTCATTGTCACTATCGCTAAGAGTAACATTATAGACATCTTTGTCTTTTCCCTATCTCTTTAGCTTAGTCGGACACTAATACGCTCTATGACCACATCCCTCACATTTAAAACATCTTTTCGAATCATCCTTTTTAAAACTATCTCTTTTAGAATTTTCACTTTCATATTTCTTTTAGAACTTCTACCTGCCTTGTTTTTGTTTTTCTCAAATTTTGATTTATCAAATTTTGAATTTTGCTTTTTAAACTTGAGAAACTTTTTGAATTTTTTGGCGAATAAGTCCATATCATCAGAATCCATATCAAACTCATCGAATTCGGACACTTCCTCTTTTTTAGCTTTTAGAGCAACTCCCCTATCTTCCTTTCTTTTATCTTTGGGAAACATGTTTAACTCATATGTTTTGAGATCACTTACAAGCTATTCAAGTTTTAAAGAGTCTAACACACCTATCGGTTAAGGATAGTGACTTTCGCATTGAAACAACTAGGGACAAATTTGTAAGGAGATATTTTTTATCTTATCCCTAGTTCCTAATTTACATTGTATATGGCGTATCTCGTTCCAACCATCAAGGTATTCAAGTTCACAAGTTCAACAAGACGGATCCGAATATCGAGCATCCTCAACATCTACGCGATATGAGGTATACTTTTGTATGGATTTAGTTTTGTGTTACTTAGAATTCTTACTAAGTATTATGATACTTTTCTAAAAAAGTTTTATTTCAAAATGAGGTTTTTAAAACTTAAAATGTTTTCTGAAACACTTATAGGCGAGATTTAAAAAATCATTTTTTTATTCAAACGATATGGATATGTCATTCAAACGACATTAGCATCTCGTTAGATAGGTTGTTTATAGCCCAGGATCCCATATGGCTTAAACGAGAGCGTAGTGTTTTGATTTTAAGGGTCATTTGATAGGTCGTTTTATGAAACTTCAAACGACATCGCTATGTCGTTCAAACAATATTATGATCTCATTATAATGAGATTCCACTGCCTCAAAAATTTTGTTTGCCTATAAAAATCTGTTTTGTGAAGCTTTTTGATTAAGAATTTTATTTTACGCAAACTTTAGAACAACTTCATAATAGTCTTCACTTTTAAAGGGCAAAATTCATTTTTGATTCACACAAACAATCCCAATTCTTTTGTGAATCATATTTTGAACCCAAATACTTCTAAGACGAAGTTATTCTTGTGGAGTGTTGTTTCTACTTCTGATCTTGGGGATACTCGAGGGTATTCACTGCTGAGGAGAAGTAGTGAGGTTCTTGTGATTCTCGAGGGAGTCATTACTTTTGACTTCGGTCATTGTGGTTCTCGAGGGAATCATTAATTGTTCAAGGCTGCGGTCTTTATGGGCTCTTGTGGGAATTCATTGTAATATTTCTCAAAAGTTTTGTAAGTTGCAATTTTCAAACTTTAGTAAAATAAAGGTTTTTCCCTATGGGGATTTTTCCTGAATCTATGATTGCATGGTTTACTGTTTTATTTATTCAATCACATAAATGCATGTCTAGGGTTTAGTTAAAATTGGAATATATTTGAGTTTGACATCTAGTTAAATACGTTTAATCCATTAAAATATTGTGAACTCTAAAAATTGTATCATATATGCATTTAAAAATTGGTATCTGAGACGGTTGCTCCAAGTTATCGAGTAATCCTTTTTTCGCAAAATTCTTTTTGTGATATCAATCATTTTAAAATTTTAATTTTTGAAAAATCGCAGTTTTTCTGATGGATAACTTATATAATCACATGCTCATATTTGATGGCACAAATTATGTCTATTGGAAAGCCTGCATGATAAAGAGGGTCGACTCCTCCCACTGTCACCGTTAATAATGTCATAAATCCCAAACCCGTGTCTGATTGGACTGATGATGATTTTAAGTGGAGTACCTACAACTCGCGAGGCCTTAGTGCTATTTCTGGAGCCGTCACCCCCAACGAGTTTCATCGTATTATGACGTGCACCATGTCAAAAAAAGCATGGGATATCATCTAGTTGACACATGAGGGTACCAACACTGTTAAGGCGTCGAAATTGCAAGATTTGACCACCCAGTTTGAGGCTATCACTATATTAGAGTCCGAGTATTTTGATGAGTTTTGTGCTAGGTCGTCGGACATAATTAACACAAGTTTTAATTTGGGTGAGAAGATTGATGATTTGAGAGTTGTGAATAAGATTTTGAGGTCACTCCCTTCCCGATTTATTCCTAAGGTCATTGTTTGAATTATTTGGGTGGATTAGATTCATTTAGGTTAGAAGAACTCATAGGAGACCTTCAAACTTATGAAATTGACATGTTTCCCAAAACCATTAAGCCTAAGGATTGGAGGATAACTTTAGAGTCGAGTTAAGAAAAAAAGAGTTTGTGAGTCTAATTCTGAGGGTGAGGTTGATTTAGATGATTTGTCCCTATTTACGAATTTACTTTAATAGTTTCCCAAATTTTCCAAAGAAAATTCTTCCAATAAAATACTTTTGAGAAATACAAAACGAAAGATGAGGTCAAGGATAACGGTGAGAAAGAGGAAGATGTGAGATTTATGAGTGCGAGGGCAACGGGCACAAAGCTTTTGAGTGTCCCACTATGCTAAAGTGGAAGGGCAAGAAGATTGTTTGTACGACCACTCTTAGAGATAATGACATCGAGTTGGATGATTTTGAGAATGATCTCCACATGAAAAGTGCATTGATTTCATGTCTAGTCATGTGAGAACATCTAGTTTGTCCCACGACGATGAGGACACTTGTATACATGATAGCCTCGATGATTTTTCAATCCATTCGGGTGATAATAAGTGTGAGGATGAGACCGCAAGTGAGGGTGAAGGTGATCTCCAGAAGGCGTTTAGTGATAGTACAACGGGACTTTGAAAACCAAAAATTTTAATAAAGAGTTAGGTCTTAGGGTGATAGATTTGTAGAGAGGGATAGAAGTTTTGAGGGTGTGTGAGGCATGGACGAATCAACTGTATAAGGTGAGAGTTTCTTTGTGTGAGTAGTTGATCATCTTAGGCTGGGAAAAGAGTGAATTGACCAACACCATGGCTAGTCTTATAGGAGATATTCAATCTTCATTGGAGACTCGTGAGAAATATGAAACCCATGTATCCCAACTCGAGAGGGATCTCGAACGTTCCCAAGAGGTCAAGGTCACTATAGGGTACATATCTAAGAAGGTTGGAAAGATGCTCCTCGGTCCCGCTTTGGATAATGTTGATAGACTAGGAATAGGTTATGACAGTGCGCCCACTTTGCAAGAAAAGAGGACACCTTTGGGAATTTTCCTTTAAGTTGGGTAGTATGTCTCATAGGTTTTTACCCCGTTATGCTACTACACGCGTTCCCAAAGGCACCCCCACTGATGTTACTCCACATGCTCCCGCACATCACATGAAAGATTTTTAGCATGTTTGAGAGCAAGTTGAGTATTTAGTCAAGACTTCACATAATTTGATGGATGTTTTTCATAGTATGTCACCACCTTTGGAAAACTACTATGGACCTAGTGATTGAGGTTTAGACTTCTTTGCTAGCATAAGTTGATTTTCGTGTTCATATCTTTATGCTTATTGCCAGTGTGTGCTACCATTGTATTTTAGATTTTTCCATTTTGATATATTTTTTGAAAAATCCAGAAAGAATTTTGTTTTTCTTGAAAAATTTTGGTAAAATACAAAAAGAGTTTCTGTTTTTTCAAAAATTTGAAACTCCAAAAAGATTTTATTTTGACAAAATTTTTTGAAAAACTCAAAAAGATTTTTGTATTTCTTTTTACTCCGTTTATGGATGGACATTTAGGATTACCAAGTCAGAATATCATTCAATTATCCATGTGACTTTTTGATAGTATCCTAAGACACAAAATTATTTCATTTATGCATTTTACAATGTTTAGAGTCATTAAGATGTGATTAGTTATAATTTTCTACATGTTTGGCTCATGATTTTCTTTAACACACATATGCACAAATTTATTTGACTTTTCGACTTGTCTACCACATGTTGGTCAAAGTGTTTTCATCTCAATCCTATCTTTAAAATGAACCAAATGCGATAAACGAGACAATGAAAATAGTGCATGTAAACCGTTGCCCGTAAGAGTTTATTTATTATTGAAAAAACTATGAGTGAACACAAGAAAGGGATACGAGAGGCAAGGGAACTCATCGTGAAAGCCACAGTTTGAAAAGAGCCCAAGAAAAAATTATGGCAATAAAAAGAAAAATATTCCAAAAGGGGCCAAATAGTTTAGTTTGATTGAACCTCATTAGAAAAATAAAAAGAATTATTATTTATGAGGGAGTTTGGTTGGAAATCAATGGGTTTGCACATCCTGACAAAGTCTTGAAAAAGTATTACATAGTTTTAGACGTTATTGGTGTGAAAATCATTTTAGACTTTGATTTATTAATTAGATTAAGTAAATATCATTTGAATTCAACAATTTTACACCTAAGGACGATTTTTAGTTCATTTGTTAGGAGTATCCAATATTCATCTTGAACATATGTTATTATTGTTTGAGTTGATTTTCCTGTTGAATGTTTCACACCCATTCATTCCGCATTCTCAAATTGGTTATCTTAGTGTTAATTAATGGTGTGTTATTTTTGTAAAATAATTTTTGCTTGAAAATTTGAAAAATAAAAAATAGTTTGTGGAACATTTTGGGTTTATCCTTGCATGAGCTTATTTGATATATGTTTGTGATGATTTGATATGCATATTGTGACTCACTTCGATTTATTATTGTTTATTCATTTCATTGTCTATTTTGGACAAATAAAAAGGGGGAGAACGAATTATGAATTATGGGGGAGTGAGAGTTTGAATTATGGGGGAGAATTGATTTGATATTTCACGAAGGTATATTTGTTTATAGTGTGTGGGACTTTGATGATAATTTGGAACACAAAAGAAGAAAAAGAGAAAGCAAGGAAATTTGAAGATTTAAAAGTTGAAGATTTTTGAAGACTTGAATATTTAGAATCTTTCCACTTTTGGGTTTATGGGAGGGTATTAGATCTGTATAGGACATTTGTTGATAATTTGGATATTTTTATTTTTTTTATTGGAATTGCCATAGAGGAAGATTTTTAAGGACATATTTTCCATCTTGTCCCTAGTTCCTAGTTTACATCGTATATGGCATATCCCATTCGAACCGTCAAGGTATTCAAGTTCACAAGTTCAAGCAGAAGGATTCGAATATCAATCATCTTTAAAATTTATGCGACGTGAGGTATACTTTGGTATGGATTTAGTTGTGTTACTTAGATTTTTTACTCGGTATTGGAATTCTTAGATTTTTAACTCGGTATTGGAATAATTTTCTAAAAATGTTTTAATTCAAAATGAGGCATTTTTCAAACTTAATTTTTTGTAGATACCTGTAGGCAAGATTTAAAAAATCATATATGTCATTCAAATGACATGGCTATGTCGCTCAAATGACATTAGCATCTCGTTGGATAGGTCGTTTGTAGCCCAGGATCTCATATGGCCCAAACGAGAGCTTACTGTTTTTATTTTTAAGGGTCGTTCGAAGAAACTTCAAACAACATCCCTATGTCGTTCAAACGATATTAAAATCTCGTTCTATTGAAATTTCGTCTCCTCAAAAATTTTATTTACCTATAAAACTTGTTTCATGAAGTTTTTTGATTAGGACTTTTATTTTATGCAAACTACAGAACGACTACAAAATAGTCTTCACTTTTAAAAGGCAAAACTTGTATTTTATTCTCACAAATAATCCCAATTTTTTTGTGAATCACCTTTGGAACCCAAACACTTCCGTAACAAAGTTATTCTTTTGGAGTGTTGTCTCTACTGCTGATCTTGGGGATACACGAGGGTATTCAATGCTTAGGAGGAGGACTGCGGTTCTTGTAATTCTCGAGGGAGTCATTGTTGTCGATTGCGGTTCTTGCAGTAATTTTTCTTAGTATTTCTCTAAAATGTTGTGAGTTGTAATTTTCAAAATTTAGTAAAATAAAGGTTTTGTCCTGCAGGAATTTTTCCTGTATCTGTGATTGCATGCTTTAGTGATTTATTTATTCAATCACATAGATGCATGTTTAGGGTTTTAATTAAAATTGGAATTTATTTGAGTTTGGCATCTAGTAAAATAAGTTTTCAAATATTGCAAACTCTCAGATTGGTATCACATACGTATTTACAAAATCTAAGAATCTCTTTTACTGCCCGATTTTTTGGAATTTTATCACTCAAGTTGTAACACGATTTAACAATATAGAGGGTGTGTGCATAGAACTCATCCAATGTTTCACTTTCGTTCATGATAATGGTTTCGAATTGAGTGGTGAGATTTTGAAGTTTAGACGCTTTAACCGCACTCGTTCCCTCATAAGTAAGTTGAAGAATGTCCCATGCTTCCTTCGAAGTTTCATGTGTCATGATACGATGAAAATCCTCATGAGTAACGGTACTGAATAAAACATTAAAACTTTAGAATTAAAGTTACACAATTTCAAATCTTCTTCACTCCATTCCTCAACACGTTTTAAAACAGTAGCATCCCCAACTACAATGGTTGGAGGGGACCACCCTTTTTCAATAGCAAGCCAAACACGTTCATCAATTAATTTAAAAATATCTCATATGGGCTCTCCATTATGCATAGTTAGTTCCATCAAACGTGGGGGTCTATTTGACGAATAACCTTCCATATAACCTCCAAGATTAATCTAAGTAAATTTTAAAAACTTGCTCTGATACCAATTTGAAATGTCTCAGTTATGTGGTTTAGGTATCAACTCGTAAAATTTACCAAAGGACACAAATACACAAGACATACACTAAGAAAACTAGGCAAATAGTGTCGGTTGTTTCCAATTTTAATCTTATTAACTAAATACTATGTAAGCATGAAAGATTCAAATTATAAATGGAAAGCAAGAAACCATGACACACCGATGTACGAGGAAAAGCCTAATGGGAAAAACCTTGGACGGCCAGCCCCAGACACATTTACTATAGATATAGTGCTTTCAATGAATAATCTGTCGGAATACTCATGGGAGTGTTATTTGTCCTATAGGACTCAGGGTTTGAGAGCTTGTTTCGCTTACCATATAGATTCCACTTTTGGAGTTGGCCTCAGCAGTGTTACTTTATCTCCCAAAGTTTTGGAGTGATTATTCTCCAAATATTTTAGATGAATGTTATTATAAGAGTATTTCCATGCATTTGAAGCCTTTATTACAAATAATTATGGGTTTCCTATTATAAAATATCACGAACCCTTATATTTATGACTCGATAGCACTTATTTATCATAATCACTATATTGGCCTTACAAATATCAACATATTCCATTATGCTATTATTCACTCCCGTTGAAATTTCATATGGATTTAAATTGCGGCATATTACTTGTGATTCATTCCCTTATGCTATCAAAATTATGAATTATGAACCTTTTATAGAAGTAGAATTATCTACTTGTCGGTAGCATATAATGGAATACTTTCATTACTACTCATTAGCTTATGTAGCCTTAGTAGTCCCCATTTACTTCTGCTATATGAGACCTCAACTAATGTAATAAGATGCAATTGTATCATGTTTAAATAAAGTTTCGTTTTCATCAGAAAGTTTATTTTTATAATAATTATTATTATATTATTATCACCCTATACAGAATACCAGGTGTAATAAATACCTTCATTTTGTAATAATATTTAATTTAGGTTGTTGCTCTCTACGTGCATAAAATTTTATGCGGTATCAAAGCTAGTACTCATTCTTGTAGGTTTAATCACCTAGAGGAGATCTTGTGTTAATGTAGAAATAACTTTTGGGTATGATATTTTTGAGAATTTACCTAAAATTACTTCTAATGATTTTTATGTCGGACTTCATTCTCAGTTCAATTTTACATGTCACCCTTTACTCGAAACTGAATATGAATCTAGTGACAATAATAGTGACGATATTGGTATTTTGATTATTGAATAAATATGATAAATTATATAAAGAGTCTTTGAATTTTTTTATAGAGAATGCTTTATTGTTCTCCAAACTCAATGAACATAAAAATCATAATAATTATTTATAACTTAAGACATATATAATTGATCACTTCAAAACAGTCATTCTCATATATGTGAGA
The DNA here is from genome assembly GCA_949130495.1 of Sambucus nigra. Taxonomy (NCBI): domain Eukaryota; kingdom Viridiplantae; phylum Streptophyta; class Magnoliopsida; order Dipsacales; family Adoxaceae; genus Sambucus; species Sambucus nigra. The sequence goes on along the minus strand of OX422222.1, from coordinate 459,594,531 downwards.
AGATTAAGTTATTGAGAAAAGAACCTCCAATTGTTTATTGTAATTCAATAAAGGTTTTAAAAGAAGAAAATGGATCTCTTTGGAAAAAGTCAAAACTCTTAAAAGGGAGAATTTAGAATTCTAAACGAACTTGCACTTTTAAAAGATAAAAACGAATTTTTATCCATTTTGGAATCTTAAAGACCTATCCTAGTTAAAAAAATTAAATGTGTTGATCTTTCTTTTTAAACCATTTATACTTCTTGGATGAATTAAAAGATAAAAACATTATTTAAAAAGAAGAGGATTAAATTTTATCAAATTTAAAGAAGAAATAAGTTATTTTCTACATCTTTTTATAATTGAAGAGGTTTATTTTTGTGTTTGAAGGGTCCAAAATCATTTTTGAAAATAAAGTTGAAATTATTCAAAAAATTTTAAGCTCAGTGAAAGAAGTAAAAGTAAATTTAAAACAAATATTACAAAAACTTGAAAATATGCTTTTGATACCAACTCAAAATTATAATGATAAAGCGGTTGGGTTTTAACAGGTTTGATATTTTGTCTTCAAAAAGTGAAACAATTTTTGTAAGGGGTTCCTCTCGAGACAAGAAACAATGAAATATCCTTTGAAGAGTCGAGATAAAAAGGAAAATATCATAAATAATCTAAAAAAGAAAAATAAACTTCTACATCATAAGTCTGGTAGCAACAATTATGTGCTTTTTCATAATAGACCAAAAAGGATTTTGTTTGTTTTTATTGTCGTAAAAAAGGTCGACATAAATATTTTTATAACAAGATGATGAAAATTAAACATTTTGAGAATCTTGTTCACAAACCAAATACCCAAATGACTAGTCCTAAATTTTATAAATGTGATCATTATAAAAAATTTGGTCAGTTGAGGGAGTTTCACTTTTTATTCAAACCATCCTTACCTTTTCATCATGGTAAGAATGTTATATTTTCATGAGGATTAACAAAGGTAAACAAAATTGATTATAGAAAATTTGCACCTAAATTCATTGAAAGACAAATTTTTGGTATAATCATGTTTATGCTTTTCAGATGATATATTCCATGACATTTGTTTTATATCAAAATAGTTTATTTGATCATTTTTTATTTTCGGGGAATATGGCATATGCTTCATAAGATGGATTTTCTTTTCTTTTAAGTCTTATAAACTATGAAAAAATTTATACTGGAGAATGCATTATCATATCATGTTTCATTTGACACCTCATTATACATTGAGTTGATGCTGCTTGAAGAGGAATGCCAAAGAGATATGGTATTTTACAAAGTGCTCAAAGCTTCATTAGACTTGTGGAAAAGTGTTTAACTCCTATATGTGCAAGTGAGGATTTTAAAAATGATTTGGAGAAGTTGAAAAAGCTTATAATATCTACAAAAACACTAAACAAAGAGGTGGTTAGGGCTATAACTTTGATTGGATAATGCTACCTTTGAAAATTGAAACTAGTATCACGTCATTGTGCTTAAGTAAAAAATGTCATATGCAAAAGAAATTTGAACCCAATAATATCTTAAAGATCTTATCTATCTAAAATTGGAAAAAAAGGGGGGGAGTTGAAAATGATCCTAAAAGGGGTGTTAGATATTTACTTGAGTTGAATTTTTTCATTCTTCGTTTTATGATTAATTATCTTAATTGAACTTAATCTTGGACATTTCTCTCGATAGTGTCCATTTTTTCTGTTTTACACAATCGACATATGATATTTTGTTCTTGGTTAATGCTCTTATCATGTTATTACCCTATTACGGATAATATTTTCTTGATCATGAATATTGAACTGAAAACTCGAATTTTGGTAGGTGTGATAATATTACATATATATTACTTATAAAAAATGGGTCTTGGAGTTGTTCTCTTATTTCATAAATGTTATTGTGCAATATAAAACCCTTTATTTGAGATAGGTTGCCAAAATTGAATTCAATATCATTTTCTTTGCATCTTATTCTCTTTCCTCATGCAATATATCTTGCACGTTTCTTAAGTTTTTTTTAATTCATAATTGTGGATGTTGCTCTTTGTTGAGTGATAATGTTGTTATATATAATTGCTCTACTACAGTCTTAATTGACTTTAAACTCGATGTTGCTTATTTACATTCTTGGAGTATGTTATATTATTTTTCACTTTGATATTGATACAAAATTTCTATATATATTGATATAATTATTTTCACATCTGGTATAAATACTACATTATATCCAAATGTTATTTGGCTATCCTTTTCTTTGAACATATTTGATAGAATGCTAGATTGAATTATCGTTAAATGCCAACTTATCCTATATCCTTGGTGGTTGTTATTCATGATATTACCCATGTGTTCCTTTTGGATATTTATTAGACATATCTAATGTATACTTAAATTATCATGTTCTGTCATTTGTTACCTAGAACTATGTTTCTGTTTTGAGTTTTAGGATTGATTTACAAATTTGTATCTACCAATATCTTGTATATCACATACTTATTGTTCATTGTGCTTACCTTGTGTTTATTACACCTTGTGTATTTAATTTAAATTCTTTATGATGGTTCATATATATATGGCTTGCTATAAAATTATTGGTTATTTGTTCCTTTATATTATATATAATGTAATTCATATCTCATATTACCATTATTTCATTGCACTAAGTTTGCTACATAGCATGTCCTTCATATCCTAAGCTAATTTATCTAAATATGTCATATAACTATGTTCCTTTTGTCCTTAATAATGTATTCATTGGTCACATCGTCTTTCCTAAAAGAAGAAATTACCTGAAAGGAAAGAAGACTTGATTAAAGGGAAAATTAGTCATTGACGAAACAAAGTTAGTCGTAAGATAGAACGAGAGAAAAATTATGTTTATTAATTCATTTATTTAGAAAATATTTCGTTATATTCTTAGTGATGCTATTTCTTGTTTATATCATTTCAACCTTTTTCCATTCCATCTTATAAAAGGGGAGAATAATCTTCCCTTAGGAGGATATATTCCTCCCTATGAATTAGATGTTGACAAAAAAAGAAAAACATTTACTAAGAAGGGGAAACTTATCAAAAAGACGAAATTATGTGTTTAGGTGAAGAAATATTCTTTAAAGGGATAAACCTACTTGATGGGGAGAACATTCCTTAGGGGTGAGAAGAATGAATCAAGAGGAAGTATCATTACACGATATTATCATATAGTTTATATATAAATAAATTGGTAATAGATAACTTAAGGAATGAAGTTTGTATACTGTATCTTTTTGAGGTATTAGATAAACTTAATATATGTTCTTTGGTGATTAGATGAACTATGTTTACATTTGTACATTTTTATTAATGTTGTTGATAATGTTATCTTGTCAATTATTTATCATTAATAGTTTCATGTCCTTGCTAGTGCTTGATAAGAAAACATGTTACAAGAGTTGCGAATGGTTGTGTGTTTTCTATCCCTTTATGCCTTTGTCCGGACGAGTCGTGTCATATGTGATAGGTTTGATTCATTCATTTATAATATTTTATTTTATATATTTTATTAAGGAATGGACAAAAAGAATATTGTAAGAGAACAAGTATGATCAAAGGATCTATAGGATTATATTTTCTTATTCCATTCCAACACATATTGAGTCATAGTCTAAGTTGTTCCAAAAAGCTTCATGTTCAAGACTACAAGATCGAACTTATTCATCTTCGTTCGAGAGATACTTAATGTCCTAACTGATGAAACTGTCACTTTAGGATAAAAGTAAAGAACTTATAATGAGTTAGATGCATCCTTCGTTTAACATAACTAAGATATTAATTTTTCTTAAATTAGAAAAATTGTTAAACTTGTGTGTGAGCTGTGTAATGTAATATTCATAAATAAAAACCACTTTCTTAACAATTGCATTTTTATTTGTGTATTTTAAGTATAATTCTTCTGGGTTGTGAACAAACATACTTAGAGTATTTAGAAATATTAATTTCAAAATCTTGGGAAGAAAATACTGGTTCAATTGGTCAAATGTGCGACTTGAATTGCCATTGAGTCGTTGCAGTGAAATATTTCTTAGCGATAGCAAACAACGCTTCCATGGGACATGTTTAGAGTCCAAAATCCTTGTCTTCATATGCGACCTGGATTCAACACGGTTTCACTATAGCAACACATGTATTTGATGCAGTGAAGCTTTAAGGATAGCTCCAGATCTCTCGCAAAAGAAGATATTTACAAGAAGATTGTTTTGTAAAACCAGTAGCTTCTCTTTCGTAACCATATCTTTTATTTTGTTGAAGAAGAAACCTATTTTTTATTCACAATAATGACTTAAAGGTTTTAAGATCTTGTGACCCTAAGTTTGAAAATGTCTATTTAGTTCATCTTCTTCTCCAAACAAACAGAGGTTGATTTTGTGAGGTTTATTATTTTATCAAGATAAATAAATCAAATTTTCTTAACAGGAAACACCTTATTTTTACTTTGAGATATCCATTATTATCATTCTATTTAAAATGTATTTGAAGTTGTATTACTTCTTCTTAAGACTTGAAGAAAAAAATTATAATTTTTTTTCTTAATAAAAATTTAAATATTTTTGATATCTCAAAAATATTGTGAGTTTATTTTGATTAGCCATGCACTTTAAAGATTCCATCAACTTTTAGGAATCTCACATAATACGAAGTAGAAATACATTATTGTCTGTCCACTTGTTACATTATAAAAAAATTCTTCAACTTGAAAGAAGATTTGAAGATTGGCACAAATGGGCCATTATCAATGGAAGTTGACACCTATGAGGTGGCGAGTGGTTAGAGAGTACCCTTTATTTCTCTTCCAACTAGACGGTAGAGAACGTTTCTTTTGGAGGTTATACAACATTTAGTCTAGGAGAGGTTCAAGTTTCTAAACCATTTTTCTCTTTAGTAAACCTTTACATATATATGGAAGGTGTTGGTTTGGCCCGAGGTTTTTCTAGCAAGGGTTTTTCCCTCACATAAATCATTGTCTCAAATGCTTGATTTACTATTTTACATTTTGATTTCACTTATATGATTCATGGAAATATATTATTAAGTTAAATAAAATTTTCAAATCACATTTTTATCATATAGATGCTAGGATTAACTTTTTCCCAATTTTGGATTAAAGACGAACATTACCTTTATTTTTATAATAATTATTGATCTGGATGGTTTCTCTATACTCACACAAACTCTCAAGTCTCATGAAAGTTATAAGGAGAGATCGTTTTGCATTTTTAATTCCTTTAGTGTGTGTGGAGTCACCACAATGAGGCAGAGTCTACCTAAGAGTGGGATACTGAGATGCTTGGAAAGTATACATAACTCTTCAAGCTAAGTTTGAGTCAAATTCCCTTGTTAACTCTTCAAGCTAAGTTTGAGTCAAATTCCCTTGTTAAGGGGGAGTAATTTAATACCTTGTGATTTTATCATATTTTAATTTATATGCTAGTTTAATTATTATGTTGTTAGTTTATATACTCATATCACATACTTAGTATTATATAATTTTCTTGATAGACTTGATCTAGTATATGCATATTGTTCACCTTATATTTGGAAATTGAGAGGTGTCACATGAATTAGAAGTTATGGGAATTATATGAGATCCACACATACTTATCTTAGATTTCTAGGAAGCATGTGACACATGACACGACACGCATAGAAGTTGCGGATCTATTAAGGTTTGAAGGGTGTCACCCCTGAGATCTTTAAAGTATCATTAAAATGTTAAAGGTGTTTTTTTTTAAGTTTATGAAACAAAAGGGTAAAAAAGAATAATATTTTTGTTTCGAGTGAGTAAACCTAATTTATCTCTTCTTCCTTTAATTTTGGTCCCTCCCGCTTCTGTTTTTATCTCCTGCGTCTCATTTATCTCTCAGGAAACCATAGCATTCTCTCACAACACACACTTTTATGGACACTATAGCTCTTCTCATCTATGGATCGGAAGTTCTTTATCGCTTCGAATACCGAACGATAACAACACAAACTGTACTGTATCCTCTACTATTTCCTCTTTGGTCCAGTCACCTCATGCGTGGTGTGGGTTTATTTACATTTATTTATTTAAATTTATAACATAATATTAATGTGTTATAAATGATAAGTATAATTTATCCTTAAGTCATTATTTCAATTAAACCCGTTTAACCATGTTAATTATTTAAGATTAGAAATGTTAAATATCGTTTTTAGCTAAATGTAAATGCTAAAAACTATTCCTTAAATGTTAAGATGTTATTTAAAATCTATTTCCTTACAACTTTTATTTATCTTTATTGATCTATATGTCCGCTCTTTGAGGGTTTTATAATGTTAACTATTGAACAAGCACTTCAAACATTATATAAATTAATTTTATATTTTAAATTTATGATTTGTTATGTATAATGAGTTTTTATCTATAATTTTGTGATGAATGGTCTTCCATTTTATTTTTTGTCATCAGAATTTAATTCTTTGATAGCCCATATATAAATTCATATTTGTGCAATAACTCAAAGCAAAACTTTAGTAATTTAATTACTTTAATTGATTATATAATTTACGTAGTTATTGTTAACTACTAATTTGCTTATAGTTTATATTTTTTTAATATTTCTTTCAATTTTAGGTTTACAAATATGATAAGTTGAATAATCGAACATAAGCTTTAAGATTACGAATTGAATATGTTTAAGTTCAAATCATTATAGGTCCCTTTTATGCATGGAATCTGTACAGTACTAGTTGTAGAATTAAGACCATCTGTAGTGGGATGTGTAAATGTATAAATTTAGATTTTTTGGTCTCACAGTGGGTAACGAATTGTGTAGATTTAGGTGAGAGAAAACGTAGAGGGTGTGTAAATGTATATGGCCGATACACAATGTGCAAGTGGGACCCACCTCTTCTGTGCGGGTAAAAGACAGCCACCCAGGTTGGGCGTTTAACAGTTATCCGCCCAGATTTTTGGGCGTGGTTGTATTGTCTTCCCAACCCCTCTTTTGAAAAAAAGAATAATATCCAAACGGTAACTTTTTTAACAGCTAAAAAATTAATAACGGTTACTTTAATTTTGTGTCTATATATTAGACTCCTCAAAAACTTTGAACACAACACTATTTTATATCTTTGAACATATAAATTCAAATACTTTTTATGTATTCTTCTTCGCAAAGTACTCTGCGAGGTTCAAGCCAATTGCCAAATTTCAATGCACACGATGAGGTGTTACTTTGTACGGCATACATTAAATTTTCTATAGATAGTGCTATGGGGACTAACAATTCAGGTTCAACATTATCGAAAAAAATTATGAACGAATATAACTCAAGCCAGTGTGTTATTTACAAATGGTCCGAGAATGCATTGGAGGGAAATTTTTGAAAAATTAACAGAGATTGTGTGTTGTATGCGACGAAGTTGTCCCAAGCTTACGGGAGGGGGAAATAAATCGGCACGACGTGTAATACCCCGCATTTTACGGATTTTAAATTGGGAATTTATTAAATGTAATTGAGATAAATTAATTTAATATTAATCCAGAAGTTTATTTAAATATTTACTAGCGTGACGAGAGTTAGTAATTATTGAAAATTTATTGAATATTAATTAACGAGTAAAGTAATATGTAGAATTGAATTTATTAAAATTGTCACGAGTGAATAATATGATAATTATGAAAATTAAGTCGGGACGCGCCTGTGTCGTGTCGGGACTATATTATTATTAATATAAAAAGTTAATACATTATAAGTCGACAGTATGGTCATTTCGAGTGCGCCAACGTATTCAGAAGGGTCGAGATAGTTCGAAAAGTGTACTCGGTGGTTTAATTTGGGTCTCGGGGCATTTTTAGGCCTAATCGGTATCATGGGAGGGCAATTTAGTCATTTCTCATTTTCAACCTTAGTTAATGACGAATATTATGATTTAATATCAAATGTTAGGAGAACCCTCTAGGGTTAACATTCTCAAAAGTCTAAAACGACAGTGAGAATAAGAAAGGAGAAAAGTCTTAAAAGAATCTAAGGCTTAGAACCAACCCAATTGCACCACCACCACCAAAACATAGATCAGAGCGAGGGGATCAAGCCTATACTTGTCAAACTCGTGGAATCATACCTACTATCTTAAGGCAAGTAATTTTCTTGCTGATTTCTAGTGGATAATTCAACCATGTTAGAACAGGATTAAATAGTATATGTTTATTCGAAGAATTTGATGATTTAGGGAATTTAAATCACGTGCTTTAGAAGAAATAAGTATATTTTGGAAAATCTTATCATATGTAGAGGATTACCCACAAAATTGTAATGGCTTAGAAGAGAGAAATCTGGAAAAAGAATTAGAAGATTGGAAATTATAAAGAAATTAGGGTTCTTGATGAATATTATGAATTGGGCCTTTAATCCTATACTTTTGATGAAATTCGTACATGCTTGACGTAGGAAATAATGTAGGTAGGTTAATATATCTATTAGTTTAATTAGTTGGGAGTTTGGGACTCAATTATGGAGTTTTGGTTGAGTTTGATGAAGGAAACCCGTAGTTAACAATGGCAGAATTCGGAATACCTATTTGATCGATCGATCGACTCAAGAATGCCGATCGATCAACCCACTTTCATCGATCGATCGACACCTCCTATAAATTGCATGTTTTCCACTTTTTGTTTAATTCGGATAAAGTGCGTAGGAACCCTTGAATATCATTTAAAGAGTAATGGGTCACGAAGAGGACCAGCAGGGTCTAAGTAGATTCCGTCGAATATAATTTTATATGGGATGTAACCGTGGGTTAACGGGGGTTGACACACATTGGAAATCGTGCTTACGTTAACTAAGGAATTGAGAGTTTCGTGAATGACTTAGACCAGTAAGTTAGAGAGGGTATACCTACTGAAATTACCTTTAGGAAGAAAGAATACTTGGAGGGACGAGAAGTAACTACGAAATGATTATAATTGAGAATAAAAAGAGATAAGTTCTTTATGCGTAAAGATGGGGTAAATTGTACTACATATGGTTAAAAAAATATTATTATGGGTCGTAGGTGAACCTAATTGAAAGAGATGAAAATTGATATATATGACCGAGTGTATGTATATATATTAAATATTTGTGTATAACCACACCCGCGCTACTTGCTATCACTGAGGTTGTCACGCCGGGATAGTCTTATCTCGATGGGACCTTTATGGGGGATATTGACTTGTGCCCTAGAACATAGGATTCCTTGGTACAGGATAGCTGAGAATGATATTCAGATGGTTCTAAGAGACGTGAGGGGTATGTGCTGACCTCTTAGTGACTTGGAACTATGCTTCGCCTCCATTTTGTGTGTAATTGTGTTAATACAGTTCGAGAGTGATTCCGAACTAGTATTTCCCTTAGTATGAGAGATACGGGGACTTGATAACATAGTATGCCATCACCATAGATTTTATGTGGGGTGCCGATAGTATATATATTATATGAGTGTTTAATATATATATATATATATATATATATATATATATATATATATATATATATATATATATATATAATTCTTCTACTGTGTGTATAAGTAGATAAATATTGTATAGTTACTCCAAACTTGTAGTAAATATTTGGGAACTTCATAACATGACTGAGAAATCCTAAATAACGTAAGTAAGCATGAAGAGATTGATCTTTAAACTAAAATCATAATCTTGTGACTTCTCAAAATAAAATTTATGGGAGATGAGTTTGACCGACTTATGAGGCATTTAGTAGTACGTTAGGCATGTACACTAGATGAGAGGTGAGAATTCTCAAGAGAGTCTCGTGTGCTAAAATGGATGTCTTATCAATTAGTGAGCATTTAATTACTTGCTAAAACATTTTTTTAAAGCTATTTTAACACTCGGGCTCTGACCCGTTTCCTATCATTTTCCCTTCTCTTGTATATATATATTGCAGGTGCTCAGCCACAGGGGCGTCAGGTGTAGATTCATTTGACTCGACGTGCTGTAGTTTGTGTGGGAGTTGCAGGTCATTGCAGTAGACGCTTCCTCCTTTGGTTTCTAAGATTTCTGTTTAGTTCTTTTAGTTAGGGCATGTGTTGCCCATTTTCAGACTCTTATTTAGACTTGATAGGAATTGCATATACTTCTATCATTTCAGTATTCTGTTTTCATTTGGGATTGTTTTATCTATCACATTGTTAGTGGTTGTGGTTATTTATTAGGATTTGAGTAATCTAGTTGGAATGTTTCGTTGGATGATTTGTATCTTTATTGTTTGTATTATTCATAAATCTATTTATGTTTAATAAGTTTTTACAACGGAATTGAAGAAATAAAATCATTTAAATTGTTTTGACACTTAGCTTAATTATTTAGGGTGATTAAAACGGAAAGTGTTTTCGACAGTGATGCTAAGAATGAACCACACCGTTCACCTTGATTTTTAATTTAATAAAGGACTGATCACGCGGTATTTAATTAGGCGGGGTGTTACAGGTGGTATTAGAGCATTAAGTTCTAATGTCCTTTAGGATCTGTACGGCTTATTTCCCTTTCAGCTTAGCGTCTTTGATATAAAGCCCTTATTTTAGGACTGTTGTATTCTTGTATTTACGCTTACGTCTTCATCTATTTTAGATTTAATAATAACTGTAGACTAATAAAATTCCTTCTCATTTTAGATGCCTCCAAGACGAGCACCCCGAGACAAAAATGCCCAGCCCGAGCAACCATCAGCTCCGGCTCAGGGAATGATGAATGCAACAGAAGTAGCCGCCATTATTGCTCAGGCGGTGAATGCTGCATTAGCGGTGGTACAACAGGCTCCACCCCAGGTTCAAGCGGTAGCGCCACTACCAGCACAACTTCCCACTACATGGGAGCAGGTCAGGGATTCCTTTCAGAAGGCGCATGCCCCGAAGTTCTCGGATAGTTCAGACATCGTAATCGCCAGCCAATGGAAGAAGGATATCGAGAGGCATCTACGCATGTATGAGTGCAATGATGTTCAGAGATAGTTACTGGCTTCCTTCAAGATAGTGGGGCCCGCTTTGTAGTGGTGGGAGTCCACCACCACCTTGGAGGAGAGGGACAACATATCGATTCAGTCGTTTTGGGTGCGGTTTGATCACAAATATTTTTCATCCACCGTGCAGACTGAGATGAGGAAAAGGATACTGAATCTTAAGCAGGAGAGTATGACCGTTGCTGAGTATGAGGAGGAGTTCATGATAATTCTCACTATAGTGCCGAATGAGGCACCCACTGAGGATAAGAAGATACTGTTGTTTTTAGATGGATTGTCCTGGAGGATTCGTCATCACCTCATAGGTAATCTATCATTGTGTACTTACACTGACGTACTCAACTCCACTCTATTACACTATCATGATCACCCCTTTCATCAGCAGGGAAGCAACGAGCAGGGGAGTCCAGCCATCAGAGCCGGACATGGGGCAGTGGTAGTGGTGGGACACCAGCAGCCCAAGGGCAGCCCCGTCACAGTGAGAAAAGTTCCCATCAAGGGGACCTTGCCAAGTGATTCAGATCCAGTGATTCCAGATAGGGATTTAGGGGATTTAGACAGGGCCAGTAGGGACACTCTAGTCAGCCTGGCTAACAGGGCCAACACCGTCAGCAGCAGGGCCAATAACGTTTTCATCAAGACCAGTGAGGGGGTGACAACGACCAACAGGGCCGTGGTTAGTAGGAACAGAGGGGAGGAAACTTCAGGGGCAGGTGTTTTGGATGTGGAAAAAATGGCCATAAGCGTCAGGATTGCTCGAAGGGGGATAGGGACCCACAATAATAGGGTGCCCGTAATGAGCTGCAGAGGCAACTCTTTACAGCCGGCCTCCCAGTGCCAGCTCAGATGCGAGTTCTACCTGATGATGCTGGAAATAACACCACCCTTTAAGGTGTTTGTAAGCTCAATTCAGTGTTAACAATGACAGTATAAAGGTATATAACAGAAGGAGGTGATGAGAAGAGGATTCACACCGAAATATAAGTGGTTCAACCAATCAGGCCTACGTCCACTGTGCAAGTGTGAGATTAATATCACTGTATGAGGGCTCTAATGGCCATAGATACAAACTCTCAAGATCTCTCTCTCTCTATTGTATATTTAGACAGAGTTTCAGCTAGGGCTGCCAATTTCGGATCCCTCTCCAAGAAGGAAAAGATAACTATATATAATACCTAGGGGGTGTAATGCACCCCCATTCATGCAATGAACATGTGTGTGTTGATCTAGCTAATCGGATGAAGACATCTGTCACTGTTATATGTAGAGAATGATGACGAAATACTCCCTTACGTGAGGGAATGATTCGGTTATAATTGATTTGTTTATGTACACGTGTTCCCAGCCACACATATGCGTACAAGAGCTCGGCCATTTGTGACTGGTCGCAACCTCGGTCTGGAAGAGGACGAGGTGTTGACCTTGACCCAGCGAGAGAGCCTAGGTAAGGCATGTTGAGCTATAACGTCGTCCTAGACCGAGGTAGTGGTGGCAAAGCAGGAACTTTGGCCGATCCCTAACCGAGATTGATGTTGATGATGGGGCAACCTCTTCATCTTTCAAGCCGATGTTGCAATCCTTGGAAGACCAGGTGGATAACCTCCCCTGGATCAGGGTGACCTCACCTGCTGAGGTAGCTAGCAACGTCGACCGTGGATGACCTTACCTAGAACAAGACTGCTAGTTGATGAATCCAAGGTCCCTCTAACATCGGCCATCTCTATGGCCGAGGTTGATGTCTCTGAGCCAAGGGGTACATTCAGGGCATATCAATCACCCCTAGCACTTAGTTACATGTGGGAGCAGGTGATTATGGGGTCTAAAACTGCGAGGTCCTTTTTCTTTGTACCAATGTTCCTTTTTTGACACTTGTCAATTGCTGAAGTGGCTTGCGTGTCTGACAAGTGTGATGATGATGGCTGCCTTTTGGCCTCCCAAGGCAATGAATGGCCTTGGGAAGTGTGCATTCATACTTAAGGGTTTAAACCCTATTTTTCTTTTCTTTCTTCTTCATTTCTACATTCCCTCGCCTGAAACTCTCTCTCTCTCTCTCTCTCTCTCTCTTCAAGGGCATGCTTAAGGAACTGGGTTACTTTTTCTTGCAACTCTCTCTCTTTCTTCTTCACAATTTTTCTCAGGTATCGTTTATCTCCCCTCTCTCTCATTTTGTTGCATTTTTCTGCCTTAGTCTTCCATTCGTTGTATTTTTCGGCGAGCTTAGGCATTTTTCGATGAACCTATGAGTTTTCTGATGAACTGTTCATTCGTTGTTCTTGTTTAAAGCCCAGTTTCGATCCTTAGTCAATTTACCAACATGGTTTGTTTAGAAGAGTCACAAGTGTAGGGTCTGCCTCATATGCTCAGACCCCTTTACCAAATCTTAGAGGAATTTACCTCTCTTAGGGAGAAGACCTTAGATAAAATTAGACAAATAGAAAGAGCCCAAGAGGAAGCTCGTATGGCAGAGGAGTTCCCCCTCAGGTCTATTTTTCCACAACCTTTGAAGGTCATATACATTGAACCAGCCGAACTAGTTAACCAAGCAGAGGTCCCAGCTAATCCTTCTCCAATATAGAAGTCTGAGTCATCCACCTCAGACCCTATGTCTGTGGACTCTTTTCAAGAGGCCATGTCTTTTTTTACTCAGCAGGATCAGGTCCCTGATCAAGTCGAGGTTTCCAGCCGGGCCTTGTCTCACAAAAGTTCAAGTACATCAACCTCTTCCTCAGAGGTTGAAATTATTGGACCAAGTGTCGCTGTTCCACCGATCCTTGAAGCCATTCCTCTGTCGATCGTCATAGGGACTGAGTTCGCTCAGAGATATCCAAGTGGTACCCCATAGTCTGTTCAAGCCGACGTTGAGCTAGATGATGATGATGGTGTTGAGAGTGATGTTGACACCTCTGAGGCGAACGAAATCAAGAGTATATTCAATGAGGTCGACCTTTTGGCCTTCAGACATCTATATTCTATAAGTCCCTCTATAAAACTCAGGAGACCTCTGAGGGAAGAGAGAGATTATGATGGCCAGGATGGTGAGATCTGCTTGTATGAGCAGATGTTCAAGTTGGGATTTCGTATGCCTATCCATCCCATCATCAGGGCTATATTGGTCTACATCAACTTGGCTCCTTCCTAATTATTACCTTGGAGGGTGATAATTGGAGCCATTATCTTATGGAGGGATGTCCATCACTCAGACCTTCCCGTCCAAGTCTTTACAGGATGCTATGTCCCTTCATCTGCCAGAAACCATCCGATCTATTATCATTTTTTTTAGCTCGGAAGTCAAATAAAAAGATGCTTCAGATTACCCAAACCTCAAACCATAACTGAAAGCCACGTTACTTCTTTGCATCAGGGCCATGGGAATTTGGTCTATGTGCCCCTCTTCCTCATTAGACCTGAGAATACCCCTGAGGTGGGGAAAGGTTACAATGGCTGCTAGGGCCGACCCAGGGCTAAGCCAACACAATATTCAGAAGGTCAAAGACCTTCAGGATCAGGGGGAGCATGGTCTGTTTATCAAATTCGAACACCTGATGACCCCCTACTATTTTTCTGAGACAGGGCTTGGGGGAAGTCCTTTAACAGAGCTTCGTAAGTCCTTTTTATTTCAACAAGTTATACCTCTGAATTCTGTATATCTGATTTTCTAACTCAGACCTATATATTCTGTAGAGCGCCCGAAAGGAATATCTGACGAATTATGGGAGATGGCAGCCCCAAGTCTAACGAAGCTCGTCAAGAAAGCTGGTTTAAATTCTCCTCCTCCCCCTCCATCTACCTCAAGGGCCGTAGTCAGCAAGAAGAGGAAGCCTGTCGACCTTACCTCTCAGGATCAGAGGCAAAGGAAGAAAGGAGGGGATCGTGTCATCCCCATTTCTTCCGAGGATGCATTAATTTCTAGTCTTGAGCAATTAAAAATTGGCGACAGTGTCATTGGCCAAAGTCTGAAGGCCCTTGATGCTATCGGTGATGTCATGACCGAGTCGGACAAGCGCTTCTGTCGCTCACTGTATAAGCCTCTGCTGGTTGAATTCTCTCTTCACCGTTCTATCTAACGAAGACCTTTAACTTTTTGCTTCTGAATTAGACAAGTGTAACATCGTCATTTGAACTACTTCAGACCTTAGACTGATATCTTTGCAAATATTCTACAGGGTCTCCTCACCATGCATCACTATATTAACTGGACCTTGGGGAAGCTCCCTCTGATAGAGAAGGGCCAAGAGGCTGAGAAAACTGAGGCCACTTTAAACGCTGAAGTGGAACGTCTGAAGGCTGCTCTGAAGAAGGCTGAGAGCGACGTGAAGGAACTACAAAAGGATATGGACAAGCAGAGGGAAGATCACAACACTGCCCTGAGGACTCAGGCTGACTCTCTCCAGTATAAGGTCGATGTGGCTGCCAAGGATGCCTTGGATGATGCCTCCGAGAAGATCTTAGAGGAGTACAAGGTCTCTAATGAGTTTGTCAGCTTCAGCTTTGAATATCTGGAGAGAGGGGTCAAGTCCACTAGCAAATGGGCTGCCATGAAGGAGAAGGAATCAAGAAGCCTTGCATTCGCTGACTTCATCGGCCTGGGTTATGCCGACCCCAAGTTTTCTCAGACCCTACAGGAGGTTAAAGAGGAGGGAGGTGCTGCCCCTACTGAGACTGTCCCCCAAGGGGACACCATGACTGAAGATGATGGTGTCCAAGATGATGGGGTGGAGATGACCACCCTCGGCCAGGAACATATAGACATGGCAACTAACCCTGAGGCCGCAAACACTTAATTCTTGTGAAGTTTTAAGCAGTCTTTTGTAATTCGATTTGTTGTAACCTATGATAAACATTATTGCTTTGTATCTTTACAATTTGCAACTCCCAACTTATTCTGTCAACCTCTGAGGATGGTTTCTATTTCTTCACTTGCTGAATTGTTTATTGGAATGATTTTCTTTGCCATGCATAGGGTTCAGTTCTGAAGTCTTGGTACAATGATGTCTTTGTTGAGCCAAATGAATGGTTTTTAAAGTCTGAGGTCATCCAAGTATGGTGTCTGACCTCAGACCTTGTCACCACATTGTGATGTTATAAAGTCTGAGGTCATCAACTAAGATGTTATCCTCATAAATATTTTCACCAAACTAATGATGTTAAGGGTCTGAGGTCATCCAAGTATGGTGTCTGACCTCAGACCTTGTCACCAAATCATGATGTTATAAGGTCTGAGGTCATCAACTAAGATGTTATCCTCATAAAATTTTCACCAAACTAATGATGTTAAGGGTATGAGGTCATCCAAGTATGGTGTCTGACCTCAGACCTTGTCACCACATTGTGATGTTATAAGGTCTGAGGTTATCCAAGTATGGTGTCTGACCTCAGACCTTGTCACTAAATCATGATGTTATAAGGTCTGAGGTCATCAACTAAGATGTTATCCCCATAAAATTTTCACCAAATTAATGATGTTAAGGGTCTGAGGTCATCCAAGTATGGTGTCTGACCTCAGACCTTATCACCACATTGTGATGTTATAAGGTCTGAGGCCATCCAAGTATGATGTCTGACCTCAGATCTTGTCACCAAATCATGATGTAATAAGGTCTAAGGTCATCAACTAAGATGTTATCCCCATAAAATTTTCACCAAATTAATGATGTTAAAGGTTTGAGGTCATCCAAGTATGATGTCTGACCTCAGACCTTGTCACCAAAACATAATGTTATAAGGTCTGAGGTCATCAACTAAGATGTTATCCTCATAAACTTTTCACCAAACTAATGATGTTAAGGGTCTGAGGTCATCCAAGTATGATGTTTGACCTCAGACCTTGTCACCAAATCATGATGTTATAAGGTCTGAGGTCATCAACTAAGATGTTATCCTCATAAAATTTTCACCAAACTAATGATGTTAAGGTTCTGAGGTCATCCAAGTATGATGTTTGACCTCAGACATTATCACCAAATCATGTGTTATACAGTCTGAGGTCATCAACTAATATGTTATCCCCATAAAATTTTCACCAAAGGGAACAATGAACCAAGAATTGACATGGAAATTGATCTTCTCATTAACAATCCCTTCATAAGATGATATATTTACACAAACTCTTACAACATCATATGTAATACTTTTTTAGATGATCAGCATTCCATGGGTTGGAGAAAGGTTCCTCCTCGAGGTTTTCTAGCTTGTAAGTTATGGGTACAACCTCCTCAATCACTTTATAAGGACCATACCAATTTGGGTGAAGCTTGTTTGCCTTCTGTAATGTCTTCTTCAACACCAGGTCTCCCACGACAATGGGTCTTGATTTCACCCTTTGGTTGTAGAACTTTGCTGTTCTCTACTGGTAAGCTTCTTGTCTGATCTCTGCATCTTCCTTTTTCTCTTCAATCAGATCTAGGTCGAGTCTTCTCTCCTCACCATTCTTATCGAGGTCATAGGTCTGAACCCTATGAGTAGGGAGTCCTATCTCTGTGGGTATGACGGCCTCTGAGCCATGTGATAACATAAATGAGGTCTCCCCCGTTGGTGTCCTAGCCGTCGTTCTATAGGCCCATAGCACAACATAAATCTCTTCAGTCCATCATCCCTTAACCTCTTCCAACCTCTTCTTAATCCCATAAAGGATTGTTCTGTTGGTGACTTCGGTCTGACCGTTTTCTCGAGATCGGCCAGGAGAAGAGAAAAAATGTTTTATCCCAACTCTTTCGTAGTATTTTTCTAGGGAAGAATTCTTAAACTGGGGTCCGTTGTCCGAAATGAGGGTATTTGGGAGGCCATGTCTGCATATGATGTTCTTCCAAATAAATTGGAAGGTCTTCTGCTCCGTAATCATGATCATCAGCTCTGCCTCTACCCACTTAGAGAAGTAATCAATGACAACTATCAGAAATCAGTAATTGTTTGCAACCCTTGGCAGGGGACCTACTAAGTCAATCCCCCATACTGCGAATGGCTAAGGGGAACTGATAGACGTCATAGACTGATGAGGTTGATGGGGGATTATGGAGAATCTTTGACATTTTTCGCACCTCTTCTCGTAAGCCGCAAGATCTTTGGCCAAGGTCGGGCACCAATATCCTTGCGTGATAATCCTTTTCGCCAAAGGTCTCCTTCCGATGTGACTGGAGTAAGAACCCTCATGTACCTCCTGTAGGATGTGGGGAACTTCGGTGGGATGAACGCATCTGAGGAGAGGTAATAGGAATCCCTTCCTATATAGGACATCTCCTACTATTGAGAACTTTGCAGCTCTGTACCTCAATTTACTCCTTTCTAACTTTGACTCCGGTAGCACCCCCTCTCTGATGTATCTGATAAGGGGATCCATCCATGAGTCTCCTAGGTTTAAATTGAGGTAGGGGTTACTGACCTCTTCTTCTTTAATGGTTGCTCTGGGTAAGATCGCAACATGGACTGTCCTTTTGATATCTGTCCTCGTTGCCAAAGCTAGTCTTACTAATGCGTTTGCATGACTGTTGCTTTGCCTAGGTATTCTCTTCATCTTTACCTCTTCGAAGCCTTGTAGTATCGTTCTCACCCTCTTCGGGTATTTGGCCATCCTTTCGTCCTTGGCCACATAAACTCCCAATACTTGATTAACAACCACCCTTGAGTCACTGTGAAGGAGGAGTCGTCTTGTACCAATGGTCCTCGCCAAGGAGAGGCCTGCTATCATGGCCTCGTATTCCAATTCATTGTTTGACGCCTTGAAGTTAAACCTTAGGGCATATTCGATGTTAATACCATGCGGGGCTGAGAGTATCAACCCCGCACCGCTCCCACTTTCATAAGATGACCCGTCGACAAAGAGGTTCCAGATGTCTTTATCTGATGAGAAGCCACCTTCTAACATTATTCCCTGCCTGAAGAGGTACCGGTCTTCCTCATTCTTGGCTATTTTATCTCTTACTCTCTTGGTCATAACCTCTTCCGGTTGTCGAAAGACGTTATTATTTGACTCTTCTGCAGTCTCTTGATTATTCTCAACTTCGACCTCTTCCCATGTGAACTTAGCGACGAAGTCTACAATTGCCTGCCCTTTGATGGCTGTCCTAGGCTGATAGGTAAGGTCATACTCCCCTAGTTCAATGGCCCACGCCATCGATCTTCCCGACTTCTCAGGTTTATGGAGGACCTGTCTTAGTGCGGAGTCAGTGAGGACGACCATAGAATGGGCTTAAAAGTAGGGCTTCATCTTCCTAGAGGCATGTATCAAGGCGTAGGCTAACTTTTCTATGCGAGGGTAATTCTGTTTAGATCCCTGAAAGGGCTTTACTGTTGAAGTATACGGGCCTTTGAACCTCGACGTCCTCTCGTATAATGGTCGCACTTATAGCCGATTCAGAGACCGCTAGATAAACAAACAACCTCTCTCCTGCCATTGGCCGAGATAAGAGCAAGGGAGACCCAAGGTATAACTTGAGTTGATTAAAAGTCTAATCATACTGTTTGTCCCACTCGAAGGCCTTTCTAAGCACCTTGAAGAACGAAAGACACTTGTCGGTCGCCCTGGAAATAAATCTGTTGAGCGCAGCCACTCTTCCTGTAAGCCTCTGAATGTCATTGATACTCCTAGGTGTCTTCATATCGAGAAAAGCCTTGATTTTCTCAGGGTTCGCCTCTATTCCTCTTTGATTGACGATGAATCCAAGAAACTTCCCAGATCCTACCCCGAAGACACTTTTTTGGGTTGAGTTTCATCCTGTACAAGTCCATGGTATTGAAGGTCTTTTCCAAGTCTTCCACGTGAGTGCATGCCTTTAAGTTCTTGGTCAACATATCGTCTACATACACCTCCATAGTCTTGCCTATTTGATCTTCGAACATCTTATTCACAAGACGTTGATATGTTTCCCCTTCATTTTTCAATTCGAAGGGCATCACTTTGTAGAAATACGTCCCTTTATCAGTAATGAAGGCTGTCTTTTCTAAGTCTTCAGCATCCATGAAGATCTGATTGTAGCCTGAATACGCGTCCATGAATCTCATGAGCTCATGTCCTGCAGTTGCATCTACCATCTGGTCGATCTGGGGTAGGGGATAACTGTCTTTTGGGTAAGACTTGTTCAGGTCAGTAAAATCTACGATATTCTCTACTTTCCATTGGCCTTGGGCACAATGACTGCATTTGATAGCCACTCCGGATATATCACTTCCCTGATGAATTCAGCCTCTTCCAACTTTTTAACCTCTTCCCGAATGACGTCGTACTTCTCTTTAGAGTAAACTCTTCGTCATTTCTTTATTGGTTTTGCATCCTTAGATACGTTGAGTTTATGGCACATAACCTCGGGGTTGATGCCAGGCATGTCTGCGTGACTCCAAGCGAAGACACTCTACCTCTTCCTCAGGAATTTTATCAGCTCTTCCTTGATCTCTTTTTTAAGGCTTTACCAACTTGAACGATTTTTTTAACTCGTCCTCATTAAGGACGATGGATTCTACCTCTTTCACGACCTCTCCTTTTTCAACTTTTTTTCATCTCTAGGGTCAACTGTATCGATGTTATAAGTGGTAGTTGCTCTCTTATGAGCCTCTCTCTCTTCAACTGAGTTGAAGTACCATTCTTGTGCTATGGTCTGGTCACCCTTCGTTTCCCCTACCCCATAGGGGGTTGGGAATTTTAACATCTGGTGGACCGTCGATGGAACGACTTCAAACTCCTTAAGGGCTACTCTTCCTATGATGAAGTTATAAGTTGAGAAGATATTTTCATCCATAATGAAAAAATTAATCTTCCGAGTTAACCTCTTAGGCCACTCATCGCCCATTCGCACGTTCATCTCATACATGCCCAGTGGATGGACCTTTTCACCCCTAAAACCCATTAACGGATGATGATAGGGTACCAACCTAGCTTTGCTCAGACCTAGGCTTTTGAAGTAGGGCCAGAACATCACATCTGCTGAGCTTCCTCCGTCTACAAGGATTCTCTGCACCTAACATCCATGAACTCTTGTCGTGATCACCAAAGGGTCATCATGTGGAGCTATGATGCCTTTGAAGTTGAGTTGGGAGAACCCAACTATGAGAGTGTCCATGTCTACCTTCTTTCTCTTTTGCACAGTCTCAGAAGATGTCAGGTTTACCACTTCAAGCTTGGCCACTGATTTGGCCTCTGCCATATGAGCTTTCCTGTCAGCAACCTTAGAACCACCCCCGCAAGTCCTCCACATATGGTGCTAATTCCAAAGGAGATCATACCAATCTTCTTCACTGGGGTTTTGTTATCTTTTGGCGGGAGGTCTGTATCGTCTTCGTCATCTTCGTCTGAGTCACGATCTCTTCTTGCTGTGGTATCCTCACGGCACTTGTCGTGTCTCTTCTTTTTGGGGTCTTCCCTTCCCCTTCTGGGAGCTTTACCATCAACATATTTCCTTAACTTTCCTGACTTCAACATCTTCTCGATCTCATTCTTCAAGTCAAAGCACTTGTCTATTATATGGGCATGGTCTTGGTGGAATTCACACCATAAGTTTTGGTTCCTCTTATGTAGAGGAGCCTTCAACTTATTTGGCCATCTTAGGGATCTGTCATTCTTGATCTCATTGAGGATGTGTTCGCAACTAACCGTAAGAGGGGTATAACTCGCAAACTTATCATCAGCCGACCTCTTCTTTCCATCCTTCTTTCTTTGGAACTTTCCGCTGTTACCGCCGTTCTCGTCTTCATACTTAGCGGCCATGGCCTCTTCAGCGTTCATAACCTTTCCCACAGTTGCCAATAGCTCTGCCATGGACTTTGGAGGGTCTTCCGCAAGTTTTCACAACAACTTCCCCTTCTGAAGACCTCCTATGAGGGCGGTCATGGCCATATTCTCTTCGTAGTCTTCAACCTCAAGTTTTTCTTTGTTGAACCTGGCGATGTAGTCTCTTAGGTTCTCATGCTTGCCTTATTTGACGTACAATAGATGGGTGGTCTTCTTTTAAGGTCTTACCCCAAAGCAGAAATTATGAATGAACCGTTCGGCCAACCCTTAAAGTTCTCAATTGAATTCTTCGGAAGAGAAGTAAACCATATGTACGCAGCTCCCATCAAGGTCCCGGAGAAGGCTCTACACTTCATCTCATCTGGTATCGAGTAGATGTCCGCCGCTGACTGGTACATCTCAATATGATGTACATGATTGGTGTTGTCGTCATACTTGGGAGTTACTGTAGGTGGCTTGAACTTAGCTGGGGTAGGGAAGCTTACTATCTTAGCCACGAACGGAGAGCCCTCTGAGAAACCTCTTTGCAGTGGATCCCAACTTTTGATGAGGTCTCCTATTTTATCCTCAAGACGTTGGATGGAGTCATTCCATGGTCTTGCAACGTCGACTTAGCCGAGGTTGTCCCTAGCCACCTCCAAGGGGTGGACTGAGGGTTCCCCAGCCATAGCACAACACCGGATGTTGACCTCTTCCTGGTCTCCACCCCATCTCGATTGAGGCCGACGTTGTCTTTCTTCCCTTTGTGAGCATGTTGCACTTCTCGACCTTGACAACCTTTATCTTAGGTCATTTACTGGGCCGAGTCTTTCAAAGGCTGACCCTCTGCTCAGTCGATCAAAAGCTGATCCTCATTGCTGGGCTTTGTCACCCCTTCGTCCTCCATAACCTTGGCTCCGATTGGCAGGACGAACTAAGTTGTTCGAAACTTCATATGGTTCCCAACAGTCTTTTGGGACGTCTTTCACCTCTAGATCATCATACCGGTCCACAGGGCAAGGGTTTCCTTGCCTCCCCAGGCGCAAGCGCCTAGAATCAGCAATGTCCCTCCTCCGCTGTGGGTAGGTTGGTCTTTTCGCGGTGCCTGGGGTGGTCCCCTGGCATTAGGATGGGGCTGAACAGCCGCTGGGGTGATCATTTCTGGTGAGACTCCAGGTGGCCTCATCATATTTTGGTTGAGCTGTGCAAATTTCTCCTGCATTGCTTGTTGCGTTGCAGGCAAAGACCTCAAGGCTGCGGCCACCTCTGCCATTTCGGATTGGGGTGGTGCCTTGCTGGAGCTAGGTCCTCCTACACCAGGCAGCGAAAAAGGTGGTGGTAATTCTGGTGCCATGTGTTACACAAAAGAGCCGGTGTAGTAAATGAGCTTGATACCTTACAGGACCTCTTTCAATTGTGAAATAGCTCCGCGCAAAGGGGGGAGTCATGGTTCACCACTAGAGTCTCCGATGAGGTTATGCAGAAAAAAAGGAAGAGACAACTTCTCATTCCCATAGACGGCGCCAAAATGATGATGCTGGAAATAACACCACCCTTCAAGGTGTTTGTAAGCTCAATTTAGTGTTAACAATGGCAGTATAAAGGTATATAGTAGAAGGAGGTGAGGAGAAGAGGATTCACACCGGAATATAAGTGGTTCAACCAATCAGGCCTACGTCCATTGTGCAAGTGTGAGATTAATATCACTGTATGAGGGCTCTAATGGACATAGATACAAACTCTCAAGCTCTCTCTCTCTCTCTACTGTATATTTAGACAGAGTTTCAGCTAGGGTTGCCAATTTCGGATCCCTCTCCAAGAAGGAGAAGACAACTATATATAATACTTGGGGGGTGTATTGCACCCCCCATGCATGCAATGAGCATGTGTGTGTTGATCTAGCCAATCGGATGAAGACATCTGTCACTATCACATGTAGAGAATGATGATGAAATATTCCCTCACGTGGGGGGAATGATTCGGTTATAACTGATTTTTGTACACGTGTTCCCAGCCACACATATGCGCATAAGAGCTCGGCCATCTGTGACTAGTCACAACCTCGGCCTGAAAGAGGACGAGGTGTTGACCTTGACCCAGCGAGAGAGCCGAGGTAAGGCATGTTGAGCTATAATGTTGTCCTAGGCCGAGGTAGTGGTGGCAAAGCAGAAACGTTAGCCGATCCCTAGCCAAGATTGATGTTGATGATGGGGTAACCTCTTCATCTTCCGAGCCGAGGTTGCAATCCTTGGAAGACCAGGTGGATAACTGCCCTTGGATCAGGGTGACCTCACCTGCCGAGGTAGCTAGCAACGTTGGCCGTTGCCAACCTTGCCTAGGACGAGACTGCTAGTTGATGAATCCAATGTCCCTCTAACATCGGCCATCTCCATGTCCGAGGTTGATGTCTGTGAGCCGAGAGGGTACATTCAGGGCATATCACTACCATCCATCCTAGCAGCCCCTGTTCAGCAGGGGAAATTACAGTATGTATGTGTCTATAATGTCCACTAGGCCGCAACACCTTAGGCACCACCCGCGATTGAGGGTGCGTTTCTTATCCATGGCACTATGGGTCGGGTTTTATTTGATACTGGGGCGCCGAACTATTTTATAGCTACTCATTTTTCACGGGCCTTAGGGTTATTAGACACGGCAGAGAGTACAGTTACATGTGTAGATTCACCACTAGGAAATGGGTCCTCAATTTTCTTTATATGCCGGGGAGTAGGTATTGAGATTGGTAGCTTGATTCTAAATGTGGACATGCTAGTTTTAGATATTCATGAGCACGATGCCATTATTGGCTTGAATTGGCTCGCTATGTATAGGGCCATGATATATTATTTTAGTAGGAGTATTATCTTCGCCATTCCTGGTCAGGAGATGTTTTTGGTGGCAATGCCTCGCCCTAAGGGAGGTTTGTCCACTCATCTATATTACATAGAGGAGGAGACCTTTAAGGAGATTGTGATTCCCCTGGATTCAATTCTAGTTGTTCGTGAGTTTTCTGATGTATTCCAGGAGATACCAGGCCTACCTCTCAGTTGAGAGATAGATTTTATCATAAACTTGATGTCGGGAACTCGAGCGATAGCACGTGCACCGTACTGTATGGCTCCAGCAGAGATGAGGGAGTTACGAGATCATATAGAGTAGCTATTAGGATAGGGCTTCATTCGTAGGAGCACCTCGCCTTGGGGAGCTCCGGTGTTGTTTGTGAAAAACTGTGACACCCCGCCTAATTAAATACCGGGCGATCACTCCTTTATTAAATTAAAATCAAGGTGAACAGTTGGTTCATTCTTAGCATCACTGTCGAAAAATAACTTTTCCAATTTAACACCCTAAATAGTTAAGTTAAGTGTCAAAACCATTTTTAGACATTACTTTCCAAATTTTATTTTATAAACCAAGATTTAAATATGTACAACAGTTCAATATTAAATAATCACACCACAATTATCATGGAACATATAATCCAAATAAATTTAACATTTAACAACTAAGTCCCAACATTTAAAATTTAAAGTAAAACATCCAGACAGTAATAAATCCCAAAGTGACAATACTAGAAATAAATGAATCACAATGTCCAATAAAACAAATGGATAATGGGAACGGGCGACACATGCCCAACTGAATAAATAATCTAGGAGTGGAATCAAATAAATGAAGTCGTCTATGCAAGAGGCCTGCAACTCCCACCTAAGCTGCAGCGCGTTCCTTCCAAAGGATCCTACGCAAGACGCCCCTGTGGCTGGGCACCTGTAATATATACATATAGATACCAGAGAGAAAGGAAAATAGAAACGGGTCAGAGCCCGATAGTGTAAATGATTTAAAATTTGTTTATCAAGTATTTAAAATGTTTACAGGCCAATGCAACAACATATTAGTGCGACACTCTCTTGAGAAATTCTCACCTCTCTTCTAATGTGCACACCTATCACACTAATCTTCCCAACGGTTTAACTTATCTTATATCGCACTAAACTTCCCAATGCTTTAACTTATCTTAGGTTACTCATAAGATTTAAAACTGAACAATATAATTGTTTAAGAGGAAAATTTCATTCAGTAACAAAGCTCTCATTTTAACTTTATTTATTAATAAAGTTTCCAGTGTTCCATTATACTTTTCAAAACAAGTATTTCCAATTTGAAGTCATTATTCATTTCTTACCTACCATAGCACCTAAGTAGTACCAAATTTCAGGAATTCATATATATATATATATATTAAATACTCGTATAATATATATATTTTAACAACACCCCACATAAAAATTATGGTGCATGCATACTCTGCTATCCAATCCCCGTATCACTCGTACTAAGGGAAATACAAATTCGGAATCACTCTCGAACTGTATTAACACATACACAAACAATATTGAGGCGAAGCATAGATTCCAAGTCTCTAAGAGGATAGCACATGCCCCCACGTCTCTTAGGACCGTCTGAACTATCGATTCGATGGCCTGTACCAAGGATTTCTATCTTCTAGGGTACGAGTCAATATCCCCCATAAAGGCACATCGAGATAAGATCGTCCCAGCGCGGTAACCTCAGGGATAGCAAGTAGCGCGGACACGATTTTCACACATAGGTAGTATATGCATAAACACAATCATATAACTAAACTATTATTACCATATCAAATTAGGTACATTTCTAATCCCATAATTACGACATTTGTACTTATTTCTCATTATTTAGTTCTCACGTATGACCGTTCATTTCTTACTTTAATTTGAGGGATCATTCCAACTTATTGCGTAACACTCATGGACTCTATCATCTCAAGTGTAGAATTCAGTAGGTAATCTAATTTCCAACGTAACTATCTTACGCGTCTCTCCCCTTAATACATAATTTCATCATCCCTTATATGTAAATATCTCGAAAATAAAACTCTCATTTTACATTAAAGGTCCCATAATTATTTATAAGTCCTATTGATCTTCTTTATCTCCCAAAACATTTTAATAAGGGTGTCCAAGGGTTATTTTTCATTAAATCGAATTCAACTAAATTTAAAAAGGGGAAATATTAGTCTGCCAGAAGGGGTCGATCAATCGATGGCAGGAGCTCGATCGATCGATCAAACAGGTATGAGAATTCTGCAGATTAGCAGTTACGGGTTTCACAATCCAACCTCAATCAAATCCAGATTTTACACACCCAAACTCCCTAAAATTCATACTATAATCAGTATATACCCATATTATTCATCTTCTACATAAAACATGCAATTTTTCATCAATAACCATGGATTAATAGGCCAAAACTTCATAAAAATATCAAGAACCCTAGAATTTCTTTAACATGGTTCTAATCAGTCTTTTTCCAGAAAATTCTACTCCTAATTCATCATAATTTTGTGGTTAAGCCTCTACATATGAAGGGGTTACCATATTTACATTCAAATCAATTCTACATGCGATTTTCCTATCTCCAACATGGATTTTCTTCTACCAAACTCGTCCTAATCACCCTAGACTAACATGAACGATGCATTAACGAAAATAAGGAAGATAAATACTTTCCTGGAAATTTCAGAATTCTGGCTGGCTGATGATTTTGTTGTGGTTGCGTTCCCCGTTGCGTGATCTACGCGTTGGCGGTGGTGGCGGTGCAATCAGATGACTTTTTGGCCTTGGAAAGCTTTCTCCTTCCCTCTCCTATGGACGTTTTAAGGTTTTGAGTCTGATAACCCTAAAGGACTCTTCTAAATGGATGATATAGCCTAATAATTTTCGTGGGTTTAATTACCCAAAAATGCAAAATGTCCAAAATGCCCTCCCGGGGTGTTAAATAGGCCTAAAAAATGCCCCGAGACCCAAACTAAACCCCCGAGTACACTTTTCTGACTATCTCGACCCTTCCGGACACGTTGGAGCACTCAAAATGACCATATGGATAACTTAAAAATATTTCACTTTTATTAATCAACATTTATTCCCGACGCGACACAGGCGCGTCCTGACTTAAATTTCCAAAATTTTCATTTTATTCACTCGTGACATTTCATAGAACCAATATTATATTACTTTACTCATTAGTAATATTCAACAACAAGTTTCCCATAATTACTAACTCACATCACGTTAATAATTATAAAATAATTAATTTCCGGATTTATATTAAATAATTAACTCACATTAAATTTAATAAATCCCCAAATTAATAAAGCATAAAAATACGGGGTATTACAAAAACATAGATGGATCATTGAGATTGGGCGTGGACTATCGGGAGTTGAATAAGGTCACGATATGAAATAAATATTCATTGCCACGAATCGATGACCCGTTAGACTAGCTAAGAGGGGCAGCCTTCTTTTCGAAGATAAATTTGAGATCAGGTTACCATCAGTTACGGATTAGGGAGCAAGATGTGTGGAAGAATGCTTTCTTAATGAGATATGGGTCCTATGAATTCAGAGTCATGCCGTTTGGGCTGACAAATTCTCCCACCGTATTCATGGACTTGATGAACCGAGTGTTCAGAGAGTTCTTAGATCAGTTTGTCATCGTCTTTATAGATGACATCCTGATTTATTCACAGACTGAGGAGGAACATGTCGAGCACTTGAGACAGGTTCTTCAAACTCTACGAGAGCATCTGTTATATGCTAAGTATGAGAAGTGAAATTTCTGGTTACAGGAACTGCAGTTTTTGGGGCACGTTGTGTCGGAATTGGGGATATCGGTTGACCCGAGGAAAGTATCGACAATGAGGGAGTGGGGATAAACCACGACACCGATAAAGGTGCATAGTTTCTTGGGGTTACCGGGTACTACAAACGGTTCATTTGGGGGTTTTCGAAGATAGTGGGTCCATTGAAGAATCTGACTCGCAAAGGAGTACCGTATGTATGGGATGATGCTTTTCAATTGGCTTTTGACGAGCTGAAAGATAAACTGACTTCGGCGCCAGTTCTTGCTTTTCCCAGGCCGGGAGTGGAGTACCTGGTGTATATTGACGCCTCTTTACAGGGAATCGGGGGATTACTTCAGCATGATGTGAAGGCTATATATTTTTCCTCCCGCAAGCTTAAGCCTCACAAAAGGAATTACCCCACCCACAACTTGGAGCTAGCAGCGGTTGTGTTTGCATTGCGGATTTGGAGGCATTACTTGTTAGGGGAGAAGTTTTGCGTGTTCACAGACCACAAGTCACTGCAATACTTGTTCACTAAGCGAGAGTTAAATATGCTTCAGCGTAGGTGGCTGGAGTTTGTGAAAGACTACCAGTTCGAGATAGAGTACCATCCAGGGAAAGCTAACGTGGTTGCTGATGCATTAAGTCGTTGGCCCGTAGGTGAGGTAGCGGGAGTGTGGAAAGTGAAATGGAAAGAGTTGGGACACCAGGATGCGGTAGCCCATTCCTTTATATCTATTATGTTAGTCACACCCGAGATTGTTACGAGGGTGATATTGGCACAAGCAGCGGATACTTTTTGTCAGGATCAGATTGTACGACTTTTAGCTGAAGGTGCTGAATCCTATTCAGTGAGTTCTGATGGGGGTTTAAGGTTTAATGGGATATTGGTGGTCCCAGAGGGAGATGATTTATGTCATGCAGTGATGACATAGTCGCACGGGACTAGATTTTCAGTACATCCCGGAGGGGATAAGATATACCAGGATATGAGGCGGCAGTACTGGTGGAGTGGGATGAAGAAGGACATTGCGGAGTTCGTGTCTAAATGTTCTACTTTTCAGATGGTAAAGGTGGACTACCAGAGACCGCCAGGGTTACTTCAATCGTTGGAGATACCTACGTGGAAATGGAAAGGCATTTCCATGGATTTTATTACTGGGTTGCCTACATCACAGCGAGGTCACGATTCCATATGGGTTATAGTGGATCGATTGACCAAGGTATCTCATTTTCTATCAGTGTGGATGGACTACACCACGGGCCAGTATGCACAGTTATTTATTACCGAGATAGTTAGGCTACATGGGGTGCCCCTGGGTATAGTGTCTGATAGAGACAAGATTTTTGTGTCGCACTTCTGGGAGAGCTTTTAGGAGGCCATGGGTACAAAGTTGAGATTGAGTTCAGCTTATCACCCACAGACGGATGGACAAACAGAGCATACCAATTAGTTGATGGAAGATATGATACGCATGTGTGTCCTTGATTTTAGAGGAGGTTGGGAGTCATATCTTCCACTGGTGGAGTTCGCTTATAATAACTCATATCAATCCACGATCGGCATGGCCCCATTTGAGGCTTTGTATGGTAGACCTTGTCGTTCTTTCGCTTGTTGGCTAGAGGTGGGGGAAAATAAATTTCTCGGACCAGAGGTGATTCAGGAGACTTCAGCTAGGATTGAACTCATCAGGAGTCGCATTCGGGTAGCCCAGGATCGGCAGAAAAGCTACGTCAATTCAAAGCAGTCCTTTTGAGAGTTAAGCGTGGGGGACCAAGTATTACTGCGTGTGTCTCCTATGAAAGGAGTAATGCGATTTGGAAAGAAGGGGAAGTTGACTCCGAGGTACGTAGGACCATTTCCCATTATCGAGAGGATAGGGCTGGTGGCATACAAATTGGAGTTACTAGAGCACTTGCACCATATTCACGATGTATTCCACATCTCGTCGTTGAGACGATATCTTTGGGAAGATATGGCCCACACTCACATCGCGATAGAGGATATTAACTTACTGCTCGATAGTTCTTATGAGGAGAGACCAGTGGCTATCCTAGACCATAGCGAGAGGAGACTGAGGTCGAAGGTAGTCCCACTTGTACGGGTTCAGTGGGAGCATCATAATGTGGAGGAGTCCACTTGGGAGCGCGAGGCAAATATGCGCAAAAAATATCCATATCTATTTTTACGAGGTATGCCTTATTTTCTGAATTTCAAGATGAAATTTCATTATTAGGGGGGAAGTATGTAATATCCCGTATTTTATGGCTTTTAAATTGGGGATTAAATATAATTGAGATAAATTAATTTAATATTGATCCAGAAAATTTATTTAAATATTTACTAGCATGACGAGAGTTACTAATTATTGGGAATTTGTTGAATATTACTTAATGAGTAAAGTAATATGTAGACTTGAATTTATTAAAATTGTCACGAGTGAGTAATATGACAATTATGAAAATTAAGTTGGAACGTGCCTGCGTCATGTCGGGACTATATTATTATTATTATAAAAAGTGAATAATATAAAAAGTGAAATTAAGTTGGAACGCGCCTGTGTCATGCCGTATGGTCATTTTGAGTGCGCCAACGTGTCCGTAAGGGTCGAGATAGTCAGAAAAGTGTATCCGGGAGTTTAGTTTGGGCCCCGGGGCATTTTTAGGCCTAACCGGTATCCCGAGAGGGCAATTTAATCATTTCCCATTTTCAACCTTAGTTAATGACGAACATTAAGATTTAATATCAGATTTTAGGAGAACCTTCTAGGGTTAACATTCTCAAAAGTCTAGAATGGCAGTGAGAGGAAGAAAAGAGAAAAGTCTTCCAAGAATCTAAGGCCTAGAACCAACCCAATTGAACCACCACCACCAAAACGTAGATCGGAGAGAGGGGATCAAGCCTATACCTCTCAAACTCGTGGAATCAGACCTACTATCTTAAGGCAAGTAATTTTCTTGCTTATTTCTAGTGGATAATTCAACCATGTTAGAATAGGATTAAATAGTATATGTTTATTCGAAGAATTTGATGATTTAGGGAATTTAAATCACGTGCTTTAGAAGAAATAAGTATATTCTCAAAAGTCATATCATATGTAGAGGATTACCCACGAAATTGTAATGGTTTAGAAGAGAGAAATCTGGAAAAATAATTAGAAGATTGGAAATTATAAAGAAACTAGGGTTCTTAATCAATATTATGAATTGGGCCTTTAATCCTATACTTTTGATGAAATTCGTATATGCTTTACGTAGGAAATCATGTAGGTAGGTTAATATATCTATTAGTTTAATTATTTGGGAGTTTGGGACGCAATTATGGAGTTTTGGTTGAGTTTGATGAAGGAAACCCGTAGTTAACAATGGCAGAATTCAGAATACCTGTTTGATCGATCGATCGACCCCTCCTGGAAACTGCATGTTTTTCCTCTTTTTTTTTTTTAATTTGGATAAAATGCGTAGGAACCCTTGAATATCATTTAAAGAGTACAATGGGTCACGAAGAGGACCAGTAGGGTCTAAGTAGATTCCGTTGAATGTACTTTTATATGGGATATAACCGTGGGTTAACGGGGGTTTGACACACATTGGAAATCGTGCGGACGTTAACTAAGTAATTGAGAGTTTTGTGAATGACTTAGACCAGTATGTTAGAGAGGGTATACCTACTGAAATTAACTTTAGGAAGAGATAATACTTCGAGGGACGAGAAGTAATTACGAAATGATTATAATTGAGAATGAAAAGAGATAAGTTTATGCGTAAAGATGGGGTAAATTGTACTACGTACGGTTAAAAAAAATATTATTATGGGTCGTGGGAGAACTTAATTGAAAGAGGTGAAAATATATATATACGACCGAGTGTATGTGTATGTATATATTAAATATTTGTGTATAATCATACCCGCGCTACTTGCTATCACAGAGGTTGTCACACCGAGATAGTCTTATCTCTATGGGACCTTTATGGGGGATATTGACTTGTACCCTAGAACATATGATTCCTTGGTACAGGATATCTGAGAATGATTGTCAGACGGTCCTAAGAGACGCGAGGGGTATGTGCTGACCTCTTAGTGACTTGGAACTATGCTTTGCCTCCATTTTGTGTGTAATTGTGTTAATACAGTTCGAGAGTGATTCCGAACTAGTATTTCCCTTAGTACGAGAAATACGGGGACTTGATAGCAGAGTATGCCAGCACCATAGATTTTATGTGGGGTGCCGATAGTATATATATTATATGCGTGATTAATATATATATACGTATATATGTAATTCTTCTACTGTGCGTATAAGTAGATAAATATTGTATAGATACTCCAAAATTATAGTAAGTGTTTGGTAACTTCGTAACAGTATTGAGAAATACTAAATAACATAAGTAAGCATTAAGAGATTGATCTCCAAACTAAAATTATAATCTTGTGACTTCTCAAAATAAAATTTATGGGAGATGAGTTTGACAGAATTATGAGGCATTTAGTAGTACGTTAGGCATGTACACTAGATGGGAGGTGAGAATTCTCAAGAGAGTGTCGTGTGCTAAAATGGATGTCTTATCAATTAGTGAGCATTTAATTACTTGCTAAAATATTTTTTTAAAGCTATTTTTACACTCGGGCTTTGACCCTTTTCCTGTCATTTTCCCTTGTCTTGTATATATATATTGCAGGTGCTCAGCAACAAAGGCATTAAGTGTAGATTCATTTAACTGGACGTGTTACAGTTTGTGTGGGAGTTGCAGGTCATTGCAGTAGACGCTTCCTCCTTTGGTTTATCAGATTTCTATTTAGTTCTTTTAGTTAGGGCATGTGTTGCCCATTTCCAAACTCTTGTTTAAACTTAATAGGAGTTGCATATACTTCTATCATTTCAGTATTCTGTTTTCATTTGGGATTATTTTATCTATCACATTGTCAGTGGTTGTGGTTATTTATTGGGATTTGAGTAATCTAGTTGGCATGTTTTGTTGGATGATTTGTATCTTTACCATTTGTATTATTCGTAAATCTATTTCTGTTTAAAAAGTTTTTACAACAGAATTGAATAAATAAAATCATTTAAATTGTTTTGACACTTAGCTTAATTATTTAGGGTGATTAAAATGAAAATTGTTTTCGATAGTGATGCTAAGAATGAACCACACCGCTAAAAAATCCTAGATGTTCTTATGCTTCCCCCCGAAGATACAGCAAGGCCTAAGAATCAGGATCATGACTTCTATGCTAATATCTCAACTTCTGACAATGAATATTCCCCTGATGCAATTGATGTTCCAATTATAGATGAGCTAATCATGTTCTCAGAAAATATTGGGAAGAAACTGGCTGAAAGAAAGCTGAAGGAAAATGACCAAATCAGTATAGATCATCCTAAAAAAACCATGACAAAGAAAGGCCCCTTTATTCCCATTGACCCTATGTTCAGGAGGCTCACCAGAGAAGCCTTAAAGAGTTCAAAAACTTCAACAACAGCTGGTTCTCAATGATAAATTTCCTTGTTTAAAATATTAGAGGCATTTCCAATAAACCTTCCAAAAGAAGAATAAAAAAGATGTGTCACAAGTATAAGCTTCTTTTTTTTGCTATCTTGGAGCCAAAAACTAATTCCAATCAGATTGAAGCTCTAAGGAGAGAAATTAATTTTGAAGGTGGGATCTCAAACTCTAATAGTAAGATTTGGTTTCTATGGAGGTTTGATTTTTATAGTGAGATGATTCTTATGGATGATCAATCCATGTTGGTTAAATTGCAGCATGCTTTGTTGCCAAACTCTGTGTTCCTCTCAATAGTCTATGCTAAGTGCACTAAATCTGAGAGAATTAATTTATGGAATTCCCTCATGATTCACAAAAGTTATGTTGCAGACTATACATGGCTCATAATGGGTGATTTCAATGTTGTCTCTAGAAGCTCTGACAAGAAAGGTGGGGGTAGGATTAATGTGAGAGCTGTTGAAGATTTCAACCTGTTTACCTCTAATGCAAGACTCATGGAGGTTATGTATTCAGGTTCTAATTACACATGGCATAACTTTAGACACAAGGGCAAGGTTTGGGCAAGGCTTGACAGAGGCTTAATATCTCCCTCTTGGAGTTCTACTTTACCAAACTTCTCCTTAATGCATCTTAATAAAGCATGCTCAGATCACTCCCCTCTCTTATTCTCTATCAAAACTCAATTGGATGAAGGGCCAAAACAATTTAAATTTCTTAATTTTTGGTGTTTGAAACCAGATATTAATGATATTATTGAAGGATCTTGGTCCAAACCAATTACTGGTAACCCTATTGCTCTCTTTTCCTCTAAACTTAAAAGATTAAATAAGGATCTAACTAGCTAGAACAAGGAAAAAAACTGCCATGTATCTGATCAGGTGCAAAAATGTGAGCTTAAGTTGAACATTAAAGAATGCTCTTATGAGCAAGATCCTTCTGATTTCAATAGAATGGAGATGTCCAAATCCCAGGCCCATCTTCTTGGGGCTTTAAAAATGGAAGAAGATTTTTGGCATCAAAAATTGAGGGGAAAATGGTTGTTTGAGGGAGATTCTAATACAAGATTCTTTCATGCTTCAGTGAGGGCCAAACACTCTAGGCTTCTTATACACAAGATTAAAAATCAATCAGGGGCATGGATTGAAGATATTGAAGGCATTAAAAAGGAGTTTGCTGTTCACTATCAAGACATCTTCAAAGCATACCAGATTGAAGAGGAAGAAGGTATATTGGAGGCTATTTCTGCTAGGCTCACTCCCACTCAAGCCATGGATTTGGATGAGTATCCCACTGAAGATGAAATCCACAATGCTATCCTAGATTTGAATGCTAATAGTTGTGCAGGACCTGATGGTTTCAATGGTAATTTTTACCAAAAATTCTGGAAATTCATTAAATCTGACCTCATAAATGCAGTGCTTTTCTTTTTCGCAGGAGGGGTTCTTCACAATAGCTGGACTAGTACAAATATAGTCTTTATTCCAAAAACCCTGGCCCCCCAAACTTGCAATGATTTCAGGCCAATAAGTTTGTGTAATTTTTTTTTAAGATTATAACAAAAATTTTAGCTTCAAGGCTTGCAAAAATTCCCCCCTCTATTATTGGTCCTTCTCAAGCAGGTTTTATTAAAGGCAGGCAGGTATCTGAGAACATTATTTTAGCTCAAGAGATGATGTCCCTCATTGGTAGAAAGGCTCATGGGTCAAATGTGGTTGTTAAATTAGATATGTCTAAAGCATATGACAGAGTTTCATGGTTACTTCTCACAAAAATGCTGAGAAAAATTGGGTTCTCAGAGGTATGGATTGACAGAATATGGAGGAGTGTTTCAAATGATTGGTTTTATCTTCTCATTAATGGTCAAGTGGCAGGGTATTTTCAATCTTTTAAAGTCCTTAAACAAGGAGATCCTCTTTCTCTAGGTCTTTTTACTATTGTTGCTGAAGCTTTAAATCAAGGTCTACACAACCTCATTCTGGATCGAAAGATCAAGCCATTTTCTCATCCAAGGGGTTGTCCTCTTATTTCAAATTTGAGCTTTGCTGATGACACTATAATTTTCTGTAATGGGGGTACTCAAAGCTTAAGAAACCTGATGAAATTTTTGAAGAGATATGAAAAAGCCTCTGTCCTTGTTATAAACTACTCCAAAAGTAGTTTCACCACTCATCATTAAATTCAGAGAAGCAGGATAAAAGCTATTGAAGGTATCACAAAATTCTCCAAAAAATCCATTCCCCTCAAATACTTGGGATGTCCAATTTTCTATGGGAGAAATAAACATTCTCATTTTGAAGATTTGATAAATAGAATTCAATGCAAATTAGAGGGGTGGCAATCCAAATTCCTATCCTTTAGTGGCAGGAAAATTCTTATATCCTCTGTCCTTGGGACAATTCCTATTCACTGCATAGTTGCTCTGAAACCTCCTGCTAGTGTCATTAATCATATCCACTCTCTCTTCAGTAACTTCTTATGGGGCAACTCTCTAGAGTTTGGTAAGAGACACCACTGGATTAAATGGGATAACCTTTGTTTACCTTTGCAAGAAGGAGGTCTTGGCTTTAAATCTCTTGTAGATCTCACCAAAGCTTTTAGCTTAAAGTTATGGTGGAATTCAGCTAATACTAACAGTTTGTGCCATGAGTTTTTAAAATGCAGGTCTTTATCTATTTCAGGTAGCAGATAAAAAACTCAACACAAAATAAATCTAGTAAAGGAGGAGGCTATAAAGCATTCTAAAGAGATCAATGGAAAGTTATACTGGACTCTCACCTCAAATGGAGATTTCACTACAAAATCTGCTTGGCATTCAATCAGGAAAACTAGAGTTTCATCTATTTTATGCAAATCCATATGGAATAAAGATATTCCTCCCAAAATCTCTATATTTCTATGGAAATGCTACCACCACATTTTACCTATAGATGAATATCTCCAGATGAAAGGGATTCTCATAGCTTCTATATGCAGATGTTGCAAAAACCAATAAAAACTTTCAATCACCTATTTATTGATGGCCCAGTAGCTTCAGAAGTATGGTCTTTTTTTGCTAACATCTTTGGCATCAAGCTATACTCATATTCTCTCAACCAAATGCTGCTCTCATGGTGGATAAGGCCATCCAAAGTTGATTACATTCAATATCTTCTCCTTTTATTGCCAGGGGTCATTCTTTGGGAGATTTGGATTTCTAGAAATCAAAATATTTTTGAAGGAATCATTATGGATATCAAGAAGATTATCTCCAATGTCTTAAAGCTCATGCATATGTGCTCTTCAAATAAATATTTCAAATCCAAATCTATGACCTATGATAATGTTAAAGATCTTTTCATCATCAAATCCGAGCCCAAGCCCAATGTTTGCTTTCAGGTCAAATGGTTAAAACCAATCGGCTTTCAATTCAAACTCAATACAGATGGGGCCTCCAAAAACAATCCAGGTGTGGCAGGCTCAGGAGGGATCATCAGAGATCAATGTGGAAGATTTGTTTCAGCCTTTTCTTCCTTTGAAGGGATTATGTCAAACACAAGAGCTGAATGTGTTGCTATTCTCAATGGTCTCAAAATCTGCAAAGATCTCAACTTAAGTAGATTGCAGGTGGAATCTGACTCTCAATTTATTACCAACATCCTCAAGGGTATCATTC
This sequence comes from Sambucus nigra, assembly GCA_949130495.1. NCBI lineage: Eukaryota > Viridiplantae > Streptophyta > Magnoliopsida > Dipsacales > Adoxaceae > Sambucus > Sambucus nigra. The sequence continues at coordinate 459,556,992 of OX422222.1, read as the reverse complement.
CAAATCCTCCTTGGTCTCTATTGGACATTCTAAAAGAAATTAAGGATTTAGATTTGGACATCTCCTTCACTCATTGTTGGAGAGAGGCCAATAAGGTTGCTGACTGCTTGGCCAACCATGGAATTGAGTATAATCAACTCAAAATCTTCTCTTCAGCTAAGGATCTTCCCAAATCCTCCATTGGGTGCTATAGGATGGACTTACAAGGCATTCCCTCAATTAGGCTTCTAAAGTAAATTATCCTCTTTTTAAAGCTAGCTCTTTATCTCTTGTAATGCCACCTTGGTAGGGCTTTTCTACCTTTCTATCAATAAATTGGGGGTCTTCCCACTAAAAAAAAAATAAAAAAAAATCACCCGATATTTAGTTAGGCGGGTTGTTCCATGGCGGAGGTTTCGTGGGTAATAACAATTAATTTCCATTTTTTCAATTTATAATTAAATTCATAATTTTGCAAAACTTATGCGAGAATATTTTTTTTCGATAGGTACAACGAGCTCGTGATAACTTTCTATTAAAAGCGGGTCATAAATTAAATTATGACCACTGCTACGAGGTGCTTAAGAATTTGCTAAAGTATTCAATGTCAACCACTAGTTCACAATATACTGATGAAGAAGATAGTGGAAACTCGCTTAATTCGAACGACCGCAAAACAAGGGAATTCAATAATCCGTTGAAAAAATCGGAAGGACGTACAGCTACAAAACTGAAAGGGGAGAAATGAGCGACAGCTAACAATGCGACTTCACAAACGCTCTTTTTAGGGAATTCTGATGAATTCAAACTTTATGACAAAAATTCTACAGAATCCCAATCAATCAAAAGAACTCTAAATGAAAATATTGATGGTTTAATTTCAATTCGCACCAAAGAGTATGAAGCTTAACTCCAACGTGACGAAGATCACATTATTTACATGGATACAAGTAACTTCACTCCCCAACAAAGAGCCTTTCACGGGATGCGATTGGCTCAGATAATGCAACGTCAGTCTCAAGAATTTAAGAACTTCTCACAATAGATTAATAGATTTATATAGTTATTTTTATAATCCAAATTTATTAATTATTAGCTTTTGTACCAATGTTCGTCAATGAATAGTTTTTCCCAAACAAATTTTATTTAGCACGGAGAAAATTGTCTACATATATTAGGTAGGGTAAATGGATAATATTGAAATTATAATCAAGATGATGATTCTGCATGACGATTCCAAACGTGTTCCATATGGTCCTCACGTAACTGGCTATGGGCATCCTTGTTCCACATCTTTGCCTCCCGCACCTGGTACTAATAATGGCCAGCAAGACTTTGCCTGCTTAAGCAGGTGGTGGGTCACGTAAGGGCAAGTCAGCTCGTCAAGTCTCGTACCGCAACTCTTACTCAAAAATCATGTTGTGTAATATGACACAAGCCTTCATAATTACACATAAGTCTTTATATTCCTAAAAATTAGACGGGTTTCTGATAAAGTGGAACTGTCGTTGCAAGATGCCAAATGACCGTTCCACATCTTTTGGGCTCTTTCTCGGGCTTGTGTGAACACCTTTTGTTTTTGAGTGATCGATCTCTTGAAACTCTTAACGATAGTTATGATGGGTGGATAAATACCATCTTCAAGGTAGTACCCCGTGTCATACGTATTTCCATTGATTTCAAAGTGCATAAGGGGATGATTTCCTTCCAGAAGTTCTTCGAACACGTGAGATTTTGCAAGAACATTAAGATCATTACATGCACCAATCATTCCAAAGAATGCATGCCAAATCCAAGTATCATAAGATGCCACTGCCTTTAAAATTATAGTGGCAGCATGGCAATGACCTTGATATTATCCTTTCCATGCATGTGGACAGTTTTTCCATTCACAATGCATGTAGTTAATGCTCCCAATCATCCCGGGGAACCCATGTCATTCATTCTATGGCTGCATGCGGGTTATATCTTCGGTTGTAGGTTTGCGGCAATACTCCAGGCTAAACACCTTCACTACAACCCTATAGAAACGTTTTAAAGTCTGAATTACTGTTGTCTCGGTTATTTTCAGATATTCTTCTTATAAATCCCCGCACCCACCGTATGCCAACATACAAAGCGCACAAACAATCTTCTGGTGAGAGCTTAATCCCATTCGTCCAACACAATCCGATTTCTGGATGAAATATGAATCATTTTCACAAACTGCTTCCAAAATACGATTGAAGCTCGCCTTATTCATCCTGAACCTACGCTTGAACATTTCTTCAGGATAAGTGGGGTTCTCCTGAAAATAGTCTTTCCATAAATTATGATGAGCCATCTCTCTATCTAGGTGCACCATTCATTGCTTATGTATTTCCTGACTACTGTGCAGTAAGGACGATCGATGTATTGCATTCTGAAATTGGTTGTGTATCGCGGAGGCTTCATAATCAGAGTCAAGATCATACGTTTGGGCAATCTACGCTAATATCATCTCCTCAAGATCGTTGTTCGACATTTTTGTTATAGACGTGATAAATGTTTATATCTTAGGAGGAGTAGTTGTGATGCTCAACATCTATTAAAGTGGTATATATATAGTCTTCATATTTTACATGACGTGACCAATCGTCCTTATTGGACGATAGAACAAGTCCTGCCCAACAAGTTTACAGGACTAAAGCTGAAAAGATCCATGTCCACAAAAAATTAGTCCTCATATTTTACATGACGTGACCAATTGTCCTTATTGGATAGTAAAACAAGTTTTGCCCAATAAGTTTACAGGACTAAAGCTGAAAAGATACCTGTCCACAAAATATCAGTCCTCATATTTTACATGACGTGACCAATCGTCCTTATTGGACGATAAAGTAAGTCCTGCCCAATAATTTTACAGGACTAACGCTAAAAATATCCATGTCTACAAAATATCACTCCTCATATTTTACATGATGTGACCAATCGTCCTTATTGGACGGTAAAATAAGTCCCGCCCAATAAGTTTATAGTACTAAAGCTGAAAATATCAATGTCCACAAAATATCAGTCCTCATATTTTACATGACGTGACCAATCGTCCTTATTGTAATATAAAACAAGTCCCGCCTTATTAGTTTACAGGACTAAAGCTAAAAGATCCATGTCCACAAAAATCAGGTCTGACATTATAGATGATGTGACCATTCGTCTTTATTACATGATAAAATAAGTCCCGCCCAACAAGTGTTTTATACAGAAACTTCATATTTAAAATCACCTATATATATAACTCCTTTTTGTCTAACATTTCAAATATGGCTTCATCTCCATACAATGGATCAGACACAAATATTGCCGGTAACGTTTGGTATGGAAAGAAACAAATTTTTTAAACTTTTCGATTGATACTTCTCGACGTTTTCTTAATGACATTGGTCATATTTTCATAATCTCCCCTACTTTTGAACCAGAAGACGGAGTTGAGTACCCTTGGGAACACCTGCCATGTCCAGAAAAATATGATGAAAGGGGTGACTTGGAGGTTCTTTGCCATTACCATCACATACTCGTGTCGAGAAATTGAGTTGCCGCACTTTGGATAATATCGTATCCCGAAGAAGCGTAGATATTTTGCCTTGATTTATTAGAGTAAGAAATATGGCAGATGGAGAGGCGCTTACAACGTTATCACAAAGCACAATGCGGGATGCAATCTGGTCGTCACATTTAGGAACAAAAAATTAACATATATAACTATTCTATGTTAGCATCAGATAACGACATTTTTGACTACACCAATTCTGGTTATGATTACTTTTCAAAATGCGTATATGAAAATAATGGGGAAGAGTACGAACCAAATATATCAAACTATAACAAAGAATATGTTGATTCTGATACGCAATGATATTACTTACCTAAATGTTTAGTACGTAATGGGAAACCATTTGTTTTACTTCTACTAGGTTCGACCTAAGCGTTTAAGTGTTTGTACAACATAAGTATGAGTTTATTGTCCACTATGCTCATCATGTTTGTTTGTGTTTTTATGGCATTTGTATTTGAACAATGTTTGAACTTGAATCTAATATAATCCAAATAATTTTGTCTTTGAGTATGGTGTTTGTACTTGAATCTAATAACTTTAATAAATGCACAAATTATAACAATTACTAACTCTTTTAAATAAAGGTACAAATCGATATTAAATAAAAACGATTTTATTATCAAAATAAATTATTACATTGCAATGTTAACTTTACATCGGACCCCTACCAAGATATTGCTGATAAGGAAATTTGCTGAACAGTCCAAAAACATCATTGGCAAGAGAGGCTTGACTGACCTATCCTCTGGGGTATTGTGATGGTGGATGGGCTATATTAGGAGAAGCAATTGGATATTCATCTCTATATATGTCAGGGGGTGTGTATTGCGGAATGGAGTTGTGCCCGGGAGACAAACTGGGCCCAACCCCTTTAATCTCTCTCACCCACCTTTGCCACATAAGCTCTTGTTCTAACACTCTTGATTTAAGTTTCCTTATGTAGTCCTCTCTATAAAAAACATATCATGCCATTTGTCGTGTGAGTAAAATCTTTTGGGAGCGAAGTTATTATGACTAATTGGCGAGTCTAGTTGAATAACGTTGTACCATTCAAATTTGTATCTACAACTTCAAACTCCCTTGACAAAGGTATAAGATTTGATGTGAAGATTGTCCCTGTGTGTTGTATTTATGGGGAGACTCCCATCTATCTGCTGGTGCATTGGGTACTCATAAATCAGAGGGTGAAATTGAGGTGAACCCTACCCCATCATGATTTTTCCACCGAATTAGGGAGGGTAATATTGCGCCCTTACCCAAAATCTTCCAGTATGTCAACCCTTCATCCTCCGATGAGACTGAAAGATGAGGAATTACAGGTTACCAGTTGACAATTTATTTCGTATATATATCCCTTGGAATGAATGCCATTGGATACAATGGGTTTTCTGGAATTGCAACGAGACTTGTCATTTAACGGTAGCAGCGATCTCCGAGATACCAAGTTCCACCTAACTCAATATCCAAAAGTATTATCCGTCTTTACCCCAAATCGTGAGCAACTGTAACGACATTAAACTGGTTTTCTTCTAATCCCATAAAAGGTTGCCATATGACTGACTGGGGAGAACGTATTTCCAATTGCTCTTGCATTATCAAACTTTTAAACATCATCTATCCCAATAAAGCCCCACGTTGATCTGACACCCATCGTAGCATATGTGGCCATCTTTCCACAGCATTATCGTGCAATATGGGAGCCATCGTGTGAAGGTACTCATAGCCAAAGTACTAAAGGTATAAGGAAAAACTCATTAGAATTCGGTAGATTATTAAACTATTTTTTTTTAAAATTTAATGATAGTGATTCAAATGTTAAATTAGAGGAAAAAGTACCTCTATAAGTTGCCAGAAATAATTTACTGATTTTTGCGCATTTGTGGTGCATGCATTAAGCGCATAGTAAACATAGGCTAAAATGGCAGAACCCCAATCCTTAGCATCCATGTCGTTAAGATCATTTAAATAAGTTGGCCAATCCACTCACAAAGTATTACGGCCGTCGGAAAAAAATGCAGCTCAACACAAATACAATAAAAACTCTAGCGATATGTTCTTCGCTGGCTAGTCTTTGCTTCGGAGCTTGTTCGCACCAATCCAACATGTACTTTTTTACTGTTCTACAAGAAATATTTCTTCCTTTGAACTCTAGGTGGCCTATTCCAGGAAAATATAGGTCGAACATTTGCTCCATAGTATAAGGACTAGATGCTGGAAAACTAGGCAAAATTGGATGGATTCCAATTGGAATTCCTAAAACCATATAATTTAAGAAGTATTAAATATGGAAACATTCAACAATAATTTATAAAAATACAATTACAGTGCGAAAAAATATTTCAGAAATAATTACCTGATAAATGCACAAAATCATAAGGGGTAGTCCCCAACTCTACACTCGGTAGATGGAATGTATGAGTTACTTCCGACCACCTATTTATGAGCACTCCAGTCAATTGGTTGTCGGAGTTAGGAAAAGATTCGCTAAATAAATGACTAAAACCAAAATTCCCAATGGCCGCTCGCACAAATGGTATCTGGGATAATTTAGCATACACCTCTATCGGACCGTGGACACTACCGCGCATATGAAATTGACTGTTGGTTGGATTCGCTGTAAGATCAAAAATCATGTCTCTCGCATGTGAAAAACTATCGTCAAACAATTGATGATAATTCCGATACAAGATTGGTAAATTCGGTGGTCGGGGTGGAATGGGATTTGGTTTTGCAATTTTGCCACACCATTTTCTTTGAATAGATAACATTTTCAAAATAAATGGTATTTAATATATAAAAAATATGTCTTTAATATTTTGGATTTAAAAAATATTCAAGGGTGTTATAGGAATAATTTTGGGATTATTTTTGGGAGTGTAAAAAATAGGAGATAAAATATGTTGTAGGAATAATTTTGTAATAAGTATGAAAAATAGAAGAGGAGAAAGTGATATTTATAGGGGGTAAATGCATAAATAATCTGTAGTTGCAACGACTAAATTTTAATGGGTATATAACGGCTAGGGGTAAACGGTAGGGAGATCTGGGCATTAAAATGTTGTCCGCCCAACTCTGGGTGTAAAACATTCATCCGCCCTGAGTGGGCCCCTCCCATGCCACGTCAACTTTTATATTTTCCCACTGTGAAAACTCGACCAACAATCTAACCAAAAAAATGTACATTTACATTTTTTTACACTATACCACTATAGATGGCCTAAAAAATGGTGCGAAAAAATATGCGTTAAAAATTCTCCCTCGAGTTCAAATCTTGTTTCCACCACTGATGCTGACGTGGCATTTTTCATAAATCGGGATATATGGAAATCATGGATATTTTTAAACGAATGAAAGTTCATTTCACATTACAAATTTCATAAATTAAAAATGGCATAACCTAAACAATTTCATATTTTATTACTTAACTTTTCATTGACAAAACCGATCAATATTTAAGTTGAGATTTGACAATCCAAATCTAATAGCAATAATTCCACCAGTTCAATCTTTAATTAAATATTTAATAAATTAGTAAAGTTTTAACTTATCATGGGTAAAAATTTGGTGTGTCCGATACACTATATAATACGTCCCATAAAAAATATTTAATTTAAAGACATTAAATATAAAACAATTACTCAGAAAACAAACGCATAAACATAAAAAAAATGTATACAAAGAAACAAATACACAAATCTTCTAACAAAAGTAATAATAATAATAAATAAGCATTATGTATATATGTGTGTGTGTGTGTGTATGTGCGCGCGCGCGCACACGCGTAGAGGGAGAGAGAGATGCACCTACTTATATAAATAATTTTTTTTTCTAAAACCTTCTATGGTTAAATTTTCTCGGTGGCGTTGTTCGTGTGATTAGAGAGTAGGATTGGTATATGTTCTTACATTTTTATTTTAATGTTTTCATTATTACACTTTTTTATCCTGTTTCTATTGTGAAATTTAAAATTTTCATGTATTGTGTTCGATTTTCAAAAAGTAAAGAAAAAATTTAGACGCCATAAGTCTGGCATGCGTCCCATCTTGTCAGTGGCATATCTGAGTCTGAAACGCATTCATATTTAATTTTAATGGCTTGAGAAACTGTAGGTGCCTTATAGGTAGATGACTAGTCTTGGGTTAATGAAAAGAACAAATTGATACTAATTACGCTAGGACTAAAACTTGTGTACCAAGAAAGAAGTCACAAGTAGTAGTTATTAGTTTTAGGTTACATTGTCTCTCAATATATTATTACTCAAGAGGTTAATATGATAAAAACATAACTAATTAGTATATAAACATTTAACATTCAGATTAATATGTGATGGTTTTTCCAACTCAAGGTTTACTGTCATATACGACTATTTCTTATGGTTGGAGGTTTACAATCAAAGATTGGTGAAAATGACACTCGATTTTCAACCCTTGAGTTATCGAGAGTTGTCAATGGATTTGGCTTGTTAACTTTTCACGAATAATTTTGGAGAGTTGTCACTCTCAATTTGTCCCCTTCGCTTTCCTTACACCTTTGAGTTTTGACTATTTGAAAATTATCTTTGAGATATCCTTAGTGTTGCTTGTTTATCACACTTCAAGTATAGCAGTTTTAAGAGTATCCTTGTACATTTCCCACTGACTCAAATGTACTTATGACAAATAAGAGTGCATGAGTGAACTATAGGTCGACTTTATTTACTAAAAGTTGAGATTTCTTTCTTTATCTTTTGACATTTGTGTTTCGAAAAATGCCTTCTTAATCGTAAGAGTTCTTGAGTTTTGAAAAGGTGCAGAAATGTACATATAATATTTAACATTTTATGTCCATTCTACGATGCCAAGTGATTGGTTAGGTTTCAGGGAAAGAAAAAAATCTACGAGATCCGACCAATGAGACGGATGGCATGTTGGCCACTAAATTTTCATTTAATGCACAAATTTCATTTGAGTAAATCAGTGCGCGTACTATACCATGTTGCATAGATAAGTGGGTATTTCAATGGATAAAATCTTTTGGGCTCTATTTAGGTGTAATTTTTTTTTCTATCATTCTCTTTGTAATTGGCATCAATTCAAAATCTATGAAGACCATTACGAGGCAAACTTATTATCTTTACACTGCCACTTTTTTTTTTAGTTTATCAAGTTTTGGTTTCCCCGTGCATTTTCTCATCTCATTCATTTCTTTACTCTTCTTATTCTTCCTTCATTCATTCACAATGGTTAATGGCCAATAATGGTATTCCATTAGAGCATCATTTGACACAATTTTTATATCAGGAAATTGATTTCTCCATCTTCTTCACACTATTTTTTTGATTTACGATTATTCATCTTCCATATCTTCTCTCTTATTGGTTATTAAAAGTCTTTTCTAGTGGAAAATGGATGTTACTTCTTCTTACATATGTTCTCTAAACAAATGAATAGGGGTGAATTTACCAATATCAATGTGAACATTTTCTTTGTTTTAGTTCCCTGAGGTCTATTTTCAATGATAATGTTTCCGAACATATCTAAACTGTAATTTTTGAGGCTTTTCATTACATAATTTTTAGAGGAATCAAAATGGTCTTTATTCCCATCAATATGGATGAGGGAGATTCATACCTTTATTATAGTCTGGCATGAGTTTACTATAACACTTAAGGATGTATATGACCTAATGTTTGGACATTTTGCATAAATACTTTATGGTTTTAGATTTGTCAGATAATGACATAAATGTATGTAATCTATATACAAGTGGCATGTTGTATGCATATTATAAAAAAGTACTCGAGATTCCCTTTTGGAAGTTAGTTTTTATGGTCAGTGACATAATTACATATTTAAGGATGTGGAGAAGGAGTTTCTCATCCTCAAATAGTCATTCATAAGTCTTGCGTGAAGATAAGGTGGTGTGCATCGTACATTGCGATCCTTGGTTGTTTTTCTCACCGGTAAGCCCTCAAATTTTTCTAAAAATCTTTTTTATAAAATTATTGCTCATTTATCTCTCGTCAAAAAATTCTTTACAACTTCTTCAGATCTTGGGAATTTTATACTTGGTCGAACCAGACCCACATTGATATGGTGCGCTCTTTGCTTCCGCCAACATCATTGATGGATTTTCTTTTTGAGATTTTCAAGTGGTTTTCTTGTCAACCTTAAGAATTGGATAGATATTATTCTAATTTCTATGGAATGACTAGAAAATCTATACTCGACCCCAATTGATAAGGAAATTCACTATACCATTCGTCCAGATTTTGAAGATGTTAGACTTCTTTCTTTTAATTTTTGTGTTCATAAGATGATGTCTATAGGCACACCAATTGGAATACGCACTTCCGTCCATCTTCTGAACATGTCATTTATCATTGTTTCCCTTTATGGTGATATATTTATCTTATCATACAAGTAATATCTATATTTTTAAATTCCATATTATAGTATAGCTTATTTTCTATATAGGGATAGATTACAGTAATAATGTAGCGGTATTTCATCCATGTGTACTCTTTAGGGATATATTACGTAATATTATTGCATAAACTATGGCGTATGGTTTTATCTCTAATTGCATTCAATATTTAACAACGTAACCTCCACATTGTATGATCGAAAGATCTTAGTGCTATATTTAATAGTTTTAGTTCAATCGAAACATAGATACTTATATGATTAAAATGATTTTTTTTCTTAGGGGGTCCATCTGGCGATATATTTTTACCTAAAATTTATATAGTGCATATTTTTATAAAATATATTTGTTGTAGACCATGCAAGGTCAAGCAATGATTAATTAGTAGTCGTGAATAACCAGTGAAATGTAGACCTAATTTACCTTGTGTGCTTGTTATTTAAGCCGCAATCTAATATTTTGAGTGTGTTGGCCATTAATCCCTAATTTTGGATAAACAATTTTTTTGTGGAGATTGCAGACCTTGTGGACATATACACGTAAACCATGGACGATCAATGATTATCTACATTACATATTTATTAAATATAAATTTATGAAAAAAAAATTTAACGTATGTCAATGATGTTGTTGATCTTTCATTTTTTGGTAATTTACCTTTATAATTTTGTTTTAAAATTTTTGAACTAATTATACTTCAGTTCGAACTTGGAAGACAATGGCAGAATTTATTGACTTGCATTATGATTTATTGAGTTATATATTGATTTTGTTGGCGCAACCATCTGATGGGGCAGCAAATTTTGCAAGAACGATATCTGTGTAAGACATCTTTAAATCAAATTCTTGTTTCTATAATACATGTAGATCCCCCCTGTTTTTCTTCCTTTAATTAGTTATTCTCTTTTGTCTTCCTTTTTCTTATGATGTATTTTCCATCATTCTCATACGTGTTATGCATATGTGGTAACTTTGTTGAAGTTTGAACTAGATTAAAAGCACAATCTAACCTTTTCGCTATATTTTTCTTGTTTCATTACAGTTGCAAGATGTTCATGAAATTTGCTGAAGATAAAAACATCTTAAAGTTCATAGATTTTGATAACGTGAAGTTATCAAATCAACATCACTTATTTCAGCATATTAGTGGATTTAATGGCTTGTTGAACAAATCTGCACAAGTTGGAAATGCAGCTGCGCAATTCTTACTTGCAAAGGTAAACTTTAGGCATCAATTTATTTTACATTGGTCCGCAACAGTTAATTATTATTATTATTATTATTATTATTATTATTATTATTATTATTATTATTATTATTATTATTATTATTATCATCATCATCATCATCATCATCATCATCATCATCATCATCATCATCATCATCATCATCATCATCATCATTAATAGAGTTGACTTTTCGGTGTGTTTGTGTCGTTGCTTGAAAGCTCCTCTAATCAAAACCTTTCATACATACAAAAATATAATAATACTAGAGTGTAGCGGTAAGTAAGGGAATCAATCCATTTCAAGGGGGTGAAACTAGATGCAAATTCAAATGTAATTCAATTTTATTCTCTTTTTAGACTTTTTCTTTGTCTATTTTTTTTAGCTTTTTCAATATTAAAACAATTTTGAGAATGCGGTGAATTTTAGACTAAGAACTAAATACAAAATGTAAATTGAACTAAAGTAAAAGTGTGAAAAATATAAACTAATGAGTGATGAAAATGAGTAAAATGTAACTAAATGAGAGAATGAATCAAGGGATGTATATCCAACCCCAATTCGCACAACTAATTTAGCTTGAACTATTTTAATTTGATCTAACTCCAAAATATTTAATTAATTCAAAAGGTAATTCTCACTACACAAATGAACTAATTGAATATTCTTTTAGAAAAGTAATTTTAATTACCACAATACTACTAAAAATATAATCAAAATTAATCAAATGAATCATCCGCTAGGATAGATTCACCCAACTAGTTTTAATTTTGACAAGAATAAATAAAAGTAGATGAAAATAATATTAACATTTTAAATCAATTTGATAAGCCTATCTCTAGTTTGAATCAAATGATAAAATGTCAACACAATTTTCAATCCCGTCTCAAGGATTATTTTTCATTTCTCAATGAAAAATTAAGAGTAGGCATTAAATTTACTAATCAAGGGAATTCGATAAAATTAAAACTAACAAACTAAACTAATTGGATTCACGGGGGCTTCAATTTATCCCTTGATTGGGAGATTATCCTTCCATAATCATCATCCAATCAATAATAAGATAATAATGAATTAAAAGCATGATTTGAAAAATTAGAGATACGATAATCAAACCCATTTTGAGGAGAATAGAAATTGATCTTCAATTGATGCAACAATCTTCTCAATTAATTACAATCGCTCCAAAAAACTAAAATCAATTTCTAAAAATAAAATTCTACTCTCTATAATTTTTTCTCTAAAATTCTCTCCTACCCTCTCTATAATTTTTTCTCTCTAAAAAGTTATCCCTCTTTTGGGTCTTCTTTCTTCCCTATATAGTATGGTTATGGAGCTTAGGGGTAAATTGGGGAGGTACACACTAGTGTGCACGAGGGGTGTGAGGTGTGAGGATATTTGGGTGAGGGTTAATTTAGGAATTAAAGAGGGTGCATATGGGAAGTGAGTGTATAGGAAATAAGTTGGGGGTATTTTTGGAATGGGGGTAAAAGGTTGGTTTAAAACATGTGAGTTATTTGTTGGCTTTGGTCTTTGTTTTGGGATGAGTTTGGCAGCCTCGATTTTGGCTTTGCATTTGGAGAAATGGGTATTGCTTTGTTGGTTTTAAATCGGGTTGAAGAGGTTTTGGTTCGAAGTTGGTGATTCGCGGTTCACGGGTCGCCGGATCTACTATGGGGTTGTCCGGGTCAGAGGCGAGTTGGACAGGTGGTCGTGGGTTCCGATTTTTGGGCGCCTGAAATGGTTTGGGTTTAGGTGAGGTGGCCGGAGATGGAGGTCGGGTTGGGTAGCGGGGTTTATCTTGGGTCACAGCTGGTTGGACCGAGATGGCAGCGGGTATGGAAGGTGGGTCACTAATTTTCGGGTTCGTGGTGGTTTGGGTCGCGCCGGGTTGGGTTATAAATGGAGGTGGATGGGTTTCGGGTTGATGGGGGTTTGAGGAGATAGAGAGAGGATGGGTGTTTGGTTTTTGGTGGTTGTTGGTAATGGAGGTGAGAGGAGAGAGGGTGTGTGATGTAGGGAAGAAGATGAATAGTAGTTGGGTGGGGGAGTTATTTTGGTGTAGTGAGGTGTATGAGAGTTAGGGTGAGGTAGGGTGTAGGATATGTGTGTGTATGTGTTTAACTTTGCACTCTAAATAAAATAAAATAAGAAAATAATAAAAATAAACCTAATAAAATAAAAACTAGTAAAATAAAAATAAAAACTAAACTAAACTAAAAATAAAAATAAAAATAAAAATCAACGAAAAAAACTCATTAAAAAAATAAAAAATAAATAAAAATAACACGACACACAATACAAACTCTAAAAACTAAACACGACTCAAATAAAAACAAATAAAACAAAACAAAACAAAACAAAAATAATAATAAACTAACAAACAAAAATAAAGGAAAACAAATACTCGACGCACTAAAATAAAAATTAAAAAAATAAATCCTCTAAAAATAAATAAAATCTATTAAAAATAAAACTCAAATAATAAAAATAAAAACTACAAAAGAAGTAAAAATAAAACCTAAAGTCCTAAAAATATAAAATCTAGCAAGACTAAAAATAAAGACTAAAATTAAAAACTAAAAAAATATGACACCTCGCTTAATAAAATACCGGGCGATCGGTCCTATATCAAATTAAAATTGAAATCTCATTTGGTTCATTCTTAGCATCAGTGTCGAAAACTTTATTTAAAAAACTTTACTAACTACCTCGTATTCAAAAAGCAGGTGTCAAATTTTATCTTTATTAATTCAAGACGAAAATAAGTGCGAAAATAAACTAAGAACATCCAATGCTGATAGAATCAATCATCACATAGAATAATAAAAGTCTGGTCGAATAAACCATTGGCTAAATCCAAAACTCAATATAAATAACAGATAATGATAAATACCATACAATCTGAAAAGAGATATTTAGATAAATCTGGGAGCAACATGCTCGAGATAAACTGATATGAATCCATACACTAGGAATAGAAAAGATGGAAGCGCCTATCCAAATCCTGCAACATCCACATATACTGCAGTAGAGAATCCCTAGAATGAATTAAGTTTGGCGTCCATGTGACTGGACACCTAAAAGGTATTAAAAAAAATATTTGATAGCAAGGGTTGGAACCCAAAATATTTTGAAAATATTTAGCAAGTGATTAACATTGCAGTGACATAAAATGCATGAATGCGCTTCATATTTAAGTTAGTATCGCACTTCTTTGAGGACATACTCACCCCTCGACTAATGTGCACACCTAACGCTCCCTTTTATAACCCTACTTAGTTATCTATCCCATAACTAATTCTTGTTATAACTTTATCCTGGCAACTTACTCTAGCCCGAGTATATTTAATATGATTTATAAGTTAGTTAATCCATTAACTTAAATAATCATTTTTCCTTTTTAAATCTATGCAACATTCACATCCATTATATAAATAATACAAGTCACTTCATGTATTTAATTTACCCATATATAACTATTTATCTCATTATGTACGTAAAACCATATTACAACATTCACACATATGCTTAATATATATAATAGCCCATCCTCCCAAGTATTAACTCACCGGATGTATTTTCTAAAGTGCCATCGTAACAGGTGTGCTCACTTAACCTAGTTAACCCAAGTCAAAATCACTCGATAACTTGGCCAAAAATATAAACGTTGTGGAGGCGGTCATATTTTCTTCCTGAAAGTGAGATAAGCCCCTCACCCATGTAACGGACTCTATGACCTTGGGATATACTTTCCTTACTCCTGAAGCTAGGGAATTCACCCACATCGCGCAACCTCCCCCGATAACACTAGAGTATATAAATTTAAATAAACATCTAATCACTGATATTCATAAGCACACACAATATATATATATATATATATATATATATCACACATCGTATATATATAATTATTTAAATCATGCCTTTACCGTGTACAAATCCGTAACACTAGCTTGTATATAAATCCCGAGTCTAGTGTCCGACTCTAACTTTTAATTAATTTGCACATTAATTACTTTAACACTTTGGCGTCGCTAAACCAATGTTCCCGGACTCGCTCGCTTGGCCCGAAATTAAATATTACTCGAGTCTATATTTCGACTCTAAATTAATTAGTTTATCTCCATAATTAATTCACAACCTTGGTGTCGTTCAACCAATATACCCAGACTCGCTCACTCGGTCCGTATCTAATTATTTTGGAATTTATTTCCTCAAATTGATCCATAAAGTGCTCACATAAATCCTCCTAAATCCCAATTACCCTTTCCCATAATTTTTAGGAATATGTGACTCATATTTATTTATCACTAAATAAAGCATAGAATTTAATTTAAAAATTTATTTTCCCCTTATATATAAAATTGGGCGACCTGCCAAAAATCTGGGACCATCGATCGATCGATTCACTCGTTCGATCGATCGATCGATCAGGTACCCTTCTTCTCCAAGTAGTCTGTCTCCTCCATTGTTAACCCAACCAAGTTTTTAACTTCAATATCAATATTCTAAAACCACAATCAATAATATTAACACGTGAAAACAAGTTCTAATCACCCTAGAGATCTTAATTAAACAACCAATTTCCATGAATTTCCATGTTTTCTCGATTCAGGTTTTTATCCGGGTTTAAATCGATAAATTCGAGTTTCCATTCCAATATTAGAAATTAGTCCCCAATTCCTACTGGTTTATCATACGATTCCAATTTCTAATTCCAGAACTACATAACACAATTAATTCCACTTTTAATTTCATCAAAGTGTTTCAATCATCAAAAACCCAATTTCACATGTATTCCTACCCTAAAACGGATTTTAGATTCACCCACTACAATATGAATTGATTATCACAATTTAAACATCACAACAAGTTAACCACTTGCCTTTTTAGGTTCGTAGAGTCTGATTCGTTGAGGTAGAGAAAGGTTTGGTGAAGAACACCCAACTTGCTCCTTGTTTTGTCTCCAAAAAGATCCCCAATTGCTCTTTCAATTGATCCCTCCAGCTTTCTCTCAAACTCTTAGGTTTAGTTTTGTGTTTCTACCGTTCAACACTTCTTAGATTTATGTTTAATACTCTAATCCCGTTTTTAGTCTAATAGGCCCAGTCCAAGTGAATCGAACACCTCCGCGTGGACACAGTTATGCCTAAAAACGTTCCAAGACCCATTTATTACCTCTGGGCACACTTTTTTGACTATCTCGGCCCATCCGGACTCAACCGTGCACTCATATTTGACATCCGAATTAATTTATTATAAGTTCCTATCTCACACCCAACTTAGTCAATATCCGACACCCGACTGAGATAAATAAATTCTTTGTTACTAATACACTTTATGACGAAAATAAAATATTCTATTCACTTAGTAATTTAATTCCTATAAATATTAACCATTTATTCTCCGATTAATATTTATATAAAAGATAACATAATTAATTCAATTAAATTACGACACACAAGTAATTTAAATTTACCCGAATTAATTAAATTTTAAATGCATATAAATACGCGGTGTTATATATTTCCTCCTTTACAAGGGAATTTCGTCCCCAAAATTAGGTCATACCTACGGTGAATAACTCTGGATACTGCTCCCGCATATCCTCCTCCCGCTCCCATATAGACTCGTCAACGTTGTGATGACCCCACTGTACTCTCACTAGTGGTACAACCTTATACCTCAGCTTGCGCTTACTACGATCCAGAATAACTACATGTCTCACCTCATACGAGAAGTCTGGATGTAAGTCAATTTCCTCGAGTGGAACGTGCGAGAAAGCCCTCTCACTCCTCCAATATTTCTTCAGCGATGCCACATGAAACACGTCGTGTATCCGCTGAAGATGCTCTGACAAACCCAGTCTATAAGCTACCGGTCCCACCCTCTCAATAATAGGGAAGGGCCCCACGTATCTCGGTGCTAACTTACCTTTCTTGCCGAACCTCATCACTCCTTTCATAGGGGACACTCGGACCAATAACTGCTCTCGACCTCTAACTTCACATGTCTCCGAGAGGCACCAACATAAATCTTCTGCCTATCCTAAGCTATCCGAATCCGTCCCCAAATCAGCTCTATCTTAGAAGTCGTCTCCTAGACAATCTCTGGCCCCAATAGCTTGTTGTCCCCCACCTCTAACCAACAGACGGGCGAACAACAAGGTCTCCCATAAAGTGCCTCGAACGATACCATGCCAATCATAAACTGGTAAGAGTTGTTATACGCAAACTCTAACAAAAGGGAGATATCGCTCCCATCCTCCCCCAAAGTCTAAAATGCACATCCTTGGGAATCTTATTTACGCTCTCAGTCTGCCCGTCGGTCTGTGGATAATAGGCGGTGCTCAATCGCAACTCTATGCCCCTGGCCTCCTGAAAGCTCTGCCATAAGTGGAACATAAAAACCTTGTTTCTATCACACAAAATGTTAAGACAACACCCCGTGCACCTTAACTATCTCCGCTATAAATAGTTGCGCGTAACACATCATCTCAAAGTTTACGCGAACAGTACGAAATGGGATACCTTGGTCAACCGATCCATAATCACCCATATGGAATCATGACCCCTCTGTGATGTAGGCAACCCCGTAGTGAAGTCCATGGAGATGCTCTCCCATTTCCACATGGGAATCTCCAGTTGTTGTAGCATCCCTGGAGGTCTCTGATGATCAACTTTCACAAGTTAACACATGGTACATTTTGAGACAAACTCTGATGTGTCCCGTTTTATTCCTGCCCATCAATACTGCTTCCTCATATCCTGGTACATCTTATCCCCGTCGGGATGTACCGTAAACCTCGAACCATGGGATTCTGTCATAATAGCATGCCTCAAATACTCATCATCTGGCACAACCAACCTCCCATTAAAGCGTAATCCTCCCTCCAAACTAACCAAACAACCCTCTGCTCCCTCGGCCAGTAGTTGATGTACTCTATCCTGGTAGATCTGTTCCTCCGCCTGTACCTTCACAACCCGCATGATGATCTCGAGAGTGATAGATAAAGCTAACATAGATGCCCTGGCGACATCATCATAGTGCCGAAGCTCTCTTTATTTTGCCTTCCAAGCCTCCGTAATCTCCCCCATAGGCCTCCGGCTCAACGCAACTTCTACCACATTAGCCTTACCAGGATAATACTGAATATCAAACTGTTAGTCTTTCATGAATTCTAGCCACCACCTATGCCTCATATTTAGATCCTTCTGTGTGAATAGATACTGAAGTGACTTGTGATCCATGAATAGAGTAAACTACTCTCTCAGAAGATAATTCCTCCATATCCTCAAAGCAAAAACGATCGCTGCTAACTCAAGGTCATGGGTGGGGTAATTTTTCTCATGAGGCTTAAGCTTTTGAGATGCATAAGATATAACCCTCTCCTCCTGCTGTAACACACCCCCAAGTCCCTACAAGGATGCGTCAGTGAAGACCAGGTATTCCAATCCTCCCATGGGCAAAGCAAGCACGGGTGTCGATGTCAACTTATCCTTTAGCTCATCGAAAGCTAACTGATAATGATCACTCTAAATAAAATGTACCCCCTTACGAGTCAGATTCGTCAAAGGACTAGTAATCCTCAAAAACCCCTTAATGAACCGTCTGTAATAACCTGCCGACCCCAAAAAGCTGCGAACCTCTGTCGGTGTCGTGAGCTGTCCCCACTCCCTCACCGTCGATACCTTAATCGGATCTACAACAATACCCTGTTTTGACACCAAAATCCACATTTTTCGAATTTAGCATAAATATGGTGGTCCCGTAGTGCCCGCAGAACCATATGCAGGTGCTCTGCGTGCTCCTCCTCAGTGCGCGAGTAGACCAAAATGTTGTCAATGAACACGATAACTAACTGGTTGAGATACTCTCTATAAATTTTTCATGAGATCCATGAACACTGCTGGCACATTAGTGAGTCCAAACGACATCACTCTGAACTCGTAGGATCCATACCGCGATAGAAAAGCAGTTTTAGGAACATCTTCCTCTAGAATACACAATTGATGATACCCTGACCTCATATAAATCTTTGAGAAGTATGATTCCCCCCTCTACTAATCAAATACTTCATCAATCCTAGGTAACGGATACTTATGCCGTATTATCACCTTGTTCAGATCCCTGTAGTCTACGCAAAACCGAAGCGAACCATCCATTTAATTTATGAATAACACGGGCGCACCCCACGATGATGTGCTCCACCGAATAAAACCCTGACCCAAGAGCTGCTGAATCTGTTCTCAAAGCTCAGGCATCTCTAATGGGGCCATACGATAAGGTGCTTGAGCAATCGACCTCAAACCCAATGTTAGATCAATAACAAACTCGATTTCCCTACTGGGTGGAAACCCTGGTATTTCTTAAAATAGATCCTTAAATTTCCTCAGAATCGGAATCGAATCTAATGGTATCACCACCTCCTATGAGGTTTCCTCCTCAATATATTACAAGTGAGTGCATGACCTTCCCTAGGGAAGAGGCATCGCTACTAGGAACATCTCAGGTACCGAGATGGAGAACAAGATGATCCTCTAGAAGCAATCTACCGTCGCCCTGTATCCTACCAACTAATCCATGCCTAGGATGACATCATATCCCTCCATATCTAACACTATGAGGTTCGCTGCTAAACTCAGTCTCCAAATTAAAATGTCCACTCCTCTATAAATCGAATGTATAAGTGAACCACTACCCATCAGTGACTCTATACACATAAGGAGACTACCTACTGACTCTAGCAAACTGATGGCCCTAGGAATCTGGTTTTAATAAATGAATGTGATGCCCCAATATAAAAAAGTATCCTACCCTCATGCCCATGGATAGGAAACTTACCCTCAACTGCTGGCGGCGCCTGAGGTGCTGATGGAATGGGGACATCCCGACGTTGTACACACGTCCGTAGTGCAACTGCCCCTGCTTCTGTGGGGCTGGTGGAGCTGGTGCTGCTAGCGGCATCTGTCCCTAATGCCCCTTTTGGGCACCCTGCTGCTGTCCCCTACCTCTCTGTGGGCACTCCCTCTTGAAATGTGCCGTCTGACCATAAACAAAGTAATGATTCTGACCGTCTCCCTATCGTTGACGAGGTTGGTCCTACTGGCCTCCTCCGTTGCTCCCTTGGTCCTAACGGACTTGAGGAACCTTTTGCTGATTAGGGCTCTACTGGCCCTGCCTAAACCCCTGATGTCCCTATCGGAAACCTCGACGCTTAAATTTTTTAGCCTGATTTCCCTCCTTACTATCGTTTTGCTACTAAACTATGCCAGTATCACTACCACCTGCCTTGCCCTGCTAGCTTGGCACACCTACCCTTTTGATTCCCTTCAGATGTAAGCGATGATCCTAACAGTGTAACAAAGCGGCATTGACAACATCGATATATGTCACTAGTGCGGGATTCCCAATCAAATGTTGCCTGATCCTCTAGTCTAAACTAGTCATAAACTTCGCCTTCTTTCGCTCCTCGTTGTTCACCTCATCTAGCACAAAGTTTGCCAAACGGCTATACCCTTCCTCATACTGTGCCACAATACGCTTTCCCTGAGTCACCTCACCAAATTTCCTCCTCATCTCGGCCTCAACTACTGGAGGAAAGTACTTGCAGTCGAACCGCACCCAGAAATCATCAATGGTCATCGAATCCCTATCTCCAATAGTGGTGATGGACTCCCACCACTGTAGAGCAGCCCCGATCAACCTTAAAGTGGCTAACATCTGCCTTTGTACCTCACTGCAGACAACCATATGCAAATGACGCTGCATGTCTTTTTTCCACTGACACACTATCACCACATCTGACCTCCCCTAAAACTATGGTGGATGGCATTTTTGAAAGGCCTCTCGTACTCACTGTCACTCTAATGGCCCCGGATGGGCCGTTGCAATTGGGGCCACTGGTTGATGGGGTTGAGGCTGAGGGAAATGGGTTGCCATGGCTTTCATCTCTGCATTGACCGCCTGGGCCACCACTTCTTCCATCTGAGCTGTCATCACCAATCCTGGTTGGGACTGCGGCTGTGGAACCTCTGGCTCCTGCTAAGCCTCCCTCACCTCGTCCCTAGATGCTTCCCTAACAGGTCTGCCTCTCTTAGGCGACATCTGAAATTTAAAATGAGTTGTATTAGTTCACTATTAATACAAAACTAAATAGCAGAAGTACGATAACTCATAAGCGTGAGGATAAAGCAACAGTCCTAATAATAGGGCTCTATATCAACATAACGCTACACTAAAATGTAAAAAGTCATACAGATCATCAGGACACAAGAACCCGATGCTCTGATACCATATGTGACACCTCGCTTATTAAAATACAGGGTGATCAATCCTATATCAAATTAAAATAGGAATCTCATTTGGTTCATTCTTTGCATCACTGTTAAAAACTTTATTTAAAACCTACTAACCACCTAGTATTCAAAAAGTAGGTGCCAAATTTTATCTTTATTAATCCAAGACAAAAATAAGTACGAAAATAAACTAAGAACATTTAATGCTGATAGAATCAATCATCACATAGAATAATAAAAGTCTTATCTAATAAACCATCGGCTAAATCCAAAACCCAACGTAAATAACAGATAATGATAAATCCCATATAATCTGAAATGAGATATCTACATAAATATGGGAGCAACATTCTCGAGATAAACTGATATGAATCCCCACGCTAGGAATATAAATGATAGAAGCGCCTATCCAAATTCCGCAACATCCACATATGTTGTAGCAACGAATCCCTAGAATGAATTAAGTCTGGCATCCATGTGGCTGTACACCTAAAAGGTTTAACAAAAATATTTGATAGAAAGGGTTAGAACCCAAAACATTTTGAAAATATCTAGCAAGTGATTAACATTGCAGTAACATAAAATGCATGAATGCGCTTCTTATATAAGTTAGTGTCGCACTCCCTTGAGGACATACTCACCCCTCTACTAATGTGCACAACCCAACCTAGTTATCTATCTCGTAACTAGTTCTTGTTATAACCTTATCCTGACACCCTACTCTAGCCCGAGTATTTTAATATGATTTATAAGTTAGTTAATCCATTAACTTAAATAATCATTTTTCCTTTTTAAATCCATGTAACATTCACACCCGTTATATAAACAATACAAGTCACTTCATGTATTTAATTTACCCATATATAACTATTTATCTCATTATACACGTAAAACCATATTACAACATTAACACATATGATGAATATATATAATAGCCCATCATCTCCAGTAATAACTCACCGGATGTATTCTCTAAAGTGCCATCGTACCAGGTGTGCTCATTTAACCTAGTTAACCCAAGTTGAAATTGCTCACGAACTTGGCAAAAAATATTAAGGTTGTGGAGGCGGTCATATTTCCTTCCTGAAAGTTAGATAACCCCTCATCCATATAATGAACGCTATGACCTGGGGATATACTCGCCCTACTCCTCAATCTAGGTAATTCACCCACATCGCGCAACCTCCCCCGATAGCACTAGAGTACATAAATTTAAATAAACATCTAATGGCAGATATTCATAAGCACACATAATAAATATATACTATCACACACCGTATATATAATTATTTTACCGTGTACAAGTCCGTAACACTAGCCTATATATAAATCCCGAGTCTATGGTCTGACTCTAACTTTTAATTAATTTGCATATTAATTACTTTAACACTTTGGTGTCTCTCAACCAATGTACCCGGACTCGCTCGCTTGACCCTAAATTAAATATTACTCGATTTTATATTCTAACTCTAAATTAATTAGTTTACCTCCATAATTAATTCATCACCTTGGCGTCACTCAACCAATATACTCGGACTTGCTCACTCGATCCGTATCTAATTATCTTGGAATTTATTTCCTCAAATTGGTCCATAAAGTCCCCCACATAAATCCTCCTAAATCCCAATTACTCTTTCCCATAATTTTTAGGAATATGTGCCTCATATTTATTTATCACTAAATAAAGCATATAATTTAATTTAAAATTTAATTTCCCCCTTATATATAAAACTGGGCGAACTGTCTAAATCTGGGTCCATCGATCGATCGACTCCCTAGTTCGATCGATTAGGTACCCTTCTTCTTCGAGTTGTCAATTTCCTCCATTGTTAACCCAACCAAGTTTTTAACTTCAATATCAGTATTCTCCGGTCACAATCAATAATATTAACACATGAAAACATGTTCTAATCACCGTAGAGATCTTAATTCAACAACCAATTTCCTTGAATTTATAGGTTTTCCAGATTCGGGTTTTTATCAGGGTTTAAATCGATAAATTCTAATTACCATCCCAATATTAGAAATTAGTCACCAATTCCTACTGGTTTATCATACGATTCCAATTTCTAATTCCAGAACTACATAACACAATTAATTCCACTTTTAATTTCATCAAAGTGTTTCAATCATCGAAAACCCAATTTCACATGTATTCCTACCCAAAAATGAATTTTAGATTCACCTAGTACAATATGAATTGATTATTATAATTTAAACATCACAGCAAGTTAACCACTTATCTTTTTGGGTTCGTAAAGTCTGATCCGTTGTGGTAGAGAAAGGTTTGGGTGAAGAACACCCAATTTGCTCCTTTTTTGTCCTCCAAAAAGATCCTCAATTGCTCTTCCAATTGATCCCTCTAGCTTTCTCTCAAACTCTTAGGTTTAGTTTTGTGTTTCTGTCATTCAACACTTTTTAGATTTAGGTTTAATACTCTAATCCCGTTTTTAGTCTAATGGGCCCAGTCCAAGTGACCCGAATACCTCCGCGTGGGCCCGATTATGCCTAAAAACGTCTTGAGACCCATTTATTACCCCTCGGCACACTTTTTCGACTATCTCGGCCCATCCGGACTCAACCGTGCACTCAGAATTGACATCCGAATTAATTTATTATAAGTTCCTATCTCACTCCCAACTTAGTCAATAGCTGACTCACGGCTGAGATAAATAAATACTACATCACTAATACACTTTATGACGAAAATAAATTATTACTATTCACTTAGTAATTTAATTCCCATAAATATTAACCATTTATTCTCTGATTAATATTTATATAAAAGTTAACATAATTAATTTAATTAAATTACGACACGCAAGTAATTTAAATTTACCCGAATTAATTAAATATTAAATGCGTAGAAATACGAGGTGTTACATAAAAATCAAAAATAAAATGAGATAGAAAATAAATTCTAGAAAATTCTAAATAAATCTAAAATAAATCCTTGAAATAAAAACGACTCAAACTAAAAATCTAAAAAAATCTAAAAAGCACAAACTAAATGCACATGGGGTTTGTGGGTATGTTTAGTCACAGTTTATGCTCGGGTAAGGTACGAGACTAGGGAATTAGGTCCATAAATCGTACATTTGCCTTAAAATAAGCATTTGAACTCCGTAAACGACGATCAAGCCTGAACATTAAACAATTAAGCATATAAGACCCAAATTGCTGAGAATTAGCAACTAAAATACGTCTATTTGGGGTATAAAATGTACATTTTTGGGTGACTATTTGACCGAATGTAAGGCACTTAGATAACGGTAAATCATCATCATCATCATTATCATTATTATGATTATTTAAGTGACTTTCTTTCAAGATAATCCTTATTCACTTTTTGCCTTACATTCGGTCAATATTATATTATAATACAAAGTTCTCATTTGTTTTCATCTTAAATTTCGTATTTGCTCATTGGAAGCATAGTTTTGTGTTATTTTGTAGCAGGTGATATTGTTGAGCACTTCCAATATATTGGCAACTCAAAGATGGAAGAGACATGCTATATTTTATTCTAATGGTTTTAAAAGACTTGGCAAGGCTCCCGTTTGTGAATTTCAGGAGAATGGTAATCTTGTAATCTCTTTTGTGGACCACTTCATGCCTAAAAATGAATGGTGTGGTGAAACATCATCCCAAAAATTGACCCATTATGAACTTGTAAGGTTGTTCTTGAGCCGATGCACCCCTAATGACCTAGTCGGGATTAATGTGCTCTTAGATAACTATATTGACTACTTTTTAGGACGAAACCCTGACAATATTGTCTTGCACGAGATTTTCAATAAAATGTGTTCTTTTGCTAAGCGTGTCAGATATTTGAAGGAGTTGGAGGAAATGAAAAGACAATTGGAAAACCGCATTAGTGTCCTAAGAGAGCGTAGATTAGAAGCAAACGAACAGTGTGAGAGCTTGTCTCAATGGGAGGATAGGTATAAAGCCCTTGTCGAAGCAAGTAAGGAATATGATGTTGCTATGGTAAGGTTGTATGCCAAATGCGAGGTAGCTGATGTGGACTTTGAAGAATTATTTGGTGACAATGACAACCCTAATACATTCAAGAAATATTGTGAGGAAGTAATTGGTCTATTTGAAGAATGCCGATTTAATGCAGTTAATGCTTTCAGCGTTTATTTTCTTTAATTATTTTTAAAGTTATAGTGGTTCAATGCACTGTGCGATCACAATAATAAAAGAACTCGAGCTACTGCTACTATCTTTCGAGCTTGTAATAAAGGATTGCGAAGGTTTTATAACCTAGTTTATGTTGATTTTCAATTGTTCTTTCAAAATATGCATATCCATTAGATATAGATACATGTCTGCACATATCTCAAGGTTCTATTCTTCACCCAAAATTCTGGTGCTCAAAATACATCATCCTTGTATTGGCCTCAATCAATCAAAGGGTGGCTTAGTTGTAAGCTAATGATGAAACATATACATAATGTATGTAGTCATGTTCAACATAAATTATCATTTTCACATATGAGTCAATCGAATCCAATATTTCTCTTGAAAGGGGTGAAAGATAGTGTATCAACTTCTTTGCTCCAATAATAGCGATAATATATAGATTAGGGAACAATTATAACGATTAACTATTTCTTATATTTTCATTGTACATGAAAATTTATGTGGTTAATGAAGGGTAATCCAATGAGATGACGATATAAATAAACCATGATTAATTACATTTTGCCCCCTAAATCTCACACGTATTTTATCTTCATGACTTGAACTTTTATTATAAAAATATAACCCCTTGAATTTCTAGATAGGTTTCAAATAACCTCATAACACTTACGTCGTTAGTTTTTTGCAAGGAAAATGGATCGGTCATGAGGGAAATTTTGTCGTAATAGAAAATTCAATAATTTAAAAAGTTAGGAAAATATTAAAACCCAATTTAAAAATTCTAGAATAAATTTTTAAAAAGTATGAAAATAACAACAAAATCTTAAACATTTGGAAATTACAAAACAATATATTTAGAAATTTTGAGAAATAAAAGACATTTCATAAATTTAGAAAAATATTTGAAATTAAAAAAATAATATTTAAAACATTAGGAAATTACAAAAAATATATATATTTGAAATCTTAGAAATTATAGAAAAATCATTTAGAAATTTTGGAAAATATTAAAAATAAAAAAGACGAAAAGATTTTAAAAGTTTTGAATATAATAAATAAATTTATAATATTTCAAAATAATATAATTAAAAATACTAAATATTAAAAACATTCAAAAATAAAAAATTTAATTTTTTTAGAAAAATGAAAAAATATTTAAAAACCTAATAGAGCATAAAAGACCCTCGATGGGGTTTAAAAATAAAAAAATTATATAAATATTTATAAAATCTAAAAATATTAAAAAATTCATTCTCACTAACAAAAAAATCACCATATATTGTCGCAACATTAGCCTTGCCCCCCGAGGCTCTAGTAATACATCATCTACTCATGCTTGCAATCTAAAAATTTTAAGTTCAAACTTAGATCAATAATCGATTTTATACGAGTACAAAATAAAGGAACATAACAAATAACGCTACGCAGAAAATAAGATAAATTTATGGACCTTACATTGTTATAAACATTCCTATACTACACATTGTGACAACAAGTATTTCCAACATTTTAGGTAGACGGTCTTATATATTAAAACTACTCTAGCCTAACACATTATATATCATTCTGAGCATGTTACATTAATTAAAGAAATGAATAGAGATAAAAAGTCTAGATATAATACACCATAATCATCATTAAAAATAAAAATCAATAGTGTAAACATCCACTACTACTAAGGAACCCCCACACTATAAGGATCATAAAACCAAAAGTCTCAACATAATATAAAATAACTGGGATAGAAGGATGGATAACCCACATCTCACTAGATCAGTAAAAATTGCACCTACCTCAATAAACATATTGACTGTTTGTGCCATGTCAATCAATTTCGTGTTTTATTATTTTTGTTATCACACATACTCCACCAGTTTTATATTCATGTACGATGATAGTTTTGGACAAAAACATAGTTTTATGACTTTGTTTAATGTTTGTTTGTCTAAATGACAACTAGTTTATTTCGTATCATGTCAGGTTTGTGTCTTAGTTAAGTCATGGATTCGTCTTTTTTTTGGGGTTCTTATCATCAATAACAAAATTATGTCACCCATTTGTATAATCGTGTTTGAAGGACTAATTATCAGTATGTTATGCTAAAGAATTTGGACCACTAGTTTTAAAATCTGAAATTGAATTACATGTGATAACTCATCTCTAAAGTGTTTCCAATGGTTTATAGATGCGATCCTATATACAAATTGACCCTCCATAAATTAATATTTACATTGAAAAACCTTTGAATATGGGAAAAATAGACCACATAAACTAACTTAAGCATGGATGAGACACTGGTTAACGAAATTTATTTTCTCTAAATAAGAGATTAAAAAGGATAATTAACAGTCCTAAAGAGGGTATAAGCAATAATCCTCAATATGTCAGCAAATAACTTCGTGGGAAGATGGATGAGTCCCCAAATAAATATAAACTCATGTAGAAGAACATCCATCAGTGGATAAAGTTTTTTGAATATATCATAAGTACAAAATGATTATCGAATGAAAAATTGTAACACGAAGACTTTTAATTAAATTTATGTAAATTACATATGGTAAGTAGAAAATGCATAAATATTTTATGAAAAAATATGTGGGATTCAACGTGTAGTATGAAGGCTAAGTTTGTGTGTGTGTATATATATCATTTGAATTAATGCATGATATTTACATGGCCAACATGGATAGTTAAAACACTGGTGAAATTAAGTTAAATAAATTGGAGTTATTATCCACCTTGTGTAATTCGTTTAAGTCAATTGGGAACGAAGAAATTTTGGCAAGACAATATAAAGTCTGCATGAGAATTACACGAGGTACAAATCGTGAGGAAATTTTGGGTTTCTGAAAATTAGGATTTAATTATTTACATTTCTTTTAGCTTGGGCCAATGGGGTAACTGTAAATTGGGTAAGAATATATGTATATTGTTCCAAAGAAACTAACTCACAGGCAAGCTAGAAGTCACGTATGAAACATGCCAAATAATATATGCGGTCTTGAGGAAAAAATCCACCAGGGCAAAGGAAAAGCCACAGACGCAGTAGATTTAGCCATGGATGTGGTCCAGGAGGAAATATGATAGGCACCTTCCCTTTTTGAAACCTGTCTCCAGGATTAAATATTGGGTTGACATATGTCCTAACCTTATCCTTTTAATTTCCTTATCTGGACAAGGCAATTTAAGGAGCTGAGTTCACCCTATATAAAAAATCTTTATCTCCTTCAAAAAACCACTTTAGGATTTGTTGTCAAGAATAGAAACATGAACATTTTAGTCACAATATCCCCTATTCATATAAGATATGGCCATTATCCTATCGCTCACAAAATACACAACATTTGGATATAATGTTTTTGTAATGTTGGATCTTGGAAATGAGTTATTGTTGAACTATCTCACGGGTGAAACATGAATAAATCTGTGACATCCGTGCCCAAGATTTTATTTTATTTCCTTGTAAATTGCATGCCGAGTTGGCCTCTGACATAATATGATAGATGGTTATCTATTTTGAGATGTTCTTATGACTTTGCGCAATTATGGATGAGAATTTGATGACTTAAGTTTTATGTATAAAACTATTGGGGTCGTTCGAATGAAAGGATTGGTCATTTGAATGAGATAGACATGGTCATCCCAATGAACCTTCAAACAACCCTCAAACGAGAAATACTCGTTCTCTTTCTTAATTCTCTATAATCTCATTAGAACCACCATTCAAACGAGGTATGGGTTGCCGTTTGAACAACCTCATTTTCTAGTCTTCGTTAGGATCACATTGGAACCCCCATTCGAATGAAAAGGTATGTTGTTCGAATGGGAGGGGATGTCGTTCGAATGAACCGTCAAAAAATTGAAATTTATAGAATTTTTATATACTGTCGCTACATGGACCCTTGGATTGGTTGAGCTGTCAAGCTCCCAATGGTAAAAATTAGACAATGGGTCAAGGGTTTTTAGACCAGTAGTTAAGGGTAATGGGTTTTGGAGAATAATTAGGAGATAGAATGGGGGAGGGTCATTACCAACACTTCTCATCATATTTTTAAGTCTTCTCTTTCTCTCTATCTCTCTCTAAGTTCCATCCTCCATTTTTAACCCACTCCTACCATCCCCAAGCTCTAAACTTCAATTTTTAGCAATATATACCCATTTTCTAAGCTTGTAACACCCATGTCAAGCCTTAAATAAGGAAGAAGTTGGGTTGGAGATTTATTATTGGTGGTATAAAAAAGATGTGTGGTATTCTTTGATGATGCTGTAAATAGCACCACCTGGTAAGGTGTTGATAAGCTCAAACTAGTGACAACAATGGCAGCAGAAGAGTTAATATAAAGTAGAGTGAGGTGAGAAGAAGAGGATAAACGCTTGCATATAAGTGGTTCAGCCAATCTGACCTACATCCACTGTGAGTGTGTGAGTAATATCACTAGATGAAGGAACTAACAACCATAGATACAATCTCTCAAGCTTTCTCTTTCTACTGTGTAAACTAACAGAGTTTTAGCTAGGGTTGTAATTTATGGATCCTTTTACAAGGTAGAGGATGACCACTATATATAGTGCTTGGGGGGGGGGTGTAATGTACCCCCCAAGCATGCAATGAGCATGTGCATGAGGATCGAACCAGTATGAGAGTGACACCTGGCTGATCTTAGGTAGATAATGATGACCTCAATATTCACTCACGTGAGGGGAATGATTCAATTATAACTAATTTGTCCACGTGTGCCAAACCTTACATGTGCTTGTAAATGCTCGATCCTGTGTCCTTAACTGATGTAACCTCATCCTGGATGGGTACAAGGTTGATGGAGTCAGATGTAGTTGCTTTGTCTTGTCAATAACTGTGATGACCTCAGCTGGGAGGGTTGTCCGAGGTTAGGTATGAGGTAGCTGTAACGTCGATTGAGGTCGATGATGATGTTGGCCGATGATCAAGCCCATGAGACTTTGCTGACCTCGGCTGGTAGTCAGCCGAGGTTGGTATGTGAGGGGGCCGACCTTATAAAGACGACCTTGCTGATGGTTGTTATAAGCTTCTCGTAACCTCGGCTGTGAGATTGGCCGAGGTTAGTTACTCTGAGTAAGAGGGTACACTTTGGGCATATCAATCACCCCTAGCCCTTAGTATTCTATGAAAATTGATGATTGAGGGGTATGTGTGTTAGGCCGAGGCTGAGTCTTTGGGTGTCAACATTTTCTTAACACATGTCACTTATTAAAGTGAAGCGTGTTCCCCAAGGTGAGGTGATTCTGACTTGTCTTTTGGGTTCCCTAGGGCAATGATGGGGCATTGGGACTCGCACCCCATCATTAGGTAGGTTTAAAAGCCCTCTTCTCTCTCCTCATTCTCTTTCTTCCACTCTTTTCTCCCACCTAGGTTTTTTGTAACTTCCTCTATTTTCAAGCCTTCCATTATTGCTGTGATTCAGAGCTTTCTTTGCCTCCAAACCTCCTTTTCTCTCTTTCACGATTAGCCAAGTATTATTTTCCACCTTTCTCTTCCATTTTTACTTACAACATCATCATTTCTGAGTTTTCGATGAACTTTTGCATTTTACGATGAGGGTTTCCACCTGTATTGGTGGTTGTAGGTCTAGGATAGCAGCGGCTTAAGGACAGTTGTAGGTATCTCTGAGGTTGTTTCAGTAAAAAATATCCCTACTTTAGGTTTCCAGTGAACCTCCAGTCACCTTTTTCGGTGACCCTATTCTTGAAGGTTCTTGAAGTTCTTCATTTGAAACTTTCCAACTTTCCTTTTTCGATCTTGAGTTTGAGTTCTTTTAAATTGTGTACCTGTTTGTGGTTTGAGTCCTTCTAAGTGTAGTGTCGTATCACTTATGCTCAGACCCTTGTACCAACTCATAGAAGATTTCCCATCTCTTCGTGAGAAGACCTTCGAGAAAATTAGGCAAATAGAGATAGCCCAAGAGAAAGCTCATAGGACTGAGGATTTTACTCTCAGACCCATCTGTCCTCCACCCTTAAAGCTTATCTATACTGAGCCAACCGAGCCTGCTGAGCATGCAGAGGATCCTGAGGATCCCATATCAATGTCTAAGTCTGAGTCATCTTCCTCAGACCCCATGTATGTAGACACTTTTCAAGAGGCTATGGATTACTCTCCTAGGCAAGGTAAGGTTCCTGAGGAAGCCGAGGTTTCAATCCGTGCCTCATCCCACCAAGGTGCTAGCACCTCACATTGGACTTTTGATGTTGAATAATAGGGCCAGGTGTGGCCATTCCCCCCATCATTGATGCCATTCCTTCGTCGACCGCCACAGGGGATGAATTTGCTCAGAGGTTTCCTGGTGGTGCTCCAATATCTTCCCGGGCCGATGTTACTAGGGATGGTGATGATGGTGAGGTGGGTGATCTTCATACATCTGAGGCGGCCGAGTATGAGAGTACCATCACTGAGTACGACCTTCTTACTTTTAGTCAACTCTATTCTATAAATTCTTCCATCATCCTTAGGAAACATCCGAGGGATGAAAGGGCCTTTGATGGCCAAGACAGAGAGATCTGCGTTTATGAATAGATGTTCAAATTAGGCTTTCGTCTTCCTATCCACCCTTCCATTAGAGCTATACTCTCCCATATAAGTCTTGCCCATTACCAACTATCCCCTAATGGATGAAGGGTTATGATTAGGGCCATCTTCCTTTGGAGGGCTGTCCACCACTCAGACCTTCCAGTTAGGGTTTTCACTGGTTGTTATGTGACCTCCTCTGCCAAACACCGATGATACTAAGATTCAACACCACCAGATAAGTGATGATGAGCTCAAACAGTAATAATAATGGCATCCATAGAGATGTATATATGTGTAAGTGTATAAAATGGGATAAGTATAAGAGGAATAAGTCAATGATGTATAGTAGTTCAGCCAATCAGGCCTACATCCACTGTGAGTGTGTGATCCACTAAATATGTGCATTAATGGACTTGGATACAATGCACATAATCTCACTCTCTCTCTACTGTGTGTACAAGAAGAGTTTTAGCTAGGGTTACCATTATCGATCCCTTTGCAGGGTTGTACGTGACAAGTATATATAGGTCTTGGGGGGAGTAGTGTACTCCCCAAGCATGCATGGTGCATGTGAGTTATGATCTAGCCAATCCTCTACTGACACCTGGAGGTGCCACCTGTGATTAATAATGACATAATATTCCCTCACGTGAGGGGGTGATATTGTTATAACGGTCTTATTTACGTGCTATGGGAGTCCCACGCGCACAATTCTATGCATCTCCCAAATCACACGCTGTAATGATGTTATCCTCGGCCTATGATGTGAGGCCGAGGTTAAAGTTCCTACTAGTAGCGAGCCTGAACTAGTTTGGGTCTCGTACTATCGTACCTTCATAGGGTCGTCCAGGCAGGGATGAGGGGTCGACCCCTTGAAGGGTCGTCTGGGCTATGATGAGGGGTCGGCCCCTTGAAGGGTCATCTGGGACATGATAAGGGGTCAGCCCCTTGAAGGTTCGTCTGGGCCATGCTGAGGGGTCGGCCCCTTGAAGGGGCGTCTGAACCGATTCTTCCTATGACGGAGCCGTGGTCATTAGACTCGTCCTGGGCCTGAGCCCTCGTCTTGGAGGAGGACATCCTCAGCCTGGACGAGGGTATATATGGGTATATCAATCACCCTCAGCCCTTAGTCATCGATGTTGTTGAGATTACTGAGGGATAATAGTGCCTTTTGTCCACTGAGTGGTCATGTGTGAATCATTGTGTTCCCCAGGTATGGCGGCTTCACACTTGCTTGGGGCTTGGTGCCCTAATGATGAATCTCCTCGTGGGTTGTGCACCGCCTTGACTTATGGTCCCTTACCCAATGAAAAAGTATTTAATTGTTTTTAAACAATCATTTCTTTTCTTCTTCTTCGCGCCATATCTTTCTCTCTCTAGTTTCTCAACAGTTCTATCGCCATTTCTGCGATTTTTATGCCTCAAGCCTCGCTGTCTTCGCCTTCATTATCAGGTAACCTTTCTTTGCTTTAGATTCCTCATTGCACCTTAAACTATTGTTTGCAATTTGCATTTTGCATTTGGGTTTCTTTTCGCCTTTTCCTTTGATGTTTTTCTTTTTCCGGCGTTCTTCTCCGACAAGCTGTTCTTCTTGTTCTTGAGTGTTCAAACCTAAAAACTTTTCATTTATTTAGGTTTGATCCAAGAGTTAAAATTAGTCAATTGTGAACTTGTTTGTAGTTAGCTTAGCTAAATTCCTTTAAGTGTAGGGTCTCCCCCTTAATGCTTAGAAGGCTTTACGATTTAGCCGAGGAGTTCCCAACCTTGAGGGAGAAGTTCTTTGCTGAGATAAGACGAATAGAGGAGGAGGACGAGAGACGATGAGGGGCCGACCCTAACTGGGTACGACCTATCTTCCCCATCTCTTTAGCCATAATTTTACCATTTGAGTCCTATGGGATGTCTTATCATCCAGCTGAGAGTTAGTCATACGAGGGGGAAATGGATGAGAGAGCATCATCACCGACGGGTGCTGGTCCTTTTGGCAGCAGAGAGACATCAACTATTAGTCCAGGCCGATAGGTCGAGGGAACAGATCATGCAGAGGCTGTCCCTATGATAACCCTATCCCCTTTTGCTTTTTAAGTAGCCTTTCCAGATAGCCCCCCGATGGGTGATGAGGCTGAGGGATCTGGGGACGAGAGGGTTGAGGATGACAATGAGAGTTCCGATGATGATGATGGCCAAGTTATAATTTTAGGGCCTCGACTTATATATCATCAGTTAAGGATCGCGATCTCTTAATGTGGAGGCATCTCTTTGTCATACAATCTATTATAAGTGTGAGGGTCCCAACTGAAGGTGAAAGAGTCTTCCAGGGGGACGAGGGAGAGAGAACTGTTTACGAGCAGATGATAAAGGTAGGTGTTAGGTTCCCTCTGCACCCTGTAATAGTTGACATACTATCTGCCCTTGGGGTTACTTCTTCTCAACTTCCTCCCAACTCATGGAGGTCTATCCTCGGCTATATCTCGCTTTGGAAGAATTCGTTTACCGACGAGCCTTCGGCCGATTTATTCATTGCCTACTACAACATTACCTCGTCATCCAAACAACCTGGGTATTTCCATTTGGGAGCTAGAAAGTCCGATAAGAAGCTTCTTCATGTGGCTCAGACTTCCAATCATGACTAGAATAAGAGGTTTTTCTTTATCTTTGGGGATTGGGAATTCCCGGATGAGAGAGGGCCCGTGGAAGACAGTCCGAGGGTCCCAAGGGTATGGTCCAACCCTTCAATGAAAGTGCAATCAGACCTCGGACTTAGCTTAGAAGAGAGGGTCATTTTTAATTACCTGAGGGAGCGAGGGAAATAGGGCGAACTTGACAAATTTGAAGATTTAATGCCCCCTCGCTTCCTCAAAGAAGCTGGTCTTAGGGTCGACCGCCTGATAAAATTATGTGAGTAGATTTTTTGCTAAGCTTTTGATTTTTCAAGTGTTTCATCTTTGGCACTATATCTTTTTGATGTATCGTCCCCTTTTCAGGTCATCCTGTAAACGTATCTGATCAACTCTGAGAGATGACTGTGCTAAGTTTACTGTCTGGCCTGGGTAAGAAAAAAGGCAAAGAGCCTCAGCAGGCTCAAAAGAAGACAAAGGCTGTGGGGCTGTCACATGTTGAGCCGACCGTCGATAGTAATAAAAGAAAGGAGCCAGATGTTCCTGTTGACCCTCGACTGGATTCTAGGACGAGGGCGAGGGTGGAGGCCCCTCAGACACACACCGAGGGGACTAGTTTCTCCTCTAGCATGGGGGCCTTTTGGTCCCAAAACTTGACATTCTTGAGGGCTGAACCGTCTTCCCTCATAGCCAGCCTGAGGGAAGCCAAGGCCTTAGTGTTTTCTGCTCCCTCGGTCGCGGATTATGACTTATTGTCAAAGATGCCCCCGAATAAGGTCTATGATTACGGTCTACACACTTTGGCCCATATACCTCTCTCAACTTTACTCGTTTTGATTTGCTAGCATTTCATGAACTGTTCCCTCGACCCCTCTTAACATGTGTGCGTCCATGCAGTCTGTCTGCGCCTTTACCTCAGCCACCAAGTGGATGGCTAAAAATCAACAAAAGTTCTATGAGGTCGAGAGGGCTATTCAGTATGAGGTCGATCTGAAGACCGAGTTGGAGACTATAAAGGCCGAGTTGGAGAGTGCAAAGACCGAACATACAAGGGTCCTGGATGAGCTGATAAAGTAGTACGAGGCTGACTTGAAGGCAAAGGACTCTCTTATCAAAGAAAAGGATGAGGCCTTGATCAATCAGGGGGCTCAATTCAAGGCTGAGCTTGAAGGGGCAGTGAAGAAGGCCGAGGTCAATGCTGTGGAGGCTTATAAACTCTCAAACGAGTTTCAAGGCTTTGGTCTTGAATACTTGGAGAGGGGGATCAGGACGGCCTGCCGGTGGGTTGTCCTTAAGTTTGCTAATGTTATATCGTCTGTCCGCCCCTCTCTGGAAGTGGTGGAGTTAGACGACCCATTGATTTCTGAGGCTCTAGCCCACGTGGAGTCTCAAGTGAACGTTGAAGGCATTGGAACTTCCAAAGATCGGCCTGTCTTGGTTACTGAGGAGACTCCTCTTATCGACATTGAAACCTTGCCTACTGATACTGCTCAATAGGGTGGCTGTCTGTAGCCAATACCCTCTTCTTATAAAAGAATTTTTGTACTCTATTTTTATTGGACAAACATCTGTGGCAATTTATAATAGAATCTATCTTCCTGTCTTCTATGCTTGTCTCTTGTATGATTTGACTTGGCTGTTACGTGTGTTCACCCATCTTATAAGTCCCCCCTCGTCTCTCTTGAGGGTGAATGGGGGGTCGTCCCCACCATTGACCCTCATTGTAGCAGTCGAGGGTGGTTTCCACAAATATAATGATGTTTTCAATTAAGTCCCCCCTTGTCTTTCTTGAGGATGAATGAAGGGTCGTCCCCACCATTGACCCTCATCATAACCGATGGGAGTTTCCACCAACTTAATGATGTTTTCAATCAAGTCCCCCTTCGTCTTTCTTGAGGGTGAATGGGGGGTTGTTCCCACCATTTACCCTCATCATAGCCAAGGGTGGTTTCCACCAATATAATGATGTTTTCAATTAAGTCCCCCTCGTCTTTCTTGAGGGTGAATGGGGGGTCGTCCCCACCATTGACCCTCATCATAGTCTAGGGGAGTTGCCACCAACTTAATCATGTTTTCAATCAAGTCCCCCCTCGTATTTCTTGAGGGTGAATGGGGGGTCGTCCCCACCATTTACCCTCATCATAGCCAAGAGTGATTTCCACCAATATAATGATGTTTTCAATTAAGTCCCCCCTTGTCTTTCTTGAGGGTGAATGGGGGGTCGTCCCCACCATTGACCCTCATCATAGTCGAGGGGAGTTACTACCAACTTAATGATGTTTTCAATTAAGTTACCCCTCGTCTTTCTTGAGGGTGAATGGGGGGTCGTCCCCACCATTTACCCTCATCATAGCCGAGGTTGGTTTCCACCAATATAATGATGTTTTTAATTAAGTCCCCCCTCGTATTTCTTGAGGGTGAATGGGGGGTCATCCCCACCATTGGCCCTCATCCTAGCCGAGGGGTGTTACCACCAAGGATAACCCAATTATACTAGAATTAACAAACACAAGATGAGGGACCAATATGACATTCTCATTAATATTCCAAGTGTTCTGTTGGAGCAACACATTCATTACAACTATGGTACGATAGGACATTACAACATTATTGATTGTATTTTTTCAGATGATCTGCATTCCACGGATTCGAAAAGGGTTCCCCTTCAAGGTTTTCTAGTCTATAGGTTCCAGGGACGACTTCATCAATGACCCTATATGGTCCATGCCAATTTGAGTGGATCTTGTTAGGCTTTTGCCAAGTCTTTTTGAGGACTAGGTCCCTCCCAGATATTGGCCTTTGTTTCACCCTCTGGTTGTAAAACCTGGCAGTCCTCTGCTAGTAGGCAGCTTGCCTTATTTCAGCGTCTTCCCTCCTTTCCTTTATCATGTCCAAGTCAGGTCTCCTTTCTTCCATATTTCTTTTGGGGTCATACATTTGGACTCTGTGAGTAGGAAACCCAATCTCGGTGGGGATGACGGCTTCTGAACCATACGCCAGCATGAACGGTGTTTCTTCGGTAGGAGTTTTTTCCATCGTCTTGTAGGCCCACATTACAGCGTACAACTCCTCCACCCATCTTCCTTTTGCCTCCTCTAGTTTCTTTTTAAT
This sequence comes from Sambucus nigra, assembly GCA_949130495.1. NCBI lineage: Eukaryota > Viridiplantae > Streptophyta > Magnoliopsida > Dipsacales > Adoxaceae > Sambucus > Sambucus nigra. The sequence goes on along the minus strand of OX422222.1, from coordinate 459,519,082 downwards.
CCCGTATAGTATTATCCTATTTGTAACTTCCATTTTCCCATTAGCCTGAGGTCAGCCCGGGGTAGAGAAGAATTGTTTGATACTCACCCTTTAACAGTATTTCTCTAGAGATGTATTCTTAAATTGAGTCCCGTTATCTGAGATGAGGGTGTTGGGGAGGCCATATCTACATATAATGTTTTTTCATATGAACTGGAAAGTATTTTGCTCAGTAATCGTGACCATTGGCTCCGTCTTCACCCATTTTGAAAAATAGTCAATTGCTACGATCAGGTACCGATAGTTTTTGATGGCCCTAAGCAAGGGTCCTACTAGGTCGATTCCCCATACTGCGAATGGCCATCAGGATATGATGGAGGTAAGAGGCTGATGGGGCTGGTGAGGGATGGTGGCAAACCTTTGACATTTATCGCACTTTTTTACGTATGCCATGGCGTCTTTCCCCAGGGTCGGCCATCAGTATCCTTGGGTTACTATCCTCTTTGCTAATAACCTGCCCCAAATCTGGCTTGAACATGACCCCTCGTGCACATTTTGCAAGATGTGTGGGACCTCAGACGGGTGCACACATCTGAGCAAGGGGAGAAAGAACCCCTTTTTGTATAAGGTGTCTCCGATGACAGTGAATTTTGCGGCTCTGTATCTCAACCTCTTCCTATCTTATTTTCCTTCTTGTATTTCCCCCTCTTTAATGTATTTGATTAGAGGGTCCATCCATGAAGCTTCCCTGTTGATATTTAAACAAGAGCCAAGTGTTCCTTCTTCCTCTTCAATCGTCGGTCGAAGCAAAATTTCCACTGGGACTATCCTCTTGACATCTGTCCTAATTGCTGAGGCTAGCCTAGCAAGTGCATCGACTCGGCCATTATCGAGCCCATGTATCCTCTACAACTTTACTTCTCTGAAGCTCTTCAATAGCGCTCTTACCCTTTCAAGATATTTGGCCATTCTCTCATCCATGGCCTCGTAGGCTCCTAGTATCTGATTCACCACTAGTCTTGAATCACTATAGACTAAGATCTGGCAGACACTAAGAGACTTAGCCAAGGAGAGGCCTACTATCAGGGCCTCATATTTGGACTCGTTGTTGGAGGCTTTGAAGTTGAATCTCAGGGCGTACTCAATGTCTGTGCCATCAGGTGCTGTTACAATTAATCCAGGCCCACTTCCGTTCTCACAAGAAGACCCGTCAATGAAGAGGTTCCACACAGCCTGATAAGTGATGATGAGCTCAAATAGTAATAACAATGGCAACCATAGAGATGTATATGTGTGTAAGTGTTTAAAAGGGGATGAGTATAAGAGGAATAAGTCAATGATGTATAGTGGTTCAGCCAATTAGGCCTACATCCACTGTGAGTGTGTGATCCACTAAATATGGGTAGTAATAGCCTTGGATACAATGCACATAAGCTCACTCTCTCTACTGTGTGTACAAGCTGAGTTTTAGCTAGAGTTACCATTATCGATCCCTTTGCAGGCTTGTAGGTGACAAGTATATATAGGTCTTGGGGGGAGAAGTGTACCCCCAAGCATGCATGGTGCATGTGAGTTATGATCTAGCCAATCCTCTACTAACATTTGGAGGTGCCACCTGTGATTAATAATGACATAATATTCCCTCACGTGAGGGGGTGATATTGTTATAATGATCTTTTCCACGTGTCATAGGAGTCCCACGCGCACTATTCCACGCGTCTCCCAAATCACATGCTGTGATGATATCATCCTCAGCCTATGATGTGAGGCCAAGGGCAAAGTTCCTGCTGGCAGCGAGCCTGGCCTAGTTTGGGCCTCGTACTGTCATACCCTCATAGGGTCGTCCAGGTAGTGATGAGGGGTTATCCCCTTGAAGGGTTGTCTGGGCCATGATGAGGGGTCGGCCCCTTGAAGGGTCGTCTGTTCCAAGCTGAGGGGTCGGCCCCTTGAAGGGTCGTCTGTGCCAAGCTGAGGGGTCGGTCCCTTGAAGGGTCATCTGGGACATAATGAGGGGTCGACCCCTTAAAGGGCGTCTGGGCCATACTGATGGTCGGCCCCTTGAAGGGTCATCTAGACCGATTCTTCCTGTGACGGTGCTGTGGTTATTGGACTTGTCCTGGGCCTGAGACCTCATCTTGGAGGAGGACAACCTCGACCTGGACGAGGGTATGTATAGGTATATCAAACACCACCTTAGCTATTACCACTTCTTAGCTAGGAAATTAGAGAAGAAAATACTGTTGGTTACCCAAACATCGAACCATAACTGGAACCCTTGGTATTTCTTTGCTTTCGGGGCATGTGAATTTGGTCCAAATGAGGCCTCTGAAACGTCGATTCCAAGGACCCCTCTGAGATGGGGGAAGGTCTCCCTTGCTGCCAAAGCCGACCCTGGATGTATCCAGGACAATTGCCAAAAAGTTAAGGGCCTTCGTAATCAGGGCGAGCAGGGTTATCTCGTAAAATATGAACATCTGATGACCCCCTATTACCTCTCTCAGACAGGTTTGGGGAGTGGTCCTTTGGCAGAGCTTCTTAAGTCTTAATTTTTTCAAGTTATACCTCTTACTTTTTATATCTTTGATTGACTAACTCAGAGACACATCTTTTTCAGAGCGCCCTGAAGGCATATCAGACGACCTTTGGGAAATGTCTACTCCCGGTCTTATGAAGCTGATGGAGAAGAGGGGTGGCAAAAATGTACCCCCACCTGCCACCAAGAAGAACGTCGGCACCTCCCAGGCCAACGCTAATAAAAAGAGGAAGTCTACGGCCGACCCAGAGCATACGAGGCAGAGTAAGGCTCAAGTCAAGATCGTGCTATCCCCATCTCTATGAAAGATGTCTTAGCTGCTCGTCTTTCTCAGCTGAAGATTAGTGACAACTTAATCGGCCATAGTTTGAAGGCTGTCGATGCTATCGGCACAATAATGACTAAGGAGGACAAGTATTTCTTAATTGCTTTGGACGTCCCGTTGTTGGCCAAGTTTTCTCTCCATAAGTCCATTCAGGTACTAGTTTTTGCTAATTTATTCTTCACAAAGTTAACCTCAGCTTTTTAGAGATTATACATCATATATTATTACCTCTAACCTTCTTCTGCAGGGTGTCTTATCTTTCCATCGCTTTGTTGACTGGACTCTGAAGAAGATTCCCCTTATAGAGAAGGGTCAAGAAGATGAGAAGGTTCAAGCCTCTTTGAATGAAGAGGTTGAAAGGGCTGAAGGGAGTTGTCAAGCAGAGGGAAAATGACATATCCAAGCTCAAGAAGGACCATGATGTATCTCTGAAGGCCAAGGATGATGCCCTTCAGTATAAAGTTGATGCTGCAGTCAAGGTTGCTTTAGAAGATGCTACAGATAAGACCATCAAAGACTATAAGGTATTTGATGAATTCGTCAGCTTTGGTTTTGAATACCTTGAAAGAGGTATCAAAGCAACTGGCAAATGGGTAGCTACTAAGGAGAAAGAGTCTGAGAGCTTGGCTGCTTCAAACTCTGTGGGCCTTGGCTTTAGAGATCCTCGATTTGCTCAGGCCTTGCAGGAAGTTGAGGAGGCTGATGCTGCTCGAGTCGAGATTTCTCCCCTAGAGGTCACTGAGACTGAAGACGCTATCCATCATGATGATGGAGCTAAGGTGACAAACATCGGCTGTGACAAAATGACTGCGTCTGCAGAGACATTTATACTTTTGATTTTCCTTATATGCCTGTTATTTTTGTGAACTCTGATGGCCTTTTAACACTCTTGATTTGTAACTCTGAATACCTTTAATGATAATTATTAGTTCAACTTCTTCTGATTCTAATGCTTCATACGTTGTTATGCTTGAATGTCTTACCCTCATAAATTTTCACCAAACTAATGATGTTTAAGGTCTTAGGTCATCATATAATGATGTTTACACTCATAATTTTCACCAAATTAATGATGTTTAAGGTCCGAGGTCACCAAACTATGATGTTTCACCTTAAATTTTTTCATCGAACTAATGATGTTTAAGGTCTGAGGTCACCAAAATATGATGTTTAACCTCATAAATTTTCACCAAACTAATGATGTTTAAGGTCTGAGGTCATCATATAATGATGTTTACACTCATAATTTTCACCAAATTAATGATGTTTAAGGTCCGAGGTCACCAAACTATGATGTTTCACCTTAAATTTTTTCACCGAACTAATGATGTTTAAGGTCTGAGGTCACCAAAATATGATGTTTAACCTCATAAATTTTCACCAAACTAATGATGTTTAAGGTCTGAGGTCACCAAAATATGATGTTTCACCTCAAAAATTTTCACCAAACTAATGATGTTTAAGGTCTGAGGTCACTAAAATGGATGTTTACCCTCATAATTTTTCACCAAACTAATAATGTTTAAGGTCTGAGGTCACCATAATATGATGTTTACCCTCATAATTTTTCACCAAACTAATGATGTTAAGGTCCGAGGTCACCATATAATAATGTTTAACCTCATAAATTTTCACCAAGCTAATGATGTTAAGGTCTGAGGTCACCATATTATGATGTTTTACCTCATAGTTTCACCAAACTAATGATGTTTAAGGTCTGAGGTCACCATAATATGTTGTTTACGTTCATAATTGTTCACCAAACTAATGATGTTAAGGTCTGAGGTCAACATATAATGATGTTTACCCTCATAAATTTTCACCAAACTAATGATGTTAAGGTTTGAGGTCACCATATTATGATGTTTCACCTCATATTTTTACCAAACTAATGATGTTTAAGGTCTAAGGTCACCATATTATGATGTTTCACCAAACTAATGATGTTTGAGGTCTGAGGTCCGAGGTCACCATAATATGATGTTTCACCTCATATATTTTTCACCAAACTAATGATGTTTAAGGCATATAACAAAAATATCAGCACAACATTGCTATCTTTTCATTGACATCCTTCGTATAAACTGGTACATTCATTACAAAAATAAAGAACTGCAACATCATAAGTAATATTTCTTTAAGTGATCGGCATTCCAAGGGTAAGATAAAGGTTCTCCTTTAAGATTTTCTAGCCGGTAAGTACCAGGCACAACCTCATCAACTATCCTGTAAGAACCATGCTAGTTTGGATGGAGCTTATTTTCCTTTTGCCACGTCTTCTTTAGGACCAGGTCTCCCACATCTATAGGCCTTGATTTTACCCTTTGATTGTAGAATTTCGCAGTTCTCTGCTGGTATGCTGCCTGGCTTATCTCTGTATCTTGTCTTCTTTCCTCGATCAAATTAAGATCAAGTCTTCTCTTTTCCCCATTCCTCTGAGGGTCATAGGTCTTACTTCTATGAGTGGGAAGTCCTACCTCTGTAGGGATGACAGCTTCTGAGCCATGGGTTAACATAAATGGGGTCTCTCCTGTTGGTGTCCTTGCTGTAGTCCTGTAGGCCCATAATACGGCATATACCTTCTCTGTCCATCTCCTTTTGGCCTCTTCCAACCTCTTTTTTATCCCATCAAGTATTGTTCGATTTTTGACCTCGATTTGACCATTTTCCTGGGGTCGACCAGGAGAAGAGAAGAACTGCTTGATCCCTACTCTTTCACAGTATTTCTCTAAGGAAGCATTTTTGAAATGGGTTCCATTGTCTGAGATGAGGGTGTTTGGAAGACCGTACCTACACATGATGTTCTTCCAGATGAATTGGAAGGTCTTCTTCTCAGTGATTTTGATCATTGGCTTAATCTCACCCATTTGGAGAAGTAATCAATCACCACTATTAAGAATCGATAGTTGTTTACAGCTCTTAGCAAGGGTCCTACCAAGTCAATGCCCCATAGTGCAAATGTCCAAGGGGAGATGATAAAAGTAAGAGGTTGGTGTGGCTGATGAGGGAAAGTGGAGAATCTCTGACAGTTATCACACTTCTTCACATAAGCAGCTGCATCTTTGGCCAAGGTCGGCCTCCAGTACCCCTGTGTAATTATCCTCTTAGCCAGTTGCCTCCCTCCTATATGTCTTGAGAAAGAGCCCTCATTCATATATTTCAAGATGCGTAGGACCTATGAAGGGTGGAAATATCTGAGGAGAGGGAGGAGGAACCCCCTTTCATACAAAACATGTCCTACAATTGAGAACCTGTCAGCTCTAAACCTTGACTTTCTCCTTTCTAATTTTGACTCTAGTAGGTCTCCCTCTCTAATGTATCTGATACGAGGGTCCATCCATGAAGCTCCCATATTCAAGTTGAAGTAAGGTCTGGCAACCTCTTCTTCTTCAATGGTCGGCTTGAGATGAATCTCAACGGGTACCGTTCTTCTTATGTCCGTCCTTGTTACTGATGCTAGCCTCTCTAGTGCATCGGTTCGATTGTTTCTTATCGAGGTATCCTCTTCATCTTTACTTCCCTAAAGTTTTCTAGCAATATTCTCACCCTCTTCAAGTACTTGACCATCCTTTCATCCTTGACCTCATACACTCCCAGGATTTAGTTGATGACCAACCTTCAGTCACTATGGACTAGGAGTTGGCCAACACTTAGGGCTTTTACCAAGGAGAGACCTGCTATTAATGCCTCATACTCTGATTCGTTGTTTGAAGCTTTGAAGTTGAACCTCACTGCATATTCAATATCAGTACCATCTGATACTGACACCATCAGCCCCGCTCCACTTATGCTTTCACAGATGACCATCAACAAAGAGGTTTTAAACATCTTCATTTGAAGAGAAGTTTCCCTCTGATAGGGTCCCTTATTTGAAGAGGTACCTATCTTCCTCATTCTCAACTATTCTTTTTCTGGCTTTTCTTAACTCAACCTCGTCCGAATCTTAGAAGACGTTTCTGCCTGTTCATTATTAGCCTTTTGACTATTTTCAGCCTCCGCCTCTTCCCGTGTAAACTCGGCCACAAAGTCTGTGAGTGCCCGCCCCTTGATGGAAATCCTGGGTTAATAAACAATGTCATATTCCCCCAACTCGATGGCCCAGCTCATCAGCGTGCTTGACTTCTCAGGCTTATGGAGGACCTGTCTGAGTGGGGAATCAGTTAGGACGACCATAAAGTGTGCTTGGAAGTATGGCTTCATCTTCCTAGAAGCATGTATCAGAGCATAGGCTAATTTTTCAATCCGAGGGTACTTCTGTTCAGACCCTTGAAGCGCTTTACTATTGAAGTATAATGGCCTCTGCACTCCATCATCTTCTCTTATTATTGCAGTACTAATGGCTAACTCTGAGACAGCTAGGTATACATATAACTTCTCACCCAGAATGGGTCGAGATATGAGTAGACGGGATCCGAGGTAGGACTTGAGCTCATTAAAAGCTTTGTCGCATTCCTCATCCCATTAGAAGACCTTTTTAAGCACTTTAAAAAAAGGAAGACACTTGTCTGTAGATTTTGAGACAAACCTGTTAAGTGCAGCAACTCGTTCGGTCAACCTCTGAACGTCTTTCATGGGCGTGGGTGTCTATTTTTTAATAAAGCCTTGATCTACTAACCTACATCCTAGTCATATCTCTAGCACTCCCGAAACCGCTACAGTCATGTATTCTTCTCTCTCGTCTATCTTATACGCCCATTGTGGCATTATAAACTTGTACATAAATGATATGAATATAATGAGAGTAGAGCACCAAAGTGGATGTAGGCTCATTTTAATAGCCGAACCACTTTATATCTCATGTTCATGTCTCCTCACTTGCTTTACTTGTTTCATTTCCTTTATTGAATTGACTTGTTGATATGAGAACGACTTATGGGCGATTTCTCGTATCATCAATTTGGCGTCGTCTGTGGGAACAAGATATTTCAATCTTGTTTCTCTATGTTTCGAGTTCTTAAACACCTTATTTTTTTCGTGGGGATCCTTTGGATCATCGTCTCATGAGTAAATTTCAGTTATTGAGCTTTACTTTATATTTACCCCCTTAAATGGGTATTTTGTATATTCAGATCCGTTATAGTCTCTCTTTTATGACCTTAGATCTATTTTACATACCCCTGTGATATCATTTCATCTAGATAATGATGAAAAGCATGATGGGCTTTAGCCTCGTAAAGATGAGTGATTAGGGAAGAATTATATTTACCCCCCTTTTGCTGTTCTTGACCTATGATCTAGGGTTTTTCTTTGGAATTGTGCCGTTTTGCACACCATGGGGGTATTCTCTCATTAATAGACCCTAGTAGGTATGCTCTTCATGTGTTTTGGGAGAAAAACTCCATTTCTGGGTTTCAATCTTGGATTGTTCCCTTCACTGCTTAAAAGGGGATGCAACCTGGTAGTTCAACTGCCCCTACTAGTGCAGTTATGTTACAGAAGCTTCGAAAGTTCAAGGAACGGACTCAGGTGGTCTCCATATCAACCTTGATGAATATCATTCAAAGGCCACGACAGTACACTAATGCGCCTTACTGGTCGCGGCCTCATCAATAATATCATTCAAAGGCTACAACAGTACACTTGTGTGCCTTACTGGCCACGACCTCAGCAGTAGTATCATGTAGTAGTTCAAACATTGCATCCGGACTTCCTACTTGGTTAATCCAATATTTCTATAATTACTCACTTTTGCTAGTTTTGTCTCATATTACATATATTTTGTAAAGACTAACAAAACAAAAAATGGAAGGAGAATCCAGCGAGAACACATAAATAAAAGATAAGATTGGGCAGCTGTACAATCACCTCAACCATCTCTATGACATTCATTCTTCACTCCAAACCCAAGTCAACTATTTGACTCAGAGGGTCCTCATGCTTGAGGCCGCAACCTCATCCAATGTGGGCTCGACAACCAGGATCATTGCTGAAGCTCCTAACACTACCACGACCGTAACATCAGAAGAGGAAGTGTCCCAGCTAAAAGCACTAGCCGCGAAAGGTAAGGCCGTGGCCTGGGCCCTAAAGAGGAGGATAAAACAAGAAAAAAGGGATCTGCGTGATAAATACACACCACTGAACTCTATCTTGGAGGATATCCTTGGAAGCATCGAAGAGAAATTGCTCAGGTGGGTAGAAAAGCTCCACCTCATAAAAGGGACAAAGCCAAGTGGTGCAAATTCCACCATGAACAAAGCCACCTCACCGAACAGTGTCACGCTTTAAAGAATGAAATTGAGAGGCTCATAAGGCAGGGAATGCTACCTAAGGGATGTAACCTAGCTAGACAGGCCACATTCCTTTTTGTATGCCCATATTTATATTTTATCTATTTCTGTTCTTAGTGAACTCTTTTGAATAGTTTAATTTTAACTTTGTATTGAAATAGCAAAGTCTTATATATATAAATAGATATAGGAAATCAAGTTCACTCTTACAGTGCCATATTTTGATTTTTATTTCCATGAAATGCTATCTTAGAAACGACTGTCTTGTCTTAAACAGATCTCAATTGGAGATAAGATGTTATATCGGGAATGATAATATCTAAATTGGCCCACAACGCCCGCCGTGACGCCTGATTATACGCGATAATTTGAGAATGATATTTGAAAATGGAGAAAGAAACTATTGAGAGTGGTGGGAAATATTGGCTTATAACACCACACATGGAGTTGTATCGTGGCATACGCTGATTACATCGTTGAAAGCGTCTATCGGGATGCGTCATAAGAACCTGGGGCTTACAATGCCCGTTCTTAGCTTTTGGGATGCGTCATTAGCCCAGGGAGGTTACTCCCCAGGAAAACATCATTAACTTGGTAGATAGAGACGAAACATCATTAGCTTGGTGATATCATATTAGCTTGGGGAAGTTTTATAATACCTAGCTCGGGAAGGACTGAAAATAACCTAAAGGGGCCGAAGATTTAATTGTCTACAGATAGTCCTATATTTGAAGGGGCCGAAGACTTAGTTGTCTACGGATAATACTATTATATCCTGGGAAGGCTTTATATATATCTAAACATAGCTTGGGGAAGCTTTATAATACCTAGCCCGGGGGGGCTGAAAATAACCCGATTGACTAAATGGACGCTATGAAAGGCAATTGAAGCGACTAAAGGAACGCCATGAAAGTCAATCTAAGCGACTAAAGGACGTTGGGTTGTCGTCATACAGAAGCATGCTAAAGCTGCAAAGGGATAGAAAGATGTCGCAGCCTTATCAATATGCATGCAGCCATTAAGTGAATTCTTTCATAAGATGCGACAGATAAAAGCTGACAGGATTGTTAACCTACCGCAACCCTATTCAAGAAAATAAGGATCCAATTGTAAAGATACAACCATAAAGCTATAGCAGGTGGGATTTAAACACTCAAAGGTGACGCGACCCTGTTCGGTAAGAGACTGCAACCGCCATCAAACATATTTATGTGGTAACATTCTATAAGAATTTAAGTAGAAAGGCTAAAGTGAAGAGAACAGGCCACAACCTGTGTGAAAAAATCTCCTGTACTTAGATGCCACAACCTTAAACCTATACTCGATATTGGATATTGAAGTGCATTTTTATCAAAAAGCAATTGTATGTTCAAACAATCAAAAATATGCAGAGAACGCATTCATTCAAGTGTTGAAGAAAGCAAAGCAGAAGAATAAAAAATCTATTAGAAAAGGAGGCAAAAATAGTCAATATTAAAAGTGGCCGCAACCTTGATAATAAAGTTGGGAGTCAAATATCTTGACAAATATTAGTGTTAAGATCACAGACAAAGGTCCGCGACCATTTAAAGAGGCAACAAAAAGATAAAAAGGGACGCGACCCTAAGATTCAACATCGTCATTTTCATCTCCCTCCGTAGCCATCATGGTCTCTTCATCAGTTACCGCTGCCTCAACCTCTGCCCTCAACCTGACTCTTTTCTCTGCCGCGACCTTGATTTCAACCATGCATTGCTGATGCTCAACATCACCAAGACCCCAGGCAATAACTGTCTCTTTAGACTTGGGGAATTTTTTTATAACTTTATGCCTGATCTCTTGGTAGTCGCGGAGGTAAGCCCTATTGTTGATAAGGAAGAAGTCTTTAGACACCTTGAATGACTCCACCATGCTGTCAATAGACAATTGAAGGGCCGCACCATAATCCTCTCCCATTTTCTTGACCATCGCGGTATGGGCTTCAGCATCCTTGGCAGCCTTAGCTTCCAATTACTCATACTTCTTTTGCAGAAGTTAAAGTTTACTATTGGCAAACTCCACGGCCTTGGTAGCTTCCGTAGTCTGGCTTTGAGAAACCCTGAGGGACTTTGCGGCTTGATTGAAATTTTCCTCTGCTTCCTCTTTGGCTTTGACAGCGGCCTCAAGGTTAATCTGAGCCGCCTGTAGTGCCGCGGCTGAAGATTTCTTTCCAGCTTCAAAGGAAGCCTCCCTGGCGTTCTCCAAATCAGAGAAATGAACTCTATTCGTGGACTCTTTTAGCTTGTACAAGGCCTCATACTTCCTCTTCTAAGAAATCATAACGTCCGTGTCCCGCAAAAAGAGAAGTTAGGAGCAAGAAATGGAATGAAAAAACAAATTTAAGAAGGTACTTGTACTTACCCTCAGTAGACTGTAGAGACCATAATCTTCCAAGTCGTCGTGGTCTTTATCCACAAGTCTATCAAGGTCCGCGGCGTTGGGGACCCTCTTCATTCGGTGGATGGCCCTCGCAGTTGTGTCCCAAGAGGATTCAAGGTTAGGCTACCTAAGTTGCGACCGCGGACGGTCATTAAGACCAACACTGGCGCGGCACTGAGGAGGCCCCAGGTTGGCCTTTATTATGATAATTGGTGGTAGTGGGGGAGAATTTGAAAGGATAGGGGCATCAGACGATGGAATCAAACATATCGCGGCCAGATTGGCCCCCAATATCATCATCAAAAGTACCCTCAGGCCTCTCGTGATGACCCTCAACTTGAAATTGGGGCGTAACAAGGGTAGTCTCTCCCGCAGCTTGATTTTGGTCACTTGAAGGGACCGCGATAGGAAACTTGGCCTTGTAACTCTTCCTCTTCCTGTGCCTAGCAGTGTTATTGAGGACATCTGCGTCCTTATCCATCTCTACCAGTTGGGCAGCCAAGAGCTTCCTATCAACTTCCTCACCTGGAAGAAGAAATACAATAGTTAAAATTTGGTTTAAAAATAATAGCCGCGGATCAAATTGTTGATAGTAATTACCCTTTGCAGCAATATCTTTCGGTATGGATTTACTGGGGAAGTATCCCGCTTTAAATACAGAGGCAGAAGTTACAAATATGCTGAATTTTTTCTCTTCAGCAGGAACTGTCGTGGCCTTAGCAACTCTTTTCTCTTGCCATTTGCTCAATTGAAAATTATCAAGAACTGTAGAAAAAATACAAAGGTTAGTACATAATCAAAGTGGAGAATAACAGACAATTATAAAGAGGGGACATGGCTATAATTGAAAAATACCTAGCTTGGAGGGACATCCCCACTACCATGGCATCCTAAATGATATCTCCCTCTCATTCTCCTCAGAGTGAATATCCCACCCTTCTCCAGATATGTAGAAGTACTTTCCCTTCCAGTTCTTTACACTAGTAGGACTTCCAGAGTAAAGGCTCTCATCCATGCCGTGGACTGAGAAGTAGTAATACCCAGGAAATTTCACAAATTTTTCCTTAGGGCCATGGAAGTGGAAAAACTCCGCGGGGGTAATATCTCGCTTAAATTTATTCTCCCATAGAACGACAGCTGCAAGAATGGACCTCTAGCCATTGGTATCTAATTGGTCTGGGGCTAACCTCATTATTTGGAAAATTCTTCTGATAGGAACACGGACTGGCAGTCGCAACCCGTAAATGAAAGCATGTAGGGGGAAGAATACCCCATCGTCAACAAGTGCTGTGCACGACCTTTGCTCTGCGGTAGGTGTTGATCACATCAAGTCCTCTGGAAACTCGAAGGCCTCAGCTACCTGATCAACCCATTCATGGGTCATAATGCTACGGATATCAAGTGTACCAGGAGGTCTCTCAACCCTCCCAGATGTGCCAACAGGTTCATCCCTATTGTTAGATGCTTCCCGTGCCGCGGCATTGTCATCTATGTCCATCGGATGGTTGCTATAATTTAAAGCACCATATACTCTTGACTCACTTGAGTCTGTATTGTATAAGTGTTCATCTAGTTTGGAAATTGTGACAAAATTGTGTCAATCCTAGAAACCAAAGAACCTCAGAGATTGGTTTGCCATTTTATTCCTCTTGATTGATTGATCTAGATACTTTTACCAACACTCACACACATTAGAATTGCATTCATACATTTCATATTGCATATAAGTGTGTGTATATATGTTGAGTGTGTTTAAATCCCTAAAATTGATTTTTAATATTTTTTTGGGAATTTTATAAACTTTTAAAATAAGGTTTTTATTAATTAAAATTTGGTTTTAAAAGTTTTGGGGTCAATATGCTATTTTGGATTGTTGGTTTCATTGGCTGAAAGTTCACTTGGGTAGAATTCAAAAGCGCTAGAGACTATAGGGTGTGCTTTTTAATTACTTTAGACGCGTGTGGAACAACCAATCAATTGCCTACACCTGTCGAGCTATTATCGAACCAAATTGTGTTTTCTCTATGAGACGATTGCTGTGTGTTGTTTCAACCCTTGGATTAGTTTTAATGGATGATCTGCATGTGTTCTTTTACAATCCTGGTGAAACCAACTTGAGACAATCAGAAGCGTTTTAATCTCCGCCTCTGTTTAAACCATTGGATCAAGGTCAATCCTCAAAGACCAGATCCTAGCCCTTGATTTTGGTTTGATATCTCGAATCTTCTCAGCCTCCTATAAAAGGAACCCTTGTCTCAGCCATATGAGAATTTTTCCACTTTGTTCATTCGAGTGAGAAAGAGAGAAGAGAGAGAAGTGAGAAGAGAGAAGAGAGAGAGAGAGAGAGAAACCAGAGTTAGGAAACCCTAACCTTAAATCGTCCAAAACTATATTCAAACCATAACCTCTTTAAAAACCAGTATATACCAAACACAACCTTGAGTGTTTGAGAGATTTTGAGTGATTGGTTTGTTTGTTTTGTTGCTGTAACCTCTTTGTTCTTAGATCTTGTTATCAACTTAAACATCTGTTTAGATTTGTGTTTCTTCTTTTATAGAAATCTTAGATCTAAGTTATTGCATGTTATATTACACATAGATCTACAATTTTAGTTTCTCATCTTGAGAAAATATTTGTTGATTTGTTTCTGTAAATTTTTTGTCTACAAAATCAACAAAAACATTTTATGTTTCTAGTTCCTTCGAAACAAGACCTTCGACCTAGTTGGAATCTCACTTGGTGATTTTTAATCTCAAAATTATTTTCAAAACTTGAGATTGATTAAGATCTTGATACATCTTCCGAGCAAGATAGACGTGGATTCTGGGATTATAATAAAGGTCAAATAAGGTTAAGTTTTATAAGAAGAGAGAAATAGAAAATCACAGCATATAGATCTTATATGTAATTTGATAGGACTGCTTGTATAAAATAAGTGTGTGTGTGTGCATGCATGTGTTAGAAAGCACCTTCACAAACACTATCACCCTACCACACTAAAAGTGTTGGTAATAAGATCTCAAGAACAAGAGTCGACGTAAATAACTTAAACAAATTGGAAGTTAGCAAACTGGGAGAACAACAACAACAAATAGAACTGTAGAGAAGTTATAAGGACACCAGTGGGTACATTCCTAAACTTGTATAGGTCTGATTTGTGTGCATGTGTGTTATATAGTTTGTAACTGTTATAATTTGTTTTAGTGGAATTTTTGGTTTACTCAGTAGATGGAGTCGTGGATGTTTCCTCAGTTGGGTGAGGTTTTACCACCTAAAAAATCCCTTGTTCTTAATCTTTCTACAACTCCTCATCTAAATCTTGGTTGTGCTGAGTTTAAAGTTGATTTATTAAACCTGTTAACAAATCTTGAAAAGATCTCATGCATATTTTTGTTAAACACATCTTGTGATTAATTTAATTTGGTTTTAAGAAAAGAGTTTCTTTAAAAAACAGTTCAGAGTTACTTAAATAGTTTAATTTTATATTAAACGGCTTTAGTAACAGATTTTCAATTGGTATCAGAGCTTTGTAAACTTCTTTTAAAAGATCCCGTGTTTCTGAAATTGTTTTCTGAAAATCAAACATGGACGAGAAAAATGAAAGATTTGGTAACTTGACCAGACCTCCTATCTTTGATGGAACCAATTTTGCTTACTGGAAAGTAAGGATGATTGCTTTCATTCAAGGAACTTTGGGAGATGATGTCTGGGACATTGTTGAAAATGGATACATTTTTCCTACTAAACCAGCCTCTAAAGGAAGTAATGAGAGGGTTAAGAAAGTGTTAAGTGAGTTCTCACAAGAAGAGAAGCAAGTTTCTCGCAACAATAACAAAGGAAAGAATGCCATATTTATGTCCATAAATGAACATGAGTTCAAAAGAATCTCATCCTGTACCACTTCTAAGGAAGCTTGGGACAATTTGGTTACTGCTCATGAAGGTGACACTAGAGTTAAGGCTGCTAAAACATAAATGCTCATTCAATAGTATAACTCTTTAATTATGTCTGACTCTGAGTCATTTGATGACTTCTATATGAATTTGACTGATATTGCGACCAAACTGCATGCTAATGGGATAACCTATGACATACATGAAATTGTATCTAAAATTCTAAGATCATTTCCATAGAAATTTGACAACAAAAGATATGTTATTAAGGAAATGTGTGACCAAAATCTCACTCCTGAATTACTCAGTAGTAAACTAAGAACTGTGGAAATGGAATTAGAATTTAAGAAACAATTGACCCAGTCCCATAGGAAACAAACTAGTTCCAATCTGAGTTTTTCTTCTAAGTTGATTAAGCCTGAGCTTAACATCCTTAATTATGACTCTGATGAGGAATGTAACATAGAGAGTTTGGACAATCAGATTGCCTTAATGTCAAAACAGTTTAAGAAAATTATCAAGTTTAGAAACAACATGGCAAACAAACAAGGCAAGTCCAATTATCCAACTCACTCTAATCACAAACCTCATGAGAAAGGTCAAGACAAACATTACAAGGACTTTTACACTAGACCTAACAGAGACCTTAAGAAGACTGAATGCTTTAGATGTGGAAAACTAGGACACATTGCACAAGATTGTAGAGTTAATTTGAATACTCAAAATAAATACACTAGGGCCAACATTTGCAAGACATGGGATGATTAAAGCGACTCTAAAAATGAGGAACCCGAGTCATCTGATGTTTTTGATCCTTGCATGTCTTTCTTTGCCAAGATTATCTATAATGATGATATGCGTGTGCTTGTTAGTGAGGATGAATTTAGTAGTTCTACTTCTCCTATTTTGAATCATGCTCTTACTGGATTAGATGATTTAATTTCTGAGAACATTCCTACTTCTACCACGGGGTGTGTGAGTCAAAGGGAAAGTGATAATGACGATGTTAATGGGTGTGTGAGTCTAAGAATTGAAGCCTTAAGGGTCACTTCACACACTAAACTTAGTGACTCGGACAATGAAGACCTCCCTGATATTCACACACTTTATGCGAAAACTCTCAAGAAAAGCACTAGACTAGAGAAGATAGTGAAAGATCTCACTAAAAAACTAGAAGATCTAAGTCTGATGGTCAAACTTAATGCTGAAGAGTATACTACCCAATGTCTAACTCATGAAAGTGAAATCAAAATGTTTGATCAAAAACTGAAAAATTTGACTGAAACAAATGAAAATCTGGAGAAAAAATACAAAGGGACATTGTTAGAATTGGAACAAACAAACGAAAAGACAACAACTATTTTCAAAAAATTTACAAAATTTAAAAATAACTCAAACTGTTTTGATGGATTTGTTGCTGAATCTAAGACCAATTCTGATGATCGAACTGGAATAGGGTTTTGCTCCAATTTAAAGACACAAACAAATCCTTTTGAAACTATCAAGTTTGTGTCAGGAGGTAAAAGACCTATTAAAACCTTCCCAGACTTTCATTCTCTAAAAACTGAGTTTGATTCAAAACATCAAAATTTTGATATTGGGGAATCAAGTTACTCTAAACATGAAAGTTCACCTAAGGCTAAATATGTTGGCCCTTCTATTAGGAAGAGTGAATCTACATTCAAAACTGTTCTATCTAGGAATAGGGTTCAACCTCAAAATTCCTTAAAGCCTACGTGCAGATATTTTCCTAAGGAGACTCCTACTTTGAGCAACCTTTATTGCTCCTATTGCGATATAGACGGCCATTCTTTTGATCTCTGCTAGGATATCGATATGATCTCAAAGATTTGGAAAATGCAATGAAGTCCACGACCAGAACAATTTATATAAGAGGGCGCGGGAAGACGAAACGTCACCTTGAAAGTAGCGCGACACCTTAAGAGGACTGGACTACTCAGCCGCAACCATAATCGCAATCTCTTGGCACTACGTCTTGGAGGCTAATTGATAGTAAAAATATAGCACCCTGCCACAGAGGTCACTCAGGCATGCATAGAAGCTTATAGGCCGCGACCCTACTTAGCAAAGGGTGTGGCCCTACCAAGTACAGGGCGCCACACATACCACTTGGCCTAATATGAAGGCCGCGGCCCTACCTAGTATAGGGTGCGACACCTTTGGCTTTAGCCTCATGCATGATGCAACACTCAATAAGAAGGGCCCAGAGCCCAGAGTAAAAGACCCAAAATCGCTGTCCGGAGCATATATTAGTGTAACCGATGATGTGGAGCCCGTTAAAGTACGCAGTTATTTGGTAAATTCAGAGAAAAATGATAACATTGATAACAGAATAATGTGAATGGAAATGAAAAAGTTTATGTTTAGAAATATAATAAAGGCAACCTAATGAAAGTAGTAAAAATTGGGCCTTAGGAGGAACATAAATCCTCCTCGGATTGCGTCGAGAAATTCTCAATGACCAAATGATTTGAGGGAAGGCTCTCCCCAGTCACGCCCAAATTCCAGGACCGTGGCTCGCACAAAAAGATCTCAAGAGGGAAATTATATGCGATCTATTACTCATGCAAACATGAATAAATCAGAGGTTGGAAATGACACATGGAAAGGATCTATTCAGAGATTGGAAGACAGGTTAGGGGAGATGGCCAAGGCCAAAAACCCTCTCCAAAGAACCTTTATCAAAGGATCTCCATTTGTGCGTGAAATTGCAGATTTCCCCACACCAACAAAGTTCAAAGAGCCTATGGTCACACCGAAGTACGATGGAAAAACCAACCCCGTTCTCCACATAAAGCAATACCAAGTTGCGACAGACATTTATGTAGTCCCCGACGAAATGAGGTGCAGGGCATTCTTTGGGACCATCACTGGATCTGCTCAGATATGGTACAACAACCTTCCTCAGGGGTAGATAACAGCCTTCCATCAACTAGTAGAGATATTTATAGGAAATTTTTATTCTAGTGCAAATCCAGTCAAGAGGGTAGCACATCTATTGAGTGTAAGGCAAACAGTGGGAGAAAGCACCAAGGACTATATCACTCGTTTTAACAACGAGAAACTGGAAGTCATCGACTATGAAGAGAAGACAACCATTACATCCCTCATGAGTGGTCTTTTAACAGATAAGATGTACTACACCTTGGCCAAGGATCCCCCCAAATCCATGGCTGAATTGATGGATAAAGAAGCCAACATAATAAACGCCGAAGAAGTGATGGCTGCGAAGAAGAATGTTAAAGCAAAGGTAGAAAATAAAGCTGAAGGTAAGTCGGAGAGGAAAGATTGCAAGCATAATGGTGGGAGTAAGCACTTAAAAGGAAAGGAACCATTGGAACAATTGAGGAAGTATACAAATTATACTCCCCTAAAGGTAGACATAAACCACGTTCTAGAGGAAATCAAGAATAACGAGGAACTGAATTGGCCAGAAAAACTAAGATCAGGTCCTGAAAGAAGGGATAAATCCAAGTATTAAGAGTTCCATAAAGATTATAGTCACACGACCAAGTAGTGTATATCTCTCCAGAATGAGATAGAAGCACTCATTAAACGAGGAAAGCTGAACAGTTACGTTGAACGCCACAATGGTGGAAAGACCAACAATAGAGCTCGATAAAGGTCCAAATCTCCTTACCGACTAAAAGACTATAAGAAAAGAGACCGCGGAGATGACCCTGAAGATAACCCCGATCTCCCCCAAAAGCCAAGACAACCTGAACATGAGGAATTTTCAATTCTTTTTGGTTTAATCGATTGTAACATGATTACATGTGGAGACGTGGGAGGAGGAGATCATACCACTGAAAGGAAATCTTAACTTAATGAGGATCAAGATTGTTCTTAGATACAACAAATAAATTTGGCAGAAGAAGATTATCCAAGGAAGGTAAATAAGGATAAGTTGGTCATTGGTTTCTCTAAAAATGATTTGGAAGGTGTTTTGTATCCTCATGATGATCCTCTAGTGATCAAAATGAGGATAGAGGACGTAATCATTTCAAGAGTACTGGTGGATAATGGTAGCTCAATAGACATAATGTTCTACCCTTGTTTCGATAGTTTGAGCTTACACCTTAGTCAGTTGGAGCCGTATCACAGGCCCTTCATCGAGTTCTCTAGAGAAAAAAATTTCCACTTGGAACAATCAAGTTAGACATGTTGATCGGCACAAGGTCTGCTTGCAGATTAGAAAAGGTACATTTCTTCGTGATGGATATAAATGTCCAATAAGACTACAATATAATCATGGGGATAATAGGTTTAAAAACGTTCGAAGCGGTTCCATCCACTGTACATCAGTGTTTAAAGTTCCCGATCAACTTTGGGGTTAGAATTGTGAAAGGTGATAAAAAAGTAGCTCAGGAATGCTACTACTCATCTACCAAGCAAGAAGAATTGGAGGATGTCAGGAAGAAAACTATTACTTATCAAGTGGATGAATTTGATGAGTCTGAGATTGAAACCTTAAACCTAAGAGATGAAACGAAAATCGTTAAAGGCCAGGTCATGGAGGCAACAAAAAGCATTATTCTGGATGACGATCGACCAGAAAGAGCGACTTAAAGTGGTGCTTCACTTGATCCGATAATAAAGCAAGAGCTGATAGCATTTCTGAAGCATAGAAAACAAGCCTTTGCGTGGAGTCATGAAGATATGCCGGCGATAGACGCAACCTTCCTATTTCACGAGCTCAATGTCAACAAAGAGATCAAACCAGTGAAGCGACGAAGAAGAGTCTTTAGTCCGGAGAAGAATCAAGCTATTCAAGAGGAAGTGGAAAAGTTATAAAAATCTTCCTTCATTGAAGATGTCAAATATCCTGACTGGTTGGCTAATATTGTGATGGTAAAGAAGAACAACAAATGGATAATGTGTGTGGACTTCACAGACTAAAATAAAGCTTTCCCAAAGGATTATTTCCCTCTGCCCAGGATAGATCAGCTAGTAGATGCAACTTCGGGGCATAAATTGCTAAGCTTCATAGACGCCTACTCTGGATACAATCAAATTAAAATAAAGCCAGAAGACAGGGAAATTACCTCTTTCATTACTCCATGAGGAACCTATTGTTACAATGTTATGCCTTTCGATCTTAAAAATGCAGGTGCTACATATTAGCGACTGATGAATAAGGTGTTTGCAGAGAAAATTGACAAAAATATGGAGGTATACGTCGATGACATGTTGACCAAAAGCAAGAAGGCTGCTGACCACATAGATGATTTAAGTCAAATATTTGATAAATTAGAGAAATACCAGATGAAACTGAACCCGACGAAGTGCGTCTTTGGCGTACAGGAGGGAATTTTCCTCGAGTACATTGTAAATTAAAGAGGTATTGAAGCCAATCCAGACAAAATAAAAGCCTTGCTAGAATTGCAATCTCTAACCACCAAGAAGGAAGTGCAAAGCCTCACGGGGCGTGTTACAACTCTCAACAAATTTGTCTCCCGAGCAAATGATAGATGTCTTCCATTATTCAAGGTTCTCAGAAATTCCTTTGAATGGAATGGTGAATCTGAGAAAGCATTCTTGGAGTTGAAGAAATACTTGGGGACACCTCCTTTATTGTCCAGACCAGTGGTAGGAGAAAAGTTATACCTGTACTTGGCTATCTCAGAAAGTGCAGTTAGTTCAGCTTTGATAAGACTAAAAAGCAAAGTGCAAAGACTAGTTTATTATACGAGCAAGGCATTCCGGGGAACAGAGGTCAGGTATCCAAAATTGGAGAAGTTATCACTGGCGTCGATCGAGGCGAGCCGAAGGATGAAACCATATTTTCAAGCCCTAACAATAGTGGTGTGTACTGACATGCCACTTAGACAGGCTTTATATAAACCAGAAAAATCTGGAAGACTAAAGTGTTGGGTAGTGGAGCTAGGGGAGTACGACATTATCTACGAACCAAGGTCCTCTCTCTAAGGGCAGGCGGTGGAGAATTTTATTACTGAATTTACTTACCCAGATGTTTCCAATCAACCGGGGGATAATACAGAGCAACTCCAGGATGCTAGAGGAGTAACGAAATGTATCCTCGAGCAACCCCTAGTAGCAAAAAATTGCCAGAAGGGATGGCCACCGATCAACCAGAATCTACTAGTAAGGCACAGGAAGAAAGGAAAAATAAGATATTCCATCAAGGAATTTTGACAGACCAAGCGTTTGATGATAATATCCCTATATGGAAATTATTTATCGATGGATCTTCATGTGCAAAAGGTAGCGGAGATGGAGTTATTCTCAATAGTCTAGATGGGATAGATATGGAATATGATCTGCGTTTCCAATTCTAGGTTTCCAATAATGAAGCTGAGTATGAAGCCGTAATTTTAGGCCTCAACTTAGCTAAATTATTGAATGCAGAGGAAGTTGTGGTGTTCAGTGATTCGCAACTAGTGGTAAATCAGATGCTTAGTCTTTATGCAGTAAAAGGGGAATTCATGTTAAGGTATCTAACTAAAGCCATGGAAATTGTATCCAATTTGGCAGGTGTTCAAGTGATCTGAATACCAAGAATGGAGAATGCACTTGCTCGGTTAGCCTCAGCTACGCGCACCGAGTTATGAAGAACATTCCCCATTGAAGTACTTGCAAGCAGAAGTATTGATGAAGATTTGATGGTAAATCTTATCATAGCAGATATAGGACCTTCCTGGATGGATCCCATCAGGGATTATATCAAAAAAGGTACTTTACCAGCCGATCAACATGCATCCAAGAGGTTAAAATATAAGGCTGCCAAATATGTCTTGAGCCATGGAGTTCTATACAGAAGAGGCATAATAGTTGGTCTGCAGAGATGTGTTCATCCAACTGAAGTTAAAGGTCTCATAGAGGAAATCCATGAAGGATCTTGTGGAGCTCATGTAACAGGCATAACTCTTTTAAAGAGAATAAATACGTAAGGTACTATTGGCCACCAATGTGCTCTGATTATACAGCTTACGCAAAGAAATGCGATAAGTGTCAGCGATTTTTGACTATACAAAGAACTCCCCAGGCGCTGCTAACACCAATCACTCCACCTTGATTATTAGCTATGTGGGAAATAGATTTAGTCGGGGCTCTACCAATGATAAGAGGACGATTCAAATATTTGGTGGTTACCGTTGATTACTTCATAAAATGGGTGGAAGTTGAACCTCTCATCGATATGGCCTATGAAAGGGTCTACCAATTCATTTGGAAGAATATTATTTGAAGATTTGGTCTACCACATGCTTTTATCACCGATCACGGTACCTAATTTGACAATGACGAGTTTATAGCATACTGTCTGCAGTCCAACATTTAGAAAATCCATTATGCTCCAGGTCATCCCAAAAAGTAACGGAAAAATGGAGGTGACAAACAAAACTCTACTGACTGGATTAAAGAAGAGATTAGATGATTCTAATGGAAATTTGATCAATGAGTTGCACGCAGTGTTATGGTCTTACCGATCAACTCCTCGAACAACAACTGGATAATCTCCCTACATGCCTCCTTTGGGAGTGAAGCAGTCATACCTGCTGAATTAGGATTACCTACTCATAGAGTGCTTAACTTCAATTCCCCAGTAAGTGATTTGATGAGACGTTTGGATTTGGATATGCTCGAAGAGGTTAGAGAAGAAGCAACAATTCGAAATGCTGCTTATCAGCAAATGGCTGCCATGTTCTACAATAAAATGGTTAAGAAATACGATTTAAAGGAAACCGATTACATGCTCAAGAAGGTCATTCAAAAGAACAATAAGTTGGAGACCAATTGGCATGGGCCCTATCGTATCACAACTGTTATTCGACCTGCTAGAAGGGGAAGAATTCAAAAACCCTTGGAATGCAGAGGAGCACCTGCGAAAGTACTACCAGTAATGTAACTGTACAGATACCCCATTGTTTCAGCATGAATGAAAACGATGATTTCTTAATATTCGTTTGTCTTATTTTCTTTTCGGAGTACTAGTTCTGCACATTACACACAAATTTTTTATTAAATTGATCGGCTACATCATAAACACTAACAAAGTTGGTCGGCATTAGCATAACCACCAAGGTAGTAAGAACAAATCGAAAAAGGCAAAGACTGTTTGATTATTGGTGACCCAAATGGCATCTAAAATAGGCAACTAAAAGTTGCTCAACATCAACATAACCACCAAGGTGGTAAGAATAAATCGAACAAGGCAAAGCCTGTTTGATTATTGGTGACCCAAGTAGTTTCTAAACTAGGCAAGAAGATGGGTAAAATATCCACTGCCTAGGTACTAAGGCAATTATTTATTTAAATGATTATTACAACTAAGCAAGAACATGGGAATCCCATTGCTTAGGAATTTATGAGTGATAGGTCACTACAACTAGGCAAACATATGGGACAAAAGTTCCATTGTCTAGGAAATAAAATCAACATAGGGAAAACTTCCCATTCATATACATATATTTAGTGACTGACAAATACAACACTATTATAGTTGATCTCACGTTATAAACAGAGATTGACAAGAGAAACATCATATAATCAATTTATTTCCAAGGAAACAAAATTACAAAAAGATGATTTTTCTTCGTTAAACAATCACTAACGAAATACAAATAGCCTATTCTACTGGTTTCTTTCCTTCAGATTTAGGTACAGGATCCATTCCAGCTGGAGGATCATCTAAAGCAAAAGAAGAGTTGATAAAGTTCTAATCTCGCAGCATCCGGTATTGTTCGTACTTGGTAGATCAAGAAAATGTGGAGGTCGGGATATTTCAAAATCCTCATGAAGATTATAATCATCAAGGTATTTGGAAATCAAACACTGAGGAATGGATCTAACTAGAATCCAGTTAACATCTAAATTAAAAGGAGGCACTAAAAAATCAAGTAATCCAGGATCATGCCAATCCCATAACTCGGTTCCCTCCTCAACATTCATCACAGTTAGGGCATTCAACCACCCATGTTTATATCCCTCATTGTTTGATTGCTTCAACCTAGCATCAAGATGACATAAAGCTTCATTGTTTCCCCCCATCCAAAACTCTTTGGGTTACTTGTGGAATTAATAAGTCAATCATTCAACATGCCGATGAAGCATCTTTACCAAAATTTCTTTATTCTCTTATGCAGAACTTTGATTGGAAAGTTTCTCGATAAGAGTTTGAATTTTTTGGGACATCTCAGCTAAAGCTTGATTTTTTGCCTCCAGTTGAGCAGCTTGATTTTCTAAAGCCAGTTGAGTCCTAGTCTCTTCGATGCTGCTCCGACCAACTCTTGATCTACCCCAAGAAGAGGATGTAGGTCTGGCTCTTTTCAAGGCTTCCAATTCTTCTCTTAATGAAACGTTTTTAGTCTCCAAAATGGAAAAACCTTCATCAATGACTGGGATCAGAGCTACAGAGGAAGAAGAAGATTTTAGTTGTCTTAATTCTTCTCGTAAAGAAATGTTTTCTTCCTCCAATAACTTAGCAATGTTTCTATGTTCCTTAACTTCATGTTTGAGCACACACTCTTTCTTGTTATGGGCTGAACTAATTTGTTATAACCCCGATCAGCACTCAACTGTTGGTACTTTTTCTCATAACCTTCATGCAGAAGAGTATTGGCTTCCTTGTGTTGAAGTTAAAGTTCTTAAATCATTCCTTAAAGATCTTTGATCATTTCATAGTAAGCTACGTTATTTGCTACACCCCGATCAAACAGACATTTTAAATACTGGTAAGTCTCAATTGCTCGCTCAGAGGCATCAGATCCTAGTATATCAATTATTTACTTCAGTGAAATCTGCATAACTAGTTTTGAAGTAATTTGTACACTTCTTCATCAACTCTGCATCCTGAGCTATGAAAAATTCCATCCTGGCAATAAACTAGTAAGGAAAAGTAAAAACAGATCAACAACAACAAAGCTATATTGAACATCAAAAGGGAAATTTAGAATAACAAGTCCATTTTATTGATTATAGTTGAATGGGGTATAACCAAAATTACAAAGCAAAAAGGGAACAACATATAAAATTAAAAAAGTTACCGAACAACATTACACCTTCTCCTTATTCCCTATAACATCCTCAGCTGATTTTGAAGAAGTGTTTGGTTACTCGGTGGGCAGCTGATGTTGCTCGATGAAAGTTGATGTCATTTTCACTTTCTTGAAAGATTGAGAGATATTGACTATATGTGTTTTTTAGCTATCATCAAAGAAGATTCATCAGATTCAGCTTCATCATCTTCTTCTTCAATAGTAGGAGGAGGTCCATGAACATGCCTCAGAAATAATTCAGAATCCTCAACAACATTCAACTCCTTCAACGATGCAACCCATCCATCCCTGAAGAACTTCAAACCTGCATACTCCATTTGAGTAGATGCAACAGTTATAGCTTTGTTCCATCCTTTGTCCTAGCCAGAGCTAAAGGACTTCTTCACAATAACTTTTCTCTTTGCCCTCTCCGAGGAAACATTTTCTCTAAGAAAAATTTCAACAGATTTTACTTTTTGTTCAAGATCTTTCTTACGCCGTTCAGTCTCTTCAAGCTTGCCCTCAATTTTTTCCTTGATAGAAATAACAACCTTCAACTTCTACTTTGCCTCTTGGGAAGCATTTATATCTTGCTATCGAGATAGATTAGCCACTTTTGCGGCATCCAGGGATTTTTGTAGGGCTAAATTAGCCTTTTTGGCAACCTCCACAGCTTGTTGTTGAGCTGTCTCAGCAGCATTGATTTTATTCTTCGAGGAAGCTTTATCATCCTTGTACTTCTGTAAGTACTCCACCAAAGATTTTGACAACCTAACAAGTGCTTATTCTACTCCGCTAGAAGAGTTTGTAGCTTTGATAGCTTCATCCTTCTCTAGGATATTATTAAAATACACCAAAAACTACAAGAAGAAAAGAAGCTCAAATTAGAATACGAACAATGCACGACAAATCAAAATGAGATGTATAATGACACTTACTAATGCGAGGTGTTGGGCTGCCAAGTCAGTGACTTTATCTCGAGGAGTAGAAGTCTCAGCAGCTCGATAATCAGGAAGAGTTCCAGACCAGATCAATTTCTTGGCCAAGCCAGGAGTAATAAGTGCTGGAGAACTAGCTCTCAAAGAAGGTATCTCAACCCCAGTAGGTTGAATAACAGCATCCACGGGCTTCTCAGCAAGACCCCTTCTCAATCTTCTTAAAGGAGCAACTTCAATCGAAGGTGATGTCTCTTATTGAATAACAACAACCTCTTCAATCAAAGGTGCTGTCATTTCTTAAATAATAGCAACCCTTTTAATCAAAGGTGTTGCCTCTTTTAGAGCAACAATGGGCTTCTGCCTGGTCTCCTTGACAATCATGACTGCTCCTTTAGATGGAGCAATATCCTTTTTCTTAGTCCCTTTAATTGGGACATATTCTTTGCTCTTTTTCGCCCCATCAACACCATGGACAACCTTGTCAAAGAGATCATGCATTCTCCTCTTCTTTCTCATCAGGTCAACAATAGAAGTACCCAAATCAGAGGAAGACTCTTCAGCAATTGAATAAGATGATGGATCCTGCTCAAGGTCAATCATCAAAGGAGGAGCAATAAAAGAAGAAGTGGTGTTCTTATATCTCAGCAAATAGGAAGCAGACCTCACGTGCTCCCCAGTTATTGCTTGATGAAAACCCTAGATAAATTTCAAATCTTTTATATTAATATCACTCTCTTTTGGGGATTTTCTCTTGTTATCAAGTGCAAAATAAAAATAAATGCCAGTGACACATTTTATCAAACAAAAATAGAGCTAATTTGAAAAACAAAACAACCTATCCCATTGCCATAAAGTGGACATCTGGGACCTTGGTACATGCCTTTCCCCTTTAGTGGGGGGTGTTGCCAATTTTTTATCACAACCCCATGTTCAAAATAATCCCTATTAGAATCAGGGAGATTGATGACTAAAGCTCTGTTAGAAAACCTTGTTTTCAAATAAAAGGTGGTGTCGTTGGTGACCTATTTATAACAGTACATAATTTTAGGAATCCCTAGATGAGTTCCATGAATCCGATTCAATCTATGTACACCATTAACTACCCTCCATGTATTTAGAACTACTCTTGCAGGAATAATATCAAAATATTGTCAAAATTCCAAACACGAGGGATTAAGCGGGAAAGAAAAACCACATTATGCTACAAAAATAGAGGGAAATCAGTGTCCCTTAGCTAAAGAAAATAAATTAGAAGGGCAAGGAGGTTCTTCTAAAATAACCCAAGAAGGAATCCCAAAGTTAGACCTAACCTTATCTAACGATTCGATAAGGTAAACCATGATGGCTAAAATAAAGGAAGGAAGAAGTTCTTACAGAAAATTAAGAAATCAGCTAAGGCAGATGACAAAAATAACGATCGAAAGAAAAAAAGTGATAAGACAAAGATTTTGGAAGTCTAAGTGGCAAAAGGTAGAAGACAATCTGATTTTATCGCCTTTAAATACGATGCTTTGGAAAATTGGAAAAGTAATGATCACAGAGGACGATAATTGTGTTTCTGACGGCTAATCAAGGAAAAAGACGCAAGTACCCTAGCGTTCGTAAAAATTTAAAATATTTATAAGTTTTCCATTTCGCGCTCAAACTGTTAAGCTAAATGGGGTATAATGCTCGAGCAACTTTTGGGTATAATGCTCCACACTCTTGTATCCAACTTCAACTGTGAAACAATGGGGGCTTCTATTGATACAAAAATTAGTCAGCTGACGTGGATCAGTTATATGAAGACACATATCTTCTAGCGTGGCGTTGATATATGTACTGAGCAACTTAAAGCATCGAGCTACTTAGCATACTGAGCAACTTGTCGGGAAGACTAAACGACCAAGACAGATTCAATGTTTATTCTTTACCATGTACAGATGTAAATGTCTATTCAATAATGACACATTACTTATTCACACAGATATCCCAAGGGCTATAAATACATTGTGAATACCCTCATGGCAGGGTAAGCTATCATAAGCAAACATAATCGAGATCAAGACAAAACATCATGTAATACAAGACAGTGGACGTAGGCCATTTCATTGAGGCTGAACCACTTTAAAAACCTTTTGTCTTATTTTTTTACTTATATTTATCCGTGATTAATTAATTAGATCAAATCTAGTTTTTACATCACCAGGAATATTTTAATTTATGGCACTTGAATAACTTTTTACTCAGGCCTTGTGCCATTTATTATAATAATACAAGGTTGTATAGTTTATTTTCTTTTTACTAGCATTGTTAGACTCAGTGGAATTTTCCTATATAAATTTTGCTAATTAACTTAATTACTTAAAGCAAAAACCTATTTCTTAAATGAAAACTAATTAAATTGTATTTTATTCCTTATAAAATGATGCAAATTAAAGTCTTTTCCTGAATAATAAAATTGAACTCCCCCTTTAACACCTTGTATCGAGTGTGGGTTAACCCAATGGCAGTACAAACCCGAGTCGGGGCGTTATAAATGATATCAGAGTATTATGATCCTCATGCGTGATGGAGTGTTTTACAATTTCTTAGTACGTTTCCTTATGTGTTCCATTACAGTTATAGTTTTCGCTTTTGTTTTCGTTATCGTGATGTATTGAACTCTCCTTTCTTATTTAGATGACTACACATTGTGGTGATACTAGTGCATCAGGGAACAACAAGCTCAGGCGCATGGAACATGTCTTGCATCATCTTGTCGACTCCCTCTCTTAGCAGCAGAGAGCCAATCGTAGTGGGACGGTTGAAAGCACCACTTCAACCTCCATTTTGAAGGAGTTTAGGAGGCTGAACCCACCCACCTTTAATAGGGGTGTTAGCCTTGATGCTGCAGAGGGGTGGCTAGATGAGTTCACTACAGTATGGACATTCATGACGTGCTAGTGGGGCACAAGGTCAAGATAACGATCTTTCAACTCACCGAGTAAGCTCAGCACTGGTAGGGCGCATACTCAGCCAATGCGATTGAATCCATAGAATGAGAAGGCTTCAGGGTTGCATTTTTGGATCGATATTTTCCTTAGCCATTTAAATATGCCAAGAAAGATGAGTTCTTTCACTTGATTTATGGAAATATGTTGATTAATGAGTACCATGTAATGTTTGAGATTTAGTCCGAGTATGTTGATACAACGCAGAGGAATGATGCCGAGAAGATAAGGTTATTTTTTAAAGTCCTTAACCTTAGTATTCGACAAACCATAGCTGGTTTGGAACTTCCAAACTTCAGGGGTGCAGTAAACGAAGACGTCAGGCTTGAGCTCGAACCGGAGGATGGAAAGGCCATCTATGAAAAGAAGAGGGAGACTAGTAGGCAACAGGTTAGTGGCTGTACGAAGTTCAGAAGCGGTGCTCGAAGCTTAAGGCTACTATGGGTGTTGCTTCATCTTCCTCCCAGTTCACCAGTGATCAACACTCGATTTCCATTACCGAAAGGATGTGTTTTATGTGTGGTTCTCCAGGTCATTTTAAGAGGGACTTCCCACAAAGATATTTTTGGAATCAGTAGGGAAGTCAATAGACTATCAATTATGTAGCTGGTAAGAGTTCCAGTTACTCGAGCCCCATCCCGCCACAACAGTTTTCATTCAATTATCATCAGCCCATAAAGCACAGTGTGGAGGGTTCACATCCCAGTGAGGGTTAGAGAAGTCGTAAGCAGTGATAGGTGCCCAGTGGTCAGAGTAGTAGGTTCAACCTCGAACGTGCTTATGCCATGTCCCAGTTTTTAGCTCCTTTTTGTGATCCATCGGTCATGGAAGATATGATTCTATTATTCACCACATAGGTAAAGGCATTGTTTGATTCAGTCGCATCGCATTTGTTTATCTCGATTTCTTCAGAATTCAGTTTGGGAATAGAGGTAGATCAATTTTATCCTCCTATCTTCATAGGTTTTCCAATCGGTGGAGGTATAGTTCTCAATAGGGATTGTCGCAGTTGCATGGTTATGTATGGAGATTTTTATTTTACAGTATGACTTGATTCTCATGGACATGGATGGATTCGAGATGATCCTCGATAGGATTGGTTGTCGTGTTTAGACTCTACCATAGAATGTCATAGGCATAGTGTCTCAGTGTCAGATGGATCTTAGCATCGTTTCAGTAGTGAGCGAGATATAGGTTATCCTTGAAAATTTTCTTCCATGAGAGAGAGAAAAATGGTACTTTGGGTGGTTGAGCAGTATGGTGGCTTAAGAGTAGATTAATCAAATATTTTTAGATTATCCTTTGGTGCGCGAGTTTCCTTATGTGTTCCCTGATGACATTTTGGGTTTAACTCCACATGGGGAGGTAAATTTTGAGATAGAGTTGCATCTGGTCATCTCTCCCATCTCTATACCACCTCATAGGATGGCTCTGAAAGCATTTAAGGAGTTAAGGGTTAAGTTAAAAGATTTCACGAGCAAGGGTTTCATACGTCCTAGTGTATCCCCTTGGGGAGCTCCATTCCTCTTTGCTAAGAATAATGATAACTCCCTACGTCTTTATATCAATTATAGGTTGTTTAATTAGATGGTTGTGAAGAATAAGTACCCTATGCCCTGTATTGATGATTTGTTCGACCAGTTACATGGGTGGGGAAGGTTTTTGAAAATTAACCTCTGGTCTGGGTACCATCAGTTTCGTGTCAAAGAGGAAGACATTCCTAAGACATCATTCTGAATGAGGTATAGGCATGATGAGTTCTTGGTGATGCATTTCGATTTAACTAATGCCTCAACAACATTCATGGACTTGACGAACCCTATCTATTATTCGTATTTAGACTGATTTGTAGTGGTCTTTGTTGATGATATTATATTCTACTAGACGTTGGATGTGGATCATGAGGAACAACTTCACACGACACTATAAGTGCCCAGGGAGAACTAGTTCGCCAAATTTAGCAAGTGTGAGTTTTGGATGAATGAGGTCAAGTTTCTTGGTCATGTGGTTTTAGATGAGGGCATTATCATTAATCCTTCCAAACATGAGGCCATTCTGAGTTGGGATAGGCCGAAGATAGTTACGGAGGTGTGCAGTTTTCTGGGATTGTCCGATTTTTACAAGAGATTTATGCAAGATGTTTTGTGGGTCTCATTGCCTCTCATTATAGTTATGAGGAAGGATGTTCGCTTCGAATGGTCAGAGGATTGTGAGTCTTCCTTTTAGTAGTTGAAGGTTAGATTGACTTCAGTGCCCGTTATCATCCTTCCAAAGAGAGGCAAGGGTTATACCATATATTGTGATGATTTTGAGTCAGAACTTGGCTCGGTACTAATGCAAAATAGTCAGGCGGTAACTTATGCATCACGTTTGTTAAAGGTGCATGCTAGAAATTACCCCACCCATGACTTGGAGTTATTTGTAGTGTTTTTTCCATTAAAGATATGAAGATACTACCTATACGGTGAGAAATTTGAGATGTATACAGACCATAAGAGCCTACAATAAATTTTCACTCAGGGTGATCTAAATCTTCATCAAAGATGATGGACCGAGTTAGTGAAAGACTACGACCTTTCCTTAGAGTATCATCCCAACAAGGCTAATATGGTTCAGATGCTCTTGGTCTAAAGTTTTAACTCACACTAGCAAAGATGAAGTGTTACCGAGCCAATATGTTCATTGAGTTGTCGAAATTCGATTTGCATGTTTAGTGGGGTAGCAACAAGGCATATATTTGGGTGGTGGTAGCTAGACTAATTATTCAACAAGGCATATAAACACTGTAAATGAAGTTTAAAATGGTTTTTATGATGAAATGAGAAAGTTTGAAAAAGTAGCCCAAAATATGTTGTAAAATGTTGAGAAAATGAGGAATAATTATGTTTAAACAACATATGATGATAAGGTTAGAATGGACATTTTGGTAAATGGCCTTCAAAATATTAAATGTATTTCTTGTTAAAGAAATATAAAGAGATAGGATTCTCTTGAGAAAGAATGATGAAACATGGTTTGGGGACATAAAATCATGAAATGTGATTTTTGAACATAAAATTATGATTTATGATGCCATAATGTAGAAAATAAGTTTTTCACAAAGTTTTGGCAAATGAAGGGTAAAATGGTAATTTTTGTTAAAGAGAGGGTTGTAGTAGTTGGACTTCTTCATTTAACCTTATCGGTCATTTTTGTGAAAAATGGATGAAATAAATAAATTGGCATGAAACAGTATGAAAAGTGAATGTGAACCGTAAGGATAATAAAAATGGTGGAATAATATAGACATTTGAAAAAATGTTAAAACACATTAATATGGACTCGGTTGCAATCGAGAAAGAATTAATAAGGTCCCAAAACCCTAGGGTGAAAGACCCAAAATTGTTGGCTAGAGCATATAGTAGTGTAGCTAGCGGCGTTGAACCCGTAAAAGTACGAGATTATTTGGTAAATTCCGAGAAGAAGGATAACTCTGATAACAAAATAATGGGAATGGAAATGAAGAAGGTTATAATTGGAAATTTAAGAAAGACAACCTAATGAAAATAGTAAAAAATAAAGGCTAGTGGACAAAGATGATTAATAGTCTCTAATTATGTGAAAAGTTGGTGTAAATTGATTAAGTGTGGGTATGAGCACGTAGCTCGGGTTGCCTTGCATGATAGTTGCATATATGCTAATAAAATGGTAACATTTTTGGAATTTCTAAGATACATGTTATATGTATAATATTTTGGTACAAAAAATATATTGCTTAGTATTTCTCACCCTGTTGAGCATTTTGCTCACCCCTACTTTTCATGTTAAAAACCCCACCCCCAGGTACTTTTGATAGGGATGCAGGCAAGGTTTTTTAAAATCCATTTTTAACTCTTGGACTTGTTTTGACTTCCAACTCTTCATTTATTTGCCTTATTTAAAGGAGTCTTTTGGATTCCAACTCTTCATTTCTTTTCATTATAAAAGGAAGTCGTGGGAAACCCTTTTAACCTACTTTTGGCACAAATTTTGGTAGCAAATATATTTTATATTCCTCTTCTTTTTAAATATACTTTGGCCCTTGAGATTTGTGAGTTCCAACCTTAGATTAGAGGTGTTCTTGGGGCTATTTTTGGGGATGTTATTGAAGGAGATTTTGTAGATATTTTGTGTTGATCTTGAGGATGTGATCATTGGTTTCTCATCATGGTTTGAGGTATGGGGTTTTACACAATATGATCCTTAAATCTCGCGAGTGTCATTCTCTTTGAATTCTTGTTAATTGAACTCATATTTGAATTGATAAATTCATTGAAATCTGAAAAATAATTGTTGAAATTATTTTGATTCATGTGGTATCATTATATTGGATGAGCACGTTGTCATGAGATTTTAATATGGCACGGATGTTAGGCACCCGCCAAAATTCCTGTTTCCCGGGCTATGGATTGATAAAGCATATACGGATGTGGTGAGGCCTGGTGACCCATTGATGTGTTGTTGAGAAATTAAAATGATAAAATTCTATTGAGATTTGCATTTTGATTTGAATATTCGTACTCATATTGCTACGCCTTGTTGCTAATTTAATTCTGTTGAGCATATTTCCCGTCGTTTTATGTACTTCCCCATATTTTCTTTTAGTGGCAGGTTAACGCGGATTTTGGGACGCTATGGACCAATTGGGATTATTTTAGCGTGGATTATTTTGGGAAGAATATTTTTGAAAGATTTGTATTATTTTGACGTATAGAGCTTTGGATATTTGTATTTTTATTCGAGTTAGATAGTTGTAATTTTAATTAGAGAGACTTGTTGTATTTGAAAAATTGAGATTATTGGATTTATATTATCATGGAATTCTTTTAGATGCTCTATACCTTGTGTATTGTGGATTTGGATTTATTTTATCGCATTAGCGCTCCGTTCACTCTCTCCGGGCGGGCGTAGTGTTACAAATGGTATCAGAGTACCATGATATTTTAAAATTGTGTTTGGGAATATTTGAATTTATGGAAGTTGAATAACTTTTTATTCGGGCCTTATGCCATTTATTGTAATAATACAAGGCTGTTTGGTTTATTTTCTTTTTGCCAGCATTGTTAGACTCAATGTAATTTTCCTAAATAAATTTTTCTAATTAACTTAATTACTTAAGGAGGCAACCTACTTCTTAAATTAAAACGTGTTAAATTGTATTTTACTCCATATAAAATAATGCAATTTAAAGGATTTTCATAAATAATATAATTCAACTTTCCCCCTTCTACTTTAACACCTTGTATCGGGTGCGGGTTGACCCAACGGTAACCCAAATCCGGGTCGAGCGTTAGAAAATTTAATAGAGTTAAGGTATGTCATAGTGGAATTTGAAGGTTTTCTTTAAAGGAGTATTTTATGGATGTTTTGTGGGAGCTTGGTAATCATTTTAAGGCCACCTTTGTACGTGGGGATTTCCATCTCCTTCGACATATTCTCATCTTTTGGTCTCATTTGAGGTGGGATCTTTTTATTGAGTTTTATATTTTGAAAGTTTGTCAATGCATGTTAGTTTATATGTGTGTATACACATACGTGAAACTATACAAACATGATATCTATTATTCTAAAAATAATGTTTCATGAAGAAAATATGAAAAAATAAAAAAATAAAAAATAAAAAGCATGCGACTTTAAGTAATAAACTTTTCAAAATATAAGAAATGTCATTTTGTAAAAAAAATGCGTGAAATTTTATGGTTTTATGCAATAAAATGTGTTATTTATTGTAATGGAGTAATCTTCATGGAAAGTTGACATTTCATATGCAAAAATGGTGAAACATTAAAGTAAAGTTCATTATGAGAGTATGGTGTAAATATTTCTAAATGACAATGATTTAAATAAGGTAAA
Organism: Sambucus nigra; assembly: GCA_949130495.1. Taxonomy (NCBI): domain Eukaryota; kingdom Viridiplantae; phylum Streptophyta; class Magnoliopsida; order Dipsacales; family Adoxaceae; genus Sambucus; species Sambucus nigra. Next base: position 459,483,931 of record OX422222.1, on the reverse strand, counting down.
TTTCTAATATCAATAAGGTTATAAAAATGTAGTCTAACATTTAAAGAGATGTAATTGTAAACATTACATTCTAGGACCCCATAAGTCTCTCCATAGGTCCCTAGCTCCTCCTCCATTCACTACAAACCCAAGGTCATACTCCGAGTACTGATCTAGAGGCCATCGGGAGCTTTCGGGCCCCATTTGACTCTGGTCTCCATCGTCAGAGCAAAAGCTCAATGAATCTTTGAAGGACTTTGAATCCCATTTCCAATGGTCCGCCACGTGCACGAATCGACATAACAGTTCGAACGAACGTACCACTTTTCTACCCAAAATAGATTTGGAGGCCACCGGGTGCTCCCGAGCACCGATTTGACCCTAATCAACTTCATCATCAGAGAGAAAGCTCAATGGATCCTTGAAGGGAACTGAAACTCCTTTCTAATGATCTGTCCCGTGTGTCAAATGGCATAACCGTTCGGATGAATCATCTGCTTTCCCTGAAAACTGATTCGATGGCCATCGGGCGCTCTCAGGCTCTTTTTTACCAAGGTCAACTCTTCAGATCGAATGATATTGAATGAATCTTTGAAGGGAATTGAGTACCCTTTCCAACGGTCTGCCCCGTGCACGAATCAGCCTTACGGTATGGATGAACGACTCGTTTTACTCTAAAAGTTCGTTGGGGGAATCTAGGCCCCTGTTGTCCAAAGTCAACTCAACGAAATGAGCGAAGATCTTGGAACTTCTTAGTGTCTTGCATAACCTTTCCGATGGTCTGCCCCGTGTGCGATTCTAACTTATGATTTGGACGAACGACCCATTATTTTTGATGACCTCCTATCGAAAGGATCGATGGGCGCTTTCGAGTCCCGTTTGACCCAAAGTTAACTCCCCGACTCGGGAGCGACCCAAAGGACTCTTAAAGATATCTGAACTAGTTTTCTAATAGTATGCCCCATGTATGATTTGGATTTATGAATTACGTTCTACGACCAATTTTTAAAAAAATATGCACGACACTGTCGATTAGTGGTTCCATTTCCCTGCCTATCGACAATGTGCCTAGGGTCACCTGCCGATTGGTAGGGCTAGAGATATGCCGATCGGATGTACCCCTAAACTATATAAGGATGGCATGAGCTCACTTCCAATGGAGACCTCAGACCCATCAATATCAGTGATCTCAGCAACATTCTTCTGCAGTCAGCGAAGTTTCCTTGTTTGAAATTCCTTTCCATCTTTCATTCCCATCATTTTCAATTCCAATTTAGAAAAAATCTCCTTCGCTCTCATCCAACATTTATCTTAACTTGCAAGGAAGTTCATCAAGGATCAAGATCAAACCTCAAGTCTCCAAACAAGGTTCAAATAACCTTTTCTCTTTCTAAATTTCTTTATTTTCACATTAGTTATATAAATTCTCAATTTAGCTTTTATATTAGATCATACACATTAACATCTCATACTTTATTAGTTATATTTTACATACTTTATTTTCTATAAACAATCTAAAAACAAAGAAAAAAAGGGTTACACCTGTAAATTTCAATGGTGTTATTCACCACATTTTCTCAAAACTAAAAATATCTTTTCTACAGACATACATATAATAAACTCCCATTTGAATCTATGGGATAACCCCCACCATTGTACCGCATGTGAACTATATGGACTTTGATGTCTTTATAGGCTACGTAGGCATTTCGGGCTAAAATCCGAGACTCTGAGTCCAATTTTCAAATTTTCCTATTTTATCCATACATTACTCAAATATATTGTACTTATGATTCATATGTGTGTTTATTTAACAAATATTATCGTCCCCTTATAACGATCGGTATCTCGATAAGCGCATACATCATATTTTCTAATTATTATTTTGGGAATATTTCTTTAGATGACCTCACTCTATATTTTTCATGATACGAGTCGAACATTTACAATTTCCATTTATATATATACGCACACACACTTCACGGAGAAATTAAGGAAAATAATGACATAAGCCCGTGAGAGACCGAAAGGGCGGGATGGGTGCCTAACACCTTCCTATTCTGTAACTTAGACCTCTAACCTCTAACCTCTAAACTATTGGTTTCCTAAGCATCAGTTTGTCTTTGATGCCTCTCTCTCGAGGCGACGACGTGTTCTTTTGCCTGTTTTGGGCAAAATAGGTTGGAGAATCCATCTCTATACATCACCCCACATCGATGACAGTCGTAGTGGTGCTAAAAAAGGGCGCAAGACCTTATATCCCTCTCCAAACCATGCGTGTGCGAACACCGACCCCCGAGACAGAGGAAAGCCCAGAGGGATGGCCACGGTGGTGACTCCTCTAGGGATGACTTAAGAGGACTAGGCATTGTTCGCATGGGTGTTATCATTTGTTGCCTGTGAGTGTATGCATCTACCTATATGTTCCCCTTTTTCTCTATATTATTTCTTGTGTATATCTACCTCATGCTTATATCATTCCACACTCACACAAATGTAAATAATCTCCATGTACACCTCACACTACCTACACTTGTACATAGGTTCACTTATACTCATATGCTTCACACACCACTTAACATATCCATGCTTAGGTGTCACTAAAACACACCTCCACTTATCACACTTGTATATATCCATTCTCACTCACACTTATCACACACTACTAGTAGATGATCCATGCTTAGGTTCACTGCCACACATTCACTCATATACGCTCACACATCACTCACTCTCACATATCCATGCTTAGTGTAATCTTCATGCTCCATGATAGATTTACTTTTCATGATACTTATAAATTCCTCCCCAATAGCATAGTTCTCATCATGCCAAATAAAAATACTCTCTCCATAATATACAAATCAAGAATCATGAATTTTGCACACTACATCACCAAAGAGCATGGCTATTTACCAAATTTTGTCCCCTAACTCGGGAGTTACTTTGTGATGGGCGCTAATCTGACAGGTCAAAGTTAGCCTAAGTAATATAACTCTCACATTCTATTGGCCAAGTACCTTCGATGTATATTGAACGGTTCCCCCCGTATCATACCGATTGACCAAAGTCATGACGGGAGGTATATAGCACGGAACTAGTTCACGTGCCTTAGTATATCGAATTCGCTCTCACACGTATTATCCCCACGAGGTATATAGTGAGGCAATTCACGTACACTCAGGTATATCAAATGTCTTGTCCATACATACTGATTTCCCTAAAAAGAAAGACGTATATCGTGGAAGTCATGCCAAAGGTGGGAACCTTGCCACTAACCCAACAAATGAATACCCTCATATAGGCGTCAAACCTAGGGAACTCATATTCAGTTTGTCGATTATTACTCAAAACTCTGTAGAAATGATGGGTCGGCATGATACCCAAATTTTCTTGTGATTTCGTCTTTTTCCAAAATAGGACTCTGTCAATGAGCCTAGCAATAAGTCAAACCATGATTTACATATTTTTCAAACCCAAATTTTCCCAGGCTCGAGTCCTATCCGACATTTCTTTTACTTAGGTAAACCTAATACAAGTGAAAATATAATAGCAATAATTATCATGCTTAGACTCTTCTCTCGTTTTTCCTCCGTCCTTACCAAAAGTGTCAAAAACTTCCCCCCCCCCCCCCCCCCCAATTTTCAAAAAAAAAAAATATTTTGTCCTTCCCTTTCCAAAAATATATCAAAAACATCTTCCTCTTTTCCAAAAAAAGAAGATCCTTCCCCTTTCTCTTTCAAAAATAAATTCGAATAATTTTTCTTCTTAAGAAGATCGTATACCCGACCCTTCGCCTAGCTTCCCACTAGCTTCAGTCTTTTGTCAAACAGCCCCGAAGCCCTGTCCATTCTCCTGCTACTTCCTTCGAGTTCGGAATTCACCCTCACCCACTCTCCATGGAGAACGCAGTACAAGTACCAAATGTTCACCCTGATTTGATGAAAATCCTAGTCAAACTTACCGCTAAGATTGATAACCTTCGAACCGAGGTACATGGGATGCAGCGAAATAGGGCCCCTATTAATAAAGATCCCGAGGTACTTTTCCCTCTCGTTATGGGTCTGCCCGCACCTGAGCCTATTTGGGTACTAAAAGATTATCCACATGCTCCACATGCCCCTCCTGCTAATGGGCCACCACCAGCTCAACTCCCTATGTCGAATCTTTCCTAGATAGGGGATAATTGCCAGTACCCATAGATCCAAAGGGATAAGAGTTGAAAAAGTTCAAGGAGGACCTTAAGATATTGACCAAGAAGTTTGATCACGTCTGAATCTCTGAGAACTACATGTATTACACCCATGTGTCTCCCTAACCTGAAGCTAGGCTGCCCAAAAAGTTTAAAATGCCCAATATTGAGAAATTCGGGGGTATTGGGGCCCTAATTGTTCATCTCCGAATTTACCACCGATCCATGACTCTCATAGGTGCCTCCGAGGAAAAATGGCACAGATATTCCAACAGACTTTGAAGGACAGAGCTCTTGGCTAGTTCCTATCCCTCGAGGAATCCAGAATTCACAGTTGCGAGGATGTTGCTCGTGAATTCGTGTCACAGTATAAGTACGACGAGGAATTGGAGGTTAAATGTCGTGATTTAGAAATCCTCAAGAAAAATTCCAGGGAAATTATCAGTAATTTCATAGCAAGGTGGAGGGAAAAAGTAGCCACTATGACCAACCGGCCTTCCGAAGAGTAGCAAGTCAGTATTGTAAAGAAAAACTTCTTAGCCCATGTTTGAAAAACGATGGGAGGAAAGTATTACCCCCATTTTCGCGCCCTCTAGGATGCAGGAGTGGAGATTGAATAAAGTCTTGCTAAGATAGACGCTGTGCCAAAGAAAGTATCTGGACAGTTCACTCCAAGAAAGTATGATAAACTTGCAAATACCACAGTTTCGACCATCAATAACATCTACAACCTGCTACCTCATGGGCACCAGAAATCCTCCCTAATCCCGCCCAAAAAGAAATACATCGAGCTTCATGATGCCCTATCCAAATTATAACAAGCCCTATTAAGCCAAAAATCTCATCAAGCCGTTGGACCCTCGTCCATTACCAAACCCACTCCCAAAAATTTCAAACCCGATGCCCATTGTGATTTTCATCAAAATGCCGGCCATACTACTGATTAGTGTTTCCATCTTCAGAATGTAATCCAAGGTCTTATTGATTAGGGTGGTATCTGCCCACCAGCCTATCCTAAACCAAACACTACTCACAATCCACTTCCAAACCATGCAAATGCCATCTTCCTAGAAGAAGACCCGGAATTTGACCCATTTACCCAAATTTTACCCAGTAAATCACCCATTATACCCATATATTCACCCAAACCCCTTAAAGTTTGCCCATATTTTCTCTTACACCCTACCTTTTTTGCCAACTAGGCCCTATCATTTCTTATGAGAGCATGTATTGTCGTTCGTACCTATTCCAGAGGGAAAGATATGGAATTGCCAGCAGTACGGAACCAGCTCCTAGAGTTTGGCATCCTCTTTATGAAAGCACGAAATGACCTCTGAAATGACCATTGACTTCCAAAAGTTTAGCATCCTCTTTATGAAAGCACGAAACTGGGCTCAAGAGTCAAATAATTTGTAAGGTCATTTTTGTCCATTATCTATTTATATGTTACACGTCGTTACACCGTTGAAGAAATTCAAGATCGCATCTACATCAACGGATTCGAATATCAAAACTTCATGAACATGGAATCAGTTTTCTGCATATAACGGACCGGTCCGCCCATTTGGAAAAAGAACCGATCCGCCCCGGACCGATCCACCCACAAGTCAGACCGATCCGCTTTGCTTCAAAAATAGTAAACCCCCGATCGAATGCAAACCAAAGAGGCCCTATTAAAAAACGAACCGATCCGCTATCGGACCGATCCGTCATCAGAAGCGGACCGATCCTCCTGAGATAAAATCGATCAGATCCGCTTAAGATTTTTTCGACCCAGGTTTCCTTATTTAAACCAACTTCGGGGATTTATTTTGTAAGACTTTGATAGACGATTTTAAGAGTCCTAAATACTCTAAGTCTTCACCTTTTTGAGTCCCAAGACTCATGTTTTGATTCACACAACGTCTCATACCTTTGTGAATCCTTTTTGCAACCTAAGAACACATCCTTGTATTTGTTCAACCCTTGTGGAAAAGCCGTCTCTCTTCCTCATTGCTGACCGCCTGGAGTTCCTGCGGGAGATTCTACCCGACACTGTTTCTAGTCGTTGCTTTGAAGGTTTGACGAAGACACCGTGCGTTACACTTGTGGGCGATTATCAGGTTGTATGTAAGTCAATGGTCTTGTAAATTTTTCAAAGTTCTAGAAATAAAAGGTTTTGCCCTATAGGGATTTTTTCTTAAGTTTGTGTCGCATGCTTTATTTGTTTATGGGTTGACACTTGCACTTTAGATGCATGATTAGGGACTGAAATTAAATAAGAGTGTCAAATTAGAAATTTGCAAAGTTAATCAATTATCACACAGTCATACGACTTTACAAATTGGTATCAGAGCAGGTCACGCTAATTTATTACGTGATCTTTATTTTCTGCAAAAAATTGTGTGATATTGATTTTTTTAAATCGAGTTTGTGAAAATTCACATTTTTTCCCATGGAGCACTTATATAATCAGATGCCTATTTTTGACGGTTCTAATTATGCCTACTGGAAAGCTCATATGAAATCGATTTTAAAATTTATTGATGAGCGTGTTTGGTTGCTTTGCGAAATTGGTTGGACTCCTCCCACAGTCACAGTTAATAATGTCACCTCTCTAAAACCCGTGTCAGCATGGACTGAAGATGATTATAAATTGTCCAATTTTAATTCCCGTGGTCTGAGTGCTATTTCTAGAGTTGTCACTCCTGATGAGTTTCGCCGCATTATGATGTGCACCACGTCTAAAGAGGCTTGGGATGTTTTGAAATTGACACATGAGGGTACGAGCGCGAGCACTCAAAATTATAAAATCTGGCCACCCAATTTGAGACTATTACCATGTCTGAGTCTGAATGCTTTGATGATTTTTATGCACGTTTATCGAACATTGTTAACACATGTTTTAATTTGGGTGAGGTGATTGATAACACGCGTGTCGTTAAAAAGGTTTTGAGATCTCTTCCAAAATTCTTTATTCCTAAAGTCACTGTTTTGAACTCTTTGGAAAATTTGAAATCACTTAAGTTGGAAGAACTTATATGATATCTTCAAACCTATGAGATTGACATATTTCCCAAAACCATTAAGGCTAAGAATAATGGCATTGCTTTAAAGACTCATTTTAAGAAAAAGAAAGAAAAAGTTTGTGAGTCCGATTCTGAGGAAGATTTTGATTTTAAAGATATGGCCTTAGTTGAGAAAATTTTTAAAAAATTTCTCAAAATGAATAAAGAAAATTCTTCCAATAAAAAGATATCTTTTGAGTCAAATAAAAAGATAGTGGAGGCCAAAGATAGTGACAAGGAGGATGAGATCAGGTGCTTTGAGTGTGAAGGGAAAGGGCACATAGCTAGAGAATGTCCTACTAGGATAAGGAGAAAGGGCAAAGAAATTGCTATGCCTTCCACACTTAGTGATAGTGAGGGTGATGAGAGAGATGAGTCCGATAAAGGTTTAGTACATGGAATGGTTGTTGCTTTTTCTAGTCGTGTGAGCACACCCATTTTGTCTCACGAGAGTGCACACGAGAGCGATGATAGTGATTTGTGTTCTTCGAGTGAGGGAGAAAGCGAGGAGGAGAGTGGAGATGAAAGTGAGATCCAAAAAGATTTTAGAGATTTGTACACCGATACCTTGAAAACAAAGAAGTATAATCGAGATTTAGGTCGTCGGGGTTTAGATTTGGAGAGAGAGGAGGAGGTTTTGAGAAAGGAGAAATGTGAATTGACCAACACATTGTCTAGTCTGACGACACGTGTATCCCAGCTTGAGAGTGATCTCGAACGTGTTAGGGAGGTCAAAGTTAATTTTTAGAACGCACCTAAGAAGGTTGAAAAGGTGGTTCTTAAGCGTAAAAGTGAGAAGTTAGGAATAAGTCATGACAGTGATTCTACTTTCCAATTAGCACCCGAGCCGGTTCCCACTTTAGTGTTTGATTCATGTGAGTCTCAACCTAACCCACCTAGGCGTCCCATTCCTATTAGGAGATCACATCCTAGAGTTTTTGAGAAAGGTGTTCCTAGGCCTATTTATGTTTGTTCTCATTGCAAGAGGAGAGGTCACCTTAGGGAATTTTGTTTTAAGTTGGGGTATGTGTAATTTTTTGCTACCACACGTGTTTCTGACACACATGCACCCACACATGATACTTTACATGCTCCCGGAGACTACATGAGAGAGTTTGCACATCTAGGTAAGAAAGTTAAGTTTTTAGTCAGAACTTCACAAGAATTGATGAAGGTTTTTCATAAGTTGTCACCACCTTTGGAAAACCCTTCCGCACCTAATGATTGAGGTTTAACTTGTTTACAAGCATAGGATGTTTTTCATGATGATATTATGTGCCTATTGCTAGTATGTATCATATTTGTATGTTTTAAATTTTGAAAAATACAAAAAGATTTTATTTTGATAAAATTTTTGAGAAAATCCACAAAGATTTTTGTATTTTGTTTGTACCGTTTATGGATGGAGACTTAGGATGACCGAGTCACATCATCATTCCATTATTTTTATGTGACTATTTGATAGTGTTTTGAGACAATAGGTCAATTCATTTCTGTGGTTTTTAATGTTTCGAGTCATTAAGATGTAATTAAGTGTTACTACCTACATGATAAAAGGTTGTGCATATAAAAATCGTTTTGTGAGCTTGTGTGTTTTGTTTGAACGGGGAATGGCTGCAAAAGGTTCATTTTTCCTTTGCGAATACTAAGCCACCATTAAATTGGACCTAAAAATGGAGGAATTTTATTATCCGGGGTCCAAAGAGGTTTAAAAGAGCCCGAAAAAATTTAAAGGCAATAAAAAGAAATTCATGCCAATTATGGGCCATTTAGGTTTTTGCACCAATTCTCCAAAGTTTGAGAATTTAGATTACCTCTAAATAGAAAATATATATGAGGGTGTTTGGTTGGAAATTTTATAACGGGTTTGCACGTCCTTGAAAATCTTGAAAATGCGCTAAATAGGCTTGGACGTTATTGGGGTGGAAATCATTTTGACTTTGATTTGTTGATTTATTGATTTGCATAAGACGATGTCATCTAAATTCAATAACCTTTTCACCTAAGGATACTTTTGATGTTCATTCGTTAGGGGTACACATATGCATAGTGCACATATGATTGATTGAGTTGATTTACCTATTGAATGTGTTCACACCCATTCATTCCATTTCCATGATTTGGTTGTTTGAGTCTAAATCCATGGTGTGATTTTTGTAGCATATTTTTTTTCAAATGGTATCTTATTTTTGATGAAAAAAATGAAAAATCAAAAAGAGTTTGTGACTTATTTTTGCATCTCCTTGCAAGATGCACGTTGGCCATATTGTTTATTTCCTCGTTTTGTATACCGTGACACCCCAATTTTACTTGTTTAATTTATTCCTCTCTTTTGTCTATTTGGGGACATCATAAAAAGGGGGAGAAATAATTATCATATTATGGGGGAGCTTTGAAGTTTTGAGTTTGAGGCTCTATTTTAAATTGGTATATATGTTTATCTCATTTCAAACTCGATACGTCACTTGGTAGTTTGCTTTATCTCATGTGTGTAAGTTCGAAGATTAAAAATCAATTGATTGCACACCCTGATGAGAAAAGCGTTGAGATTCCTGAAGAGTTGAAGAACAAACGATGAAGTCTTATTCATTTGTACCTTTTCAGTTTTGAGTTCATGGAAGGGTAGATTTGTATGGGCAAATTTGTTATTTGATAATTCGAATTTTTATGTATGTACCGGCATAGACATAGGGGGAGATTTGTAAGGTCATTTTTGTCCATTATCTATTTGTATGTCATACGACATTACACCGTTGAAGAAGTTCAAGATCGCATATACATCAACGGATCTGAATATCAAAGCTTCATGAACATGGAATCAGCTTTCTGCATATACCGGACCGGTCCACCCATTTGGAAAAAGAACCGATCCGCCCCGGACCGATCATCCCTCAAGTCAGACCGATCCGCTTTACTCCAAAAACAGTAAACCCTGGATCGAATGCAAACCAAAGTGGCCCTATTAAAAAAATGAACCGATCTGCTATCGGACCGATCCGTCATCAGAAGCGGACCTATCTGCCTGAGATAAAATCGATCAGATCCGCTTAAGATTTTTTCGGCTCAGGTTTCCTTATTTAAACCAACTTCGGGGATTTATTTTGTAAGACTTTGATAGACGATTTTAAGAGTCCTAAATACTCTAAGTCTTCACCTTTTTGAGTCCCAAGACTCATGTTTTAATTTAGACAACATATCATACCTTTGTGAATCCTTTTTGCAACCCAAGAACACATCCTTGTATTTGTTCAACCCTTGTGGAGAAGCCGTCTCTCTTCTTCATTGCTGACCACTTGGAGTTCCTGCGGGAGATTCCAGGCGACACTGTTTCTAGCCTTTGCTTTGAAGGTTTGATGAAGACACCATGCATTACACTTGTGGGCGATTATCAAGTTATATGTAAGTCAATGGTCTTGTAAATTTTTCAAAGTTCTAGAAATAAAAGGTTTTGCCCTGCAGGGATTTTTCCTTAAGTTTGTGTTGCATGCTTTATTTGTTTATGGGTTGACACTTGCACTTTAGATGCATGATTAGGGGCTGAAATTAAATAAGTGTGTCAAATTAAATTTTTTCAAAGTTAATCAATTATCACACAGTCATACGACTTTAAATAATTGGGTGGCACCGACCGATGAAGTCAGTTTAGATGATGTAATCCATATTATTGCAGGCTTGTTCCGACACACCAATGAAATTTTTAGTATGCTCAAGATACTCGATGCTTTGAAAGTAGAAGGGCGTGTGGTCCCTTCACTTCTGCATCTCCTCGTTGAATGGGAGGATCTATATGAAGAAGCCGTTGAGGTTTTAAAATGCATTGATTTCTCGTGGAAGGATGACATCGTTGCCACCGGATGAGAGGACGACTTTGATAACTCAAATGAGGAACTAAGTCATGAAATGATCAGTCTAATATTCGACTCGCATACACTAGGGATGACACTCTTCATGATCCACTCAAGTGCTACATCATCAAATCCATCCATCCTGATCAAGACTACTGATGCACCCCTTCTTAACTGGAATAATGTACCAATTCCACCTGCTGAAATGAAACCCAACCCAGATGTTTGTAATATTTCTTCTTCTTCTTCTATTGTTCCTTATTATAATCACAATGTAATTGAGACCTCCTTTGATGAGGTTCACAATGTTGTTTTTCCCAAGAATGAATACGAAGATTTTGAGTATCTTGATGTGCCTTACATTAATTGTCTTGATTCTAATCAAACTCTTGATAATGATAATTTTACAAATAAATAATTCTTAATAGATCTTAATAAGGTTAATAATAAACAACATAACCACGTTCAAATTAATGAAGATGAAACTATTTTTATTAATCTCGATTCTAGTAGCCAACTACGCGAGATTAGGATAGGGTCCACCCTTGACGAGCATGAGCGCGCATAACTTAAAGAACTACTGAAGGAATTTGTGGACGTCTTCACATGGTGTTATGACGACATGCCCGATATTGATCCCAATATCTCTCAACACAAGATTCTAACTCTCCCATAATGTAAGTCGGTCAAACAGAAACTGCAAAAGATTCGCACAAAATAGTCGCTTAAGATTAAGGAAGAGGTGGTCATACAATTGAACGTAGGATTCTTCTAGGTGATCGAATATCCCACACCGTTAGCTAACACTGTAACCATGCCAAAATCAGAAGGAAAGGTTCGCATGTGCGTTGACTACTGAGATTTGAACAAGGCCTCTCCGAAAGATGATTACCCGCTGCCCAATATCGATATAATTGTGGAAAATATGACCAATCATGATCTTAAATCATTCGTTGATGGGTTTATTTAATACAATTAGATCAATATGCACCCTAATCATCAAGAAAAAAACTCATTCATCACCCCCCTTGGGGAACCTTCTGTTACACAGTTATGACGTTTGGTCTAAAAAATGCAGGGTCTACCTACAAAAGGGCTGTCATAACCATCTTGCATGATCTGATACACAAAGAATTCATGGTATACATGGATGACATGATAATTAAGTATAAGACTCAGGAAGGTCATGTTACCGGTCTCTAAAAAATCTTCGAATGACTGCGGCGACACCAGGTGTGACTTTACCTGCAGAAATGTGTTTTTGGCATTACCAGAGGAAAACTTTTTGGATTCATGGTTAGCGAGAAGGGGATTAAAGTAAACCCTGCCAAACTGAAAGCCATACTCGAAATGCTAGCAAACCTAATGGAAAAGGAAGTCGGGGGATTTTTGGGAAAGTTACAATATCTCAGCCGGTTCATCATCCAGTTGACTTCCATTTGTGAACGCATTTACAAACTCCTCCAAAAGGATTCCACCAAAGTCTAGAATGAAGCCTGTTAGGAAGCCTTCGATAGAATCAAACAGTATCTAACCCGATCTCCATTACTCATGTCGATGCAGCTTGGTCTCCCCCTACTCCTTTACTTGACCATGACAGATACCGCAGTTGGGGATTTGATAGTCTAATACCTTAAAAAATCCTGCAAAGATAGGGACATCTACTATGCCAGTCATAATTTGGTCGGGTACGATGTCAACTACACTGCCTTGTAGAAGGAATGTTTTCCCTTATCTGGGTCACTCGATAATTATGACATCATATTCTCGCTTTTCCCATTAAACTTATGTCCCAAATAGATCCTATCAAATACTTGCTTAAGAAACCTACCTTGTCTAGTGGGATGGACAAATGGTTAATGCTTCTAGCCGAGTTTGATATTGGGTATGTCACGTAGAAATTCATGAAAAGGAGAGTTATCTCTTACTACCTTGCTGACTACCCTATGGAAGAAGCCAATGTTTGGATCTCTAAATTATTGGATGAAGTTATCATTTGCACGTTTCAGGAAGATCTTTGGTGGCAAATGTTCTTTGACGGATCCACCAACAAGAAACGATACGGTATTGGGATACTCTTAACTGCCCCCGATTACTCTCATACCCCCATTGCCATCAAACTAGATTTTGCCTACACCAATAACATGATCGAATATGAGGCATGCACCGTTGGCCTCAAACTCGCTCTTAGGAAATGAACCCAATGATTGGATGTTTATGAGGATTCAGCCCTCATCATCGTCTAGGTCCTTAGAAGATGGAAAGTCAAAGATGAAAAATGCTTACCCTTCCACAACCACCTCAAAGATCTGGCCTCACAGTTTCGAGATATCACCTTCCACTACTTACCCTGAGCAAGGAATATCTTGATCGATCCCCTTGATACTTTAGCCTCCATAGTTTACATGCTCGAGGGAATAACGATGGCCCCCTTTATAGTCCGAAAATAAGCTAAACCAACCCATTGCTAACACATAGAACTCATCACAGAAAAGGATCTTAATATGGCCGAGTGCTGGTACTGTGACATTTGGAGCCTCCTTAAGAATGATAAGTACCCCCAGAATGCCAACAAGAAAGATTAAGTAACCCTCCACAAGCTGGTTGCCTTGTACATTGTCTGAGATAAAGAATTATTTAAGAAAAACTTTGGAATCCACTTGCACTACATCACAGGGGATAACATTAAAGAGATGATGCAGAAAATCCACAGCGGGTAATGCGAACCCCACATGAATGGCCATATGCTCACCAAGAAGATTATCTGATAGGTACGTAGGCAGCTCATATGCTTTACATGGTAACAACCCCTTTGTTTTCTACAAAATGCTGTTCTTTTCTTATATGCGAGAATGATAGTTCATTTTATCATTGACATGAATAAAAGGATTATGCATGCCTTAGCGATTAGTATAGATTATTCAAATGCAAAAATCATCAAGAGGCACAACAATATAATTAAAATCGTTTTTATTCCATTTTATGAAAATCCGGCACGATTACAAAAATATCAGCGTAGGGAGTCAAACAACTACCCCGACCAACATAACTGTCCTAAAAATAAAACCAAATCAAACCTCTCCTAAACAAGCTAACCAAAACCTTCCCAAATTTATTCACAATAAACCCAAAATGACCAAATACATAACTAAATACCACCAGCTTCACAAATATCACAATCTTCACAAAAGACCCTACCCGAAGCTACCAGAAGTTCCAGCCCCATTATCATCTGCATCTTGAGGCCCCCAAACTTCCCCTACTTGGATTGTATGCTGAAGGAGCTCATGAAATGGTCACTCAAACTAGCCTAGGAAAAAACACAATGTCCCCTCCATAGTGTCAAATATGGCAAACCATTTCTTCCCAGTCTCCTCGACCAACATCTTAACCACTACCCTCCTCCATAACCATTTTATGTAATCCCCAAAAACGTACCAAACCCTAACAATATATTGGTAAGGATGGGTTGACGGTCGATGACTCTCCGACATAGAGCCCAACCGCATGCGCATGCCTTCGGTCAAATATTCTACATGAAAGAAGTCTAGGGTATAGGAGGGAACAATCTTCTCCTATCCGACTTGACGCAGGAGCCTCCAGTGAAAATAAAAGGAGGTTTGTCAGAGGCCAACTAATCGAACATACCAGTATTTCCCCAGTTTCCAGAATAGGTTGTAACTCCCCCCCACCATGGCACTAACCAGTGCAGACATTGAGCTCCGTGCTCCATAAACTAGTTTACCCAGTTCTCAATAGTCAGGCCCAAGTTGATGAAATAACGGGTGAAGCAATTCAGCACAGTTGCCAATGGATACTCAGAGGGGACCGCCAAGTGGAATCTCTCAACCAGGATACCTCTCAGAAAAGCATAATGGCCTTCTCGCCAAGCATATAGACCATGCAGGGTATTTTCTAGTATCACCATCGTAGGATTATGATGATATGACATCCATGCAGTAATGACAGCCAATTGAGGGTCCACCGTTAGGTCCCCTATCACCAGCAAAAGTTACAAAGTTAGGACCAAGGCAACAACTCCAACATCAGTGCAATCTCTTTAACATACCAGATTCAACACAATCCTATAAAGGCACTAATCCCCACTTTATAACCCAACTTTCTATAAACTCATCCATATACCAACCAAGCCTCCAAGGCATTCCTCAACTCAACAAAATTCTAAAAAAACTCATTTTTCCTACTCAAAATAATTCCCTTCAAAAGGGAAGCTTTTTTCAACCAAGCCTCCAAGGGCACCTTCTACTCAAACATATTCACATATTTCCAAAAATACATTCTCCTATTCTTTCTCAAAATAAAAACTCAGCATCAAATTGAAGTGCATATAGAGTAAGCCACTAAATCAAGATAATCAAACAAAATATGCATCTCTTTTTACCTCTTTCAGTCTCTTTTCAGGTACAATTCCGCTACATCAAGCATGCAATATGGTCAATGATAAATCTCCAAGAAAATCCTAAAGGAAAAGAGCCAGAATCCAACGTCACCTCATCTTCCCCGTAACCCTCTCTCCTAGGTACTAGACGTACCTAAACTCAAGCGCTATCAACCACCACCTACACCTCCTCCTGCATCACCCTTAGATTACGATCAACCTCCATTTGAAAATCCTCACAATCAATCCCCAACAGCTACTGACACCTACTAATCGGCACTATCCCTTCCCCTTCCTAAGTTAGCCCAAAAGATCATGCCATTGTCGGTTGGCAACACCTATAATATGACGATCGACAAACCCTTGAAGTTTTGTACAAAACCCCCCAGAAATGCCAAAAAATTCACAAAAAAACCCTAAAATTACTAAATAAATATTGGATCATTTCTTCACCAAGATAATCATTTTTTAATTTACCCAAATCCCCATCCGAAGTAATACCACATTTTATCCCCAGCTTAAAACCCTACAAATTATAACACACGCATTCTAAAACTTACTACAAATCCCCAGCGGAATCCTATAAACCTCAAACTCAGCAGAAATCAAGTTCCCCTCAATAAGAGCTAACTATTTTCCAGTAGGAACTCCCAAGTAAAACTCTTTCCCTAATAAATTCGGATTCCCTCAAGCAGATCTAAATATCTCTCCCCAACAACTCATTCACCATCAGAATCCCAAAACCTCAAGTTATTAATTGTCTCCCCAAGCAGAATTTTTGGACCAAGACTTTTAGCTAACCCAGCAAAATCTATCACTCAGCAAAGGGACATAATCTCGAGATAGATATCTCTTCCCCATTAAAGTCTAAAAGATTTAAGATTCCCCGGGATAATTTTTTGCACTTAAGGTCTTTAGAATTAACCTCGACTCTAAGAATTGGTCGCCCCCACTTAAGGTCCTCAGAATTTACCTCGACCCTTAGAATTGGTCGCCTTCACTTAAGGTCAGAATTGATCTCGACCCTCAAAATTGGTTGCTCATACTTAAAGTCCTCAAAATTGGCCTCGACCCTCAGAATTGGTCCGTCCAACTTAAGGTCCTCAGAATTAACCTCTACCCTCAAGATTGGTCGCCCCTACTTAAGGTACTCAGAATTGACCTCGACCCTCAGAATTGGTCGCCCCTACATAAGGTCCTTCGAATTGACCCCAACCTCATAATTAGTCACCCCTACTTAAGTTCCTCATAATTGACCTCGACCCTCATAATCGGTCGCTTCAACTTAAGGTCCTCATAATTGACCTTAGCCCTTAGAATTGGTCGCTCCCACTTAAGATCCTCATAATTTACCTTCGCCCTCAGAATTGCTCGCCCATATTTAAGGTCCTTGGAATTGAGCTCGGACCTCGAAATTTGACGCCTTCACTTTAGGTCCTTAGAATTGACCTCGACCCTCGAAATTGTTCGCTCCCATTTAATGTCCTCATAATTGACCTCCACCCTCAGAATTGGTAGCTCACCCACTTAAGGTCCTCAAAATTGATCTCGACCCTCAGAATTGGTCGCTCCCATCTTAGCTCCTCAGAATTGACCTCGGCCCTTAGAATTGGTCGCTCCAACTTAAGGTCCTCAAAATTGACCTCGTCCCTCAGAATTGGTCTCCTTCACTTAATGTCCTTAGAATTTACCTCGACCCTCAGAACTGGTCGCTCTCCCACTTAAGGTCCTCAGAATTGACCTCGACCCTTAGAATTGGTCGCTCCTGTAAGGACACAAATTTCCAATTGAGTCCATATATAGTTTTGGCTCAATTCCGGACAAAAACATTTATTCATAGGATAGTATTTATTTGTAATATTCTCAAGCCTATGAAGTATGTATTGAAGACGTAGCGGTAAAGAATTTAAAGCTTCATCAAAATGCCGGTTTATGTGCCTCGTTTCTACGTCATCAACTAAGGTTCCATGCTCCCAAGGTATGAATGTAATTATATTTATATAGGAGCTTGGAACAATTTGTATTGGGTGTTAGGTGTAATAAAAACTGCATTTTATTTTCAGAAAGAATCAAATAGAACTTTAAAAATAAGTATATAAAAGTTTCTGGGCCAAAATCGAATTTTACAAACTTTCTGGTTGTTCGTTAGAAATGTCGTTCGAACGAGTTTTTTCATTCGAACCAGATTTCGTTCGAACGAGTTTTGTCGTTCGAACCAGTTTCGTTCGAACGAGTTTGCCAACGACCCTAAACTGGTCAGTCGTTCGATATGTCGTTCGAATGAGTTTTTTCGTTCTAACGAGCCCAGGCTGGTCGCTCGTTAGAAGTCTCATTCGAATGAGAGTCAAGTTCGTTCGAACGAGACGCCAGGCGGGAACGGTTTTGAGCAGTTTTTTGGCAGTTTTCACCCCATTATCCCATTTGTTTCTTAACTGATTTTTTAAGGCTTTATCAAGGACGGGAATCATTTTTCAAGGTGTATCTTTTTCAAACCATACAAACTCCTAGAGAGTATTTTGAGACAAAATTTGTTTAAGGAAAAAGATCATGTTTTGAGTGTTATTCTTTCAAAGAAAAATTCATACACACTCTAGTTTACACCCAAATGTGTTTATCCAAGTTTTTATATTTATATCGATTGCTTGGAGTTTTTGGCACCGGTTTTCTCTACCGAATTCAAGAGACGTTTCGGGTTTGCTTCTACACCCCATCACAAAGAAGACTTTTGTTGAGATTCTACCCACACGGAGAAAGGCTCCATGCTTGGGTGACGGTGACCATATAAAGTCCCATCGGTGGATTCCGAGACCGCGGTGGTGTTCCGAGGTTGTCCGCTAGGAAGAGGTTTCTACGAGAAGGAGCGTCGAGACTTGAGAGGGATCGAGTCAGTCGTTATAAGTCTATCTGTCTTGTAATTGTAATTCCGTATCTAGTGGACTTGTGGCTAGGGCCGTCCGAGGTTGTTTCCCGTCTTGGGTTTTTCCTCGTACATCTCGGCGTAGTGTGACATTGTTTATTTTATCTTGCACAATAATTTAGAATCCATGCTTAGGATAATTTCAAGATAAAATTTGGTTTAATTATCACACTCATTTAATTTGGGACTTAAATTAAATATTGGATAAAATTGTGTAATTCAAGTCATTTGCTAAAATCGGTTTTGCCTAACTTTGATTAATTGATAATTATGACTTAGGCATATTCTAGGACTTGAATTATGTTTTAATTTGTGTTGAAGAAATTAAAACTTGTTGTTATTTTTGAAAGTTGAACCATCACCTGTTGTACAACGCTTCCGCACTTATTTAAAAGGAAATTATATTTTACTTTGAAATCATTTAAACCCCCGGGGATTATCCTCTTCAGCTCCCATCTTAGGTCCATAGAATTGACATCGACCGTCAGAATTGGTTGCTCCAACTTAAGGCCCTCAGAATTGACCTCGACCCTCCGAATTAGTCGCTCTAACTTATCGTCCTCAGATTTGACATCGACTCTCAAAATTAGTTGCTTCAACTTAAAGTCCTCATAATTGACCTCAACCCACATAATTGGTCACTCCCATATTAAGTCCTCAGAATTAACCTCGTTTTGCAGAATCGTCCATTCCTAATATTACCTTGGGTCTTTAGAATTGGCCTCGACCCTCTGAATTGGTCATCCTCATCCTTTTTTTTCCGTAGAATTGACCTATTTCCCAAAACATCATGTGGTATTTATTTGATGGCTTTCAGTTATTCCAAGCTCATTCGTCGAGGGGCTCTATAAACACCACATTCTAGGACCCCCTAAGTCTCTCTTTACATCCCTAGCACCTCCTTCATTCACTAGAAACCCTAGGTAATACTCCGAGTATCGATCTAGAGACCTTCGGGCGCTCTCAGACCCCATTTGACTCCGATAAAATCCATCGTCATAGAAAAATATTAAGGAATCTTCAAAGGGCTTTGAATATCCTTTCCAATGGTCCTCACCATGCACTAATCGGCATCATGGTTCGAACAAACGAACAATTTTACTTCCAAAAATCGATTTGGAGGCCACCGAGCGCTCGCGGGGCCGAATTTGACCCTAATAAACTCTATCGTCAGAGTGAAAGCCAAATGGATCCTAGAAAAGAACTGAAAACTCTTTCCAAAGGTCCAACCCGTGTGTGAAATGGCATAACTGTTTGGACAAATAATCTATTTTCCCCCAAAAAACTAATGCAGAGGCCACCGAGCACTCCCGGGCTCCGTTTAACCAAGGTCACCTCTTCATCTTAAATGAGAGTATATGAATATTTGAAGGGAACTGAATACCTTTCCAATGGTCTGCCCCGTGTGTGAATCAGCCTCACGGTACTGACGATCGACCCATGTTACTGTGAAAGGTCATCGGGAACTTCTGGGCCCTGATTGAATGAAATAAACTCATCGAACAGAGCGAAGCTCTTTGGAACATCAAAGTGCCTTGCATAATCTTTCCAACGGTCCACCTCATGCACAATTCTAACTTACAATTTGGACAAAGAATCTATTACCAATCGACGATCTCATGTCCAAAGGACGGACGAGCGCTTTTGAGACCCGTTTGACCCAAAGTACACTCCCAGACCCGGGAGCGGCCCAATAACTCTTAATGGTCTCTGAATTACCTTTATAATGGTATAATCCATGCACGATTTGGATTTATGAATTGCGTTCTACGACCATTTTTCCAAAAATTTATGCACAAGACTAACGATTGACAAGTCCATTTCCCTTCCTATTGTCTAGGGTCACTCGCTGATTGGCTGGGCTAAGGATATGCTAATCGTTAGTACCCCTACCCTATATAAGGAGGGTATGATCTCACTTCCAAGGGAGACCTCAGATCCATCAATATCAGTGATCTCATCAACATTCTTTTGCAATCAACGAAGTTTCCTTGTGTGAAATTCCTTTCCATCTTTCATTCTGATAATTTTCATATCCAATTTAGAAAAACTCTCCTTCTATCTTGTCCAACATTCATCTCAACTTGCAAAGAAATTCATCAAGGATCAAGATCAAGCCTCAAGTCTCCAAAGAAGATCGAAAAACCCTTTTCTCTATCTAAATTTCTTTATTTTCGCATTAGTTATATAAATTATAAATTTACCTTTATTTTAGATCATACAGATTAACATCTCATCATTTATTAGTTATATTGCACATACTTTATTTTCTATCAAAAATCTAGAAACACAGAAAAAGAGGTTTACACCTATAAATTCGAACGTGATTATTCACCACATTTTCCCAAAACTAAAAATATATTTTCTACACACACACATATAATAAACTCCGATTTGAATCTATGGGATAAAACCCACCCTTGTTCACATGCTAACTACGTGGACTTTGATGCCTTTATAGGCTATTTCGGGATAAAATTCGATACCCGAGTTCAATTTTTCAATTTTTCGATTTTTCTATTTTCATATTTTCATCTTTTTCCTATTTTATCCATACATTACTCATATATACCATACTTGAGATTCATATTTACGTTTATCTAATAAATATTACTTTCCCTTATAACGATCAATATCTCGATAAGTGCATACATCATATTTTCTAATTATTATTTTGGGATCATTCCTTTAGATGACCTCGCTCTATCCTTTCCTTAATATGAGTCGAACGATTACAATCTCCATTTGTATACACACACACACACACACACTTCACTGAGAAATTAAGTAAAATAGTGGCATAAGCCCATGAGAGATCGAAAGGGCGGATGGGTGCCTAACACCTTAATTTCTTAACTTAGTCCCTGAACCTTTGAACTATTGATTTCGTAAGCATTAGTTTGTCTTTGATCTTTCTCTCTCGAGGTGAAAACATATTTTTTTGCCTATTTTATGCAAAATAGGTTGGAGATTCCATATCTTTACATCACCCTACATTTACTATGGCCAAAGCTCTCCTAGAAAAGGGCACGAGACCTTCTCTCCCTCTCCACACCACACGCGTGCGAGCGCCGACCCCCCTGAGATGGAGGAAATCCCAAAGGAATGGCCACAGTAATGTCGGAAAGTGGTATATTATGGTTTCAAACACGACTTTCAAACAATTGTTATAAAGTTGTTAACTAATTCTAAGTAAACTACGATTTTGGGCTAAAATTGCAAAATAAACCTTAAAGATGTAAAAGTTAAAGTTTACTCCAAAAGGATAATATTTTGCAAAGAGACTTTTTGAATTTGATGTAAAAGTGAACACAAAATGATGAATAAGTCCTTAAACATGAATATTATAGAATTATCTTATTGGAAATGTCTACAAAGTGAAATGAACTTTCGAAATAAGTAAGTGTTAGTGACTAAAAGTATAAAGGTGTTCGAAGTCTGTAAAAATATGGAAATAAAATAACAAGGTGGAAATTAGTTTAGAATAAATTACTTTTGGTCATGTATAAATTGTAATGTGAATAATGAACTAAATGATGCAATTGTTGAAGTAAAAAGACAATCGTAAGCCATATATTTTTGTAAAAAAAAAGTTGTCCGCCCATATAGAAGGGGACCTAATGAAAGGGAAAGATTTTTCACAAAGGAGTAATAATAAAACTTAATTAGGGCCTTTAGCCCTAGGGTATGGATTCATCATGAACCCAAAACCACTAACTAATAAAGAAATGTCTATGGAGTTTATGGAAAATGGTGAAAAACTATAAATAAAATTTAGGATATGGTTAAATCCAGGATACAATTGGTAATTGTTGAGATAAAAATATTATTCTCACTCATAACACAATAATAAAATCTAATAAAAGTAATGGATTAAATGAATAGTAAAAATGATGGAGACTAAATGTATGTGGTTCGAACCAATCGGCTCAGTTCCATGGAGTAAGGGGAGGGGGTAGTGTTCTTTATTGATTTTGGATATTAATGTGAGTTTCTTGTACATGCAGATTTATTATTTTATCTCACTACTATGCTTGGATATATAGAGAGAGCCTAACAATAATTTGGTTATAATCAATCCATATAACTACGAATGAGTGGGATAGGTGTTCATCTCCAACTGCTCTGCACGCCCCCATGTTTCTTATTTGTTAGGATAGTGGTCTGCCTTCATAGGGAATGTCATACCCATTTTAAATAATGGCTAATTGACTAAGTTTAATGATTAAACCTGCTTCGGCTGGAGAAGTGGAATGTTCGGTTATTTTCTTAGTCGGGCCATCACCGAACTACCAATCGTTAATTCGGAGAACATATAGGGTGTTTAGCCAATTCCTATAATGATCTTGTTCGACTCAACTTGGTCAGAAATAACCCTCATCGGTATTAAACAATAAATCATGGAATTTGTAAATTCTGGGAAAGAGATAAATAATTAATAATTATATATGGATGTAATATTTCGAGTTTAAGTGGTATAAAAATAGAATTATGGGTAATTATGTAATTAAGATAATTGATAAACCCACGACTTTGATAAGATAAAGATACTAATAAAAAATTCATAAAGACTAATCAATAACTTTTGGGAGGATGATTGACCCGTAGTGCGTATAAACTAAGGTTTAACATGGTAATGTTTAGGCAAAGATAAGGACTAAAGTAATTAAGGTACCAAAAGACTGTAAACATGTTCTCAAATAACCTATAGAAATTATAATCATAGGTCGGAATATAAGTTTGAATAATTATTTTTATACGTTGGGTGCCTATGTTGAAATGCTATATTCATAAGATGTCATGGACGTGCCAGTTTATAATGTGAAAATGGTGTTTTTGAATGCAAACTCGATTAATAAAAAGGAGTAAAAAGGTAATGTGATTTTCTCGCATGTTAACCGTTGCGGGTTAATGATTTCAAGAAATATTTTTGTAATAACACTATAAAGTATATAATATGAAGGTTAATGGATTTAACCTCAGTTAAAGGAAATTATTTTTAGAATAAAAAATTATTAATTCATATATTGTTTAGTTATTGCATGTGTACTCGAGTTATTATTAAGATTTTGTACTATCATTGGGAACCCCACTAGGAAATGGCTCACCCTGTTCCCTTTGTTATGGAATATTAATCGATATTTCATGTTTTGAGAGAATTTTGCAGTTAAGTGATTCTTACTATTTATCCTAGTATCTCTGATTTTATGAACCCTATGGCCCATCCAAATAGGTTTTACACTTGTTATTATTATGCTTATATACCTAAAAATGGAAATTCATGCTCATTCGGTAAATATATTTAATTTATATGTACAAAAATATTATCTAAATTGTTCCACATCACTCCACGCTTAATGCAATCAAACCGGATCGGATAACCCATGGGCGACCCATAAATTTGAAAGTGGGATTTACAAAGATAATTATCATTAATGATATATTTTCTTCCCCAGTAAATACTCCATCATAACGAATGATAATATATATTTCCATAAATATATAATTGTCCAAAATGGAAAGAAGCAATCCATACATAATTGGATTCCATTGTAAGACAGGAAGCTGGAAGATTGTGTCTCTTTTGGATCATGTGTAATGAAATAAATTGATTTTTTTCTGGGGGATAGGGGGGTACATTGGTCGCGTCATTATATCTCACTTCATAATTTTTTATTAAATTTTATTAATGTAGTTAGGATCTTGGCATTTTTTAGTTTCTCTATTTTTTATTTTTCCTTAAGGTCGAAGGATGGTTGTACCCATCCTATGGGGGGTTATTTTCCCTTTTAATTATTCTAGTTATATTATTATTAACACAATGGTGAGCAATAAATTCAAGAATATTTGATAGTAAATGAGGGCCTTTGATAGAGATGATTTAAAAGGAGAAGAAACAAACTCTAAATGTACATGAGCAGGAAAAATATGCAACAAATGTATGGAGGGAATATTGAGTGAGAATAATAATTATAATGTTTTTAGTGTATATGAGGCAAATGCTCCGACAATTTTAATTCAGGGTGTTTACAGGAAATGCGATGCAGAAATTTTGTATGTTTAGTAAATTGGTCAGGTTGTCATTTTATAGAAAAAATGATATTTGGCTAACCTCCAAGGAGAATTAAATCTTATGCTAATGTATTGTACCTAACATGTTAATATAATTTAATGCTAAGTGAAATCGAAATGGTCCAGTCGTTCGATATCATCTAGCACAATGTACCGTCAACACATTCTTCGACCACTAATCATTGATAGACACCAGTTTAAGATATGTTGTTGATTTGACACCAGGGTGTGATATGACATTCCTAAGATCTTTTACAAAAATATATGGTGCTTTGGCACAAAGATATGCATGCGTATGAGAATGTATGATAATGAGGTTATTCTAACAACCTTTATCAGTCCCTTTTTACCCCCTTGGTTCTTTACTCAGTATACTTAGAATGGTTAAGTTGAATCCCTCAATGAGGACTTGCTTTATATTCTCTAAACTAATTCCCTTAAAAATTTCCATGAATGAGATCCCTTGATAGAGTGTTTGAGATCTACTAAGTTTTGCTAGACCTGATGCATCGTTGCTACCAAGGAATCTCATACTTAACCAAAATAACCTATATTAAATAAGAAATTGCGTGTCAGTGTTGGATTTTCTTATGCTTCTTTGACAAGGATCATAAATGGTGGAGTAAGATATGGTTTGTCTTTATCTCATATAGTGTTGTGATGAGAGGTTTTTTCATTAAGATCATTCTACAAAGTCAAAATTAAAGAGTTTGATAGGTGAGCGACTTATTTTAAGGTTTTCAATAAAAATAAAGATCGATTAAAGAAAATCTTACTCACTTGTAATGGATGCAATTAAATTTTGATATTTAATTACTATAACAAACTCCTAAAGTCTCAACATGCATGTTATGTAGGTTATAACAACGTATTTGTATAAAAATACATGTATGATGTATTCAAATAACTTAAGGGATTCTATGAATTAAGACAATTCGAACGAATGTGGTACAACTTACCTTCGTGATACTTGGTTAATAAAGGGCGTGATAATTACCTTTTATATGACATTATGTACTATTAAAAAGACTAAGCATATTTTGATGAGTTTAGTCTAATTTATACTTTGAAAGAGTACTAAAAGAGATTATAAAAGTTATTGAATAATAATGTCATTATAGCCTGTCACATAAGTATCAAATGAGGACATATCACATGCAACCAAACCAAACACATTTTAATAAAAAATTTCTATACGTAAAATTGTTATTAATTTTACGATGATTACCTCATTAATTTATTAAATAAAGTATTACTGAAAATCCATGTTTAAAAAAACACAGATTGGGAAAAAAACGGACTAAGGCTTAAGCCTAAGGTGTTATAGAACATGCATATGCCTCGCGAGGTTTAGGTGGTGATTTTTGAGGCTCTTTCGAGCGAGATGATGATGCATTGCGCCTCTGTGTACGTGAGTTATGAAAATAAAAAGAAAATTTTTAAAAAAATAGGATAAATAACCCTTGTTACAACTGATTTTAAAAACAGTACAACTTTTTGTTTCTCTCTCTATTGGGAATCTTACCTGTAAGATTTCACTCTCTCTCTCGCCTTCAATCACTCTTTTTGTAAATTATTCTTTTTCCTTTCACAATATGTGTGTGTGTGTGTGTGTGTGTGTGTTACATGAAGCCATGGGTTCTACAGTGTTCTTTTTATTCACATAGGTGACTCTTTGATGGTATTTTTTTTTAATTTCCATGTTTATTACCGATTAGGTCATTTGATTTTTTACTAGTTAATTAATATTTGTTTTGTGTTACAATTAAATAATGGAAACAATAAAGTATCAGATTGTTGATTCTAGAGTAGGTTGCTTCTCTATTTCATTATTGGTTATTTTGGGATTATTGTGTGGGCATAAGCCCGAAGTCTATTTTATTTCAGTCGATTTGAGACACTTATGCTTATGTTGGTTTTTCATTATATCATGTGTATGTTGGGCTTATCATTATCTTGGTTATTAATTTAAATTCAATTTTAATTCAAATGTAGATTATGAATAAATATTTTTTTATATGGTTTGATGCTGAGAATGATATAAATTTTCAAGCAAGCCCCATCTTCGGGTTATTGTGTCTGGCTAACCTTTATGTGAGAACATGGGGGTTGTTACACCAAAAATGAACAAAAATTTTATTATGGTAGAGTTTTACAAATAGAAAAAATGACTTACCGTGACAAAATGCACCAACTGGCTATCTACTCTTTTGCACCTTATTCTCCGGGGAGAGCGCCAATAACTAGAAAATGCTACACAACTGCAACCGACATTGGACTCGTATAATGTCTATATATCTTGTGCCAGTAAATCTTATTTAAAGTGGAATAACACTTTGTTATTAGGCAACAGAACCACCGAGTAACCACCAAATTCGAGTAGGATATGTGAGGATATCCTATATTTGAAACGATGTAATGAAAGATTTAGTTTATTTAAAAACTCACAAATGTGTTTTTCAAGATTGAGAGAACACCATACTCAAGAACAAGATATTTTAGAATATGAGTTGTCAAAACTCAATTGAGTATGGA
The DNA here is from genome assembly GCA_949130495.1 of Sambucus nigra. Classification (NCBI taxonomy): domain Eukaryota; kingdom Viridiplantae; phylum Streptophyta; class Magnoliopsida; order Dipsacales; family Adoxaceae; genus Sambucus; species Sambucus nigra. Next base: position 459,456,945 of record OX422222.1, on the reverse strand, counting down.
AGTCTTACTTTCAAGGATTCAAGAATGAATCATAAAACTTTAAACACGCACATGAGATGTACTAAGAAAATGCTATTTGAAAAGATGAATATTTTCAATCTTGTTTTCTTATAAAAAGTTTAACTCTCAAATCAATATGGAAGAAGAAATCAAGACACGACTATATATACATATTGTGTATGAAGATAAATTGGATATAACTCAAGTTGTTCAGGGAAGTGGATAGAAGAATATCATTTGGCTTCCCAACTAAGATTGTGTTAAGGCATAACTTCCAATGAGATCAATATGAAAAGATATAAAAAGGTGTTAAATAAAAGGGCTCCACGAACCATTAGCTATAGCAACGACTCTGCGTACTGACATGAAAGATCAACAACTAAGGTCGCGTGTATAAACAAAATTTTTCTACATAGTTTAATATGTCATAACCAGGGAACTAACACTTCACCAAAATGAAGTCTTGTCTCGCTGAGGCAACAAGCCGGTGAATGAGGTTGCATAATAGACCAGGGATTTAAACCACCTTAGTTTCCAAAGTCCCAACAAGTTAAATAAACACTTCATTGTCAGGAGTCCTGTGTCACTGCAACAACTTCGGGTGAACAAGTCGCGATTGAAAATAAAAATTATGTTATTTTTCACACAATTTCACAAAACGTAAAATTTCCCTTGTATGACAAGTAAATTGTAAATACAAAATATGCGTTCACAAACATATTTTTTTATCCAGAAAGAATAGATAATCTAGTAGCTGGTAATCTCAAAAGGACTTAATGGTTAAAAATGTAAGATTTTTTAGTTGTGAAAATTAATGTTACCAAGGTTGAATCTGAGCCCGCCAGATAATATACCTTAATCCTATGTGATTTTTCAGTTGTGTAGTTTATTTCGGTACTACGTAGAAGAACCATCTACGAGAGGTAGGTGTTGATGCTGGGATCATTTGTCACCGCTAGGTAGGGGTTGTGAACTGGTATACTGCATAAGAACCACCCCACTTATGTGTGTTTTGTGATGTCTGACTTGGATAAGAGATTCCTTCAGACTTGTCGATAGAGCACATACGAGACACCACTGGTAGATACCTTTGAATGTTGCATATATGAAAGTACATATATAGATAAATTACCTGAATTAAATGACATTAATTAATTTGTCTAAGAATGTCGGCAGCAAATTACAGACCCTTACTTTGTTATGCAAAATAGATGTTTATGGCCCTTTAATGAGATATATCATACTGGGATACCTTGGGTATTAATAATTGAATATAGTCGGCTTAATTTTTGCAATTGATTATAGATAATTCATTTAATATTAAATTGGCACGATTGTCACATATATTATTCCGAGACTTGGTTGGATGCGGGTAATGTCGCACTTAGTTGAGGGGTGAGATGTTAATCGCATGTGTGTGACGATGGGGAATATTTACTTTGCATCGACTTTATTTATTGGATTTTAAATTAAATAAGTTAATTCTTCTAAATCTAGGGCTTTGACCAAAATCTAAATGTTTTCTCCCCCCCCCCAGGTGCTCCTAGATAGGGATAGCGGGACAGTTGACGTAGCACGCTTGCATTGTTCTTTTACTTAAGCATTTCGGATCTATTAATTCTAGCTTATGTGCTTTTCAGCTCTAGTTACTTATTTTACTGTATGGGCATAAGACCGTGATCTATTTAATTTCTGTTGGTTTGAGGTATTTATATTTATGTCGGACTTATCATACGCTTGGTGTTGGATTGGATATATTTATTCTTGAAATGTTAATTTAAACTCAATTGTGGGCCTTTAATATACGATTGATATTATGTTGATGATAAGAATGGTATTAATTGACAAACAAGCCCCATCTTCGGCGTATCATACCTGGCCAGGTTTTATGTGAGAAAATGGTATTGTTACAGTTGGTGTCAGAGTATCTAGGTTCTAGTGTCCTTAGGATTTGTGTTACGTTCATTACATTATGCGTTGCGTCCTTTGATATGTAGAGCCTGCTTAGGGTTCATTGTATTCTTACGATTGTACTAATTTTAACCTTATTTGCTTTCATATGGCAAACGGATGAAGATTTAGGTTGAGGCGCATAGTCTCAGCTGTTACGAGGAGGAGGCTTAGTCGAAGCCACGTCAGTAGCCATAGGCCCCGCCAGCCCCACAATTGATTACTCTAGGAGAGATCCCCACTATTAATACCCAGGAAGTTTCCATATCCAAGGCGGCCATACTTCAGCATTTTCCACCGCCACAGGCTCAGCAACATCTACCACCACCACCACAGCAGGTGGTCGTACTAACCTAGACACCGTGTTCAATTTGGGACAGGGCATTGGAGGCATTCGTTAAGGGCTAACCTCCAGAGTTTTTGGGCAATCCAGATGTACTAGTGGGAAGCAGGTGGAAGAAATACATACATAGACACTTACGAATGGTAGAGTGCACGCTAGTGTATAAGTCGATGTTAACTTTATTTCGGCTTGTGGGGGACGCGCTCCAGTTGTGGGAGTCGGTTACATTAGTTGCAGAGAGGGATAGCCTGCCGATTGATGAGTTTAAGGAGAAGTACTTTCCCCTATCTATGCAGTCTGAGATGAGAAGCAGATTTATGGAGCTCAAGCAGAAGGGGTGTATATCGTGGCCGAGTATGAAGAGGTGTTTACGTCCCTTTCTTACTTCGCAAAGGAATATGTGAATATTGAGCAAAAGAGGATGGACATGTTCACAGGATGGTCAATTTGGCACATTAGGAAGGCTATTTTGGGGAACCCGAACTTTATCACGTATATTCAGTTGATGAATGCCACACTTATCCATTATGAGGATCACAGGGAATTCTAGAAGAACAAGGGTGAAAAATGATAAGGAGACGATTTATTGAGCCAGTAGGGCAAGACGAATGGGAATAGTGGATTTGGGGCCCAGAAATTCAGGGGTACTTCGTTCGTAGATCAACATAAGAAGTTTATGGGTTTCAATGATTGGAACAGACAGGGCCAGTATGACTAGGGGCACTTAAGAGAGTGATAGAAGGCCCAGCATCACAGAGGCCATCAGGGCAAAGGACAGCAGGGTCGAGGCTAGTAGGTCTAGCAGACAGAGCGGTGCCCATTTCATGGGAATTATTTCACTTACGGAGAGAGGGTTCATACATCGAGGTAGTGTCCTCGGGCTAACTAGACAACTCAAGAGCAAAGAGGTCATAGGGGACAACACTCGCCACAAGGACAACACCCACCATTACCAGCTTCGGAAGTTGATGCACCAGCCGCTCCAGCACCCGTTACCCCACCTTAGGGATAACCACCACTACAGTATGGACGGGTTTATCACATTCGCCAATAAAGAGGTCAATGCCAGCTCATGCAGTTGAGGGTATGTTCCCTATTTTGGACACGTAGGTCGCATTTTCTTCGACATAGGGGCATCTCACTCTTTTATTAGCACGGGTTTTGCACGGGAGATTGGGATGGTAGACTTTACTTCCGATATCGTACTACACATAAATTCATCGGTGGGTAGAGGTGATAAGTAGAAAAATTTTCTCTTAGTGTGCACTCGTATAGTCGTTGTTGCAAATCCTTTCCAATCAAAATTCCTTCAACCTACAAAAATATAAATAAATATGCATAGGATAAGTAAGGGTATCAATCCACCTTTCATGAGTCAAGAACTAAATGTGAAGATATTTAAAAATTCATTTTCATGTTATTATTTTTTTGGTATTTTTACTTTTTAAAAGAATTTTTTTTGACAAAGTGTTATGATTTTTTTTTAAAGTAAACTAACTAAGAAGAAAATACTAATGAGATAAATATTTTTTTATTTAAATTAAAATGGAGTAATATACTATGAGTTCAAAAAGAATATTAAGGCTATTCTAAACTAATTAACTAAAAGAAAATGTAGAAAATAAATTAATAAAATATAAAAATCTAACTAAAAAAAATATTTACAATTTTTTTCATCAAGTAACAATCTCAAAGAGAGAGAAAAAAATTAACTCCTAAAAAGAAAAAAGAAAAGATTATCTACAATATGTACAAATGGGTGAACTCCTAAATACTCATCAATGTTTGAATTAAATGCTAAAAATACATACAATCCCAACAAAGATTTGCATCTAAGTATTTCTCCCTCCAAATGAACTCTCAATGCATTATTAAATAATGAGAAACATTTGCTAAAAATACAAACTCTCTCACTACAAATTTGTACATAAAAATTCATTCACTTGAAATAAATTATACCACACCACTCTATCTTGAGATATTTGTTAAAAATACAAACACTCTCTATAGAGCGATGAAGCAAAAACTTATCCCATATTTAAAACCAAAAATTGAAGATATTCTCAAATGGGTCTTCTCTTTGCTTTTATAATGGCACATTATGGCAAGGGGCATTTTAGGAAGGTAAATGATGAGTTGGGTTATTTTGGAAAAGGGGTTAAAAGGGATTTAACACATGTAATTTTTGGTCTTGTGAACTTTATTTGGCAGATAAGAAAACGATTTTGATTTATGGCTTTGTCGAGTCAGGTAAGGAGTGTGAGGCGCAATTTGGGTACTGGGTAAGTGGGTTTTTAAAACATGGGGAGTTTGACTTGGTCATTGGATTTTGGTTTGAGTTTTTAGAAGATAAAATCGTGTAAGGCATTTTTTTGGTGGAAGTGGGTTCAAGTGGGGAAGTGGGTCTTGGAAATGGGAAATGGGTAAGGGTATATGGGTTTTGAACTGGATATGGGTCGCGGGTTAGGTCACGCTGGGTCGGAGATGGGTTGCCGACTTTGGGTTGAATTGGAATCGGGTTGGGGAATGATGGGTTAAGGGTAGCATCACCGGAGGGTTAAGGCAGGGTCGGAGATTGCGCTAGGTTCGGGTTTGGGGTCGGCGTCGGAAATGGGGCTGGCCGGGTTGGGTAGTAAGGTCGTTTGCCGGCGGATGGTGGTGGTTTGATTGGGAGGTATAAGGTGGATTTAATGGGTGAGGTGGGAGAGGTGGTGAGTTGTTAAGGTGGTTTAAGAGAGAGAAATAATTGTTGGGGAGTAAGATTGGGGGTTTTGTGTTTGTGTTTGTGTTTGTGTTTGTGTGTGTGGGTGTATGGAGTTTAGTGTGAGGGTGAGGGTTTAGTTTAGGTGTGTGTGTTAGTTTGGGGTTATTTATTGTGTGTTTAATTTGTGACCCCATTAAATTAAAATAAAAAAATAAACCTGATAAAATAAAAATAAGTAAAGTAAAAATAAAAATAAAAACTAAACTAAACTAAAAAATTAAACTCTCTTAAAAAAACTATAAATAAATAAAAATAACATGACACACAATACAAACTCTAAAAACTAAACACGACTCAAATAAAAACTAATAAAATAAAACAAAATATAAAAATAATTATAAACCAACTAAAAACTAAAAACAAACAAAAATAAAGGAGAACAAATACTCGACGCATTAAAAAAAAAATCCTATAAAAATAAATAAAATCTATTAAAAATAAAACTCAAATAATAAAAAAAAATAAAAACTACAAAAGAAGTAAAAATACAACCTATAGTCCTAAAAATATAAAATCTAGCAAAACTAAAAATAAAGACTATAATTAAAAACTAATAAAAATCAAAATCAAAATAAAACTACACTAAGTAAAAAGAAATAGAAAAATATGCAAATAAATTCTAAAAATCCTAAATAAATCTAAAATAAATCCTAAAAATAAAAACGACTCATACTCAAAATATAAAAAAATTAAAAAGGCATAAACTAAACACACACGAGGCTCGGGTGGAGGCTAGGGCTCGGTTTAAGCTTAAGTTTGATACGAGACAGGGAAATTAACTCCATAAATCGCGCATTTGCCATATTTGACATACTTGACCACTTATTCATAGCAATTGACTCGAATTAAGCTTATTTGACACCACAACTGCATATTGACCTACAAAACAAATAAATACCAACATAAGTCCGATTTTATCGAGAATTAACAATTAAAAACCGTCTATTTGGGGTATTATTTTAACACTTTTGGGTGTTTATTAGGAGGGGCACCCATACCTTTAGTAAATGGGGCATAGGGATTGAGATAGGGCAACTCACTTTTGTTGCCGAATTGTCAGGAGGGGCACCCATTCAAAGAATGTGTTGATTGTTAAGGGAGGTCCATCGTCTTCGCCATTCCGGGGCAAGAAAAGTACTTAGTTGTGATGCCGCACCCTGGGGGTGGGTCGAGCATGCATTTATACTATATCGATTAGGATACTTCTTCGGAGGTTGTGGTGACGCTAGATCCCATCCCGGTGATTAATAAGTTTTCAGATGTATTTGGGGAGATCCCAGGGTTGCCACCTAGTTAGGAGATAGACTTTGTGATCGACTTGATTCCGAGAACGAGACCCATTGCATGTACACCACATCGAATGGCTCTTTTGGAGATGAGGGAGCTTCGGGATCAAATAGAGAACTTATTAGGACAGGGGTTCATCAGGAGGAGTACTTTACTGTGGGGTGATCTAGTTTTACTCGTCAAGAAGAAGGACGGATCATTGTGACTTTGTATTGACTACAGGGAGTTGAATAATGTCACCATATGAAATAAACATCTGTTTCCACGCATTGATGATTTATTTGACCAGCTGAGGGGTGTTGCGTATTTCTCTAAGATTAATTTGAGATCGGGTTACCACCAGTTGAGAGTCTGGGAGAAGGACATCTCGAAGATGTCATTTCTTATGAGATATGGGTCGTACAAGTTTTTGGTGATGCCTTTTGGGCAAACCAACGCATTGGCAATATTCATGGATCTGATGAATTAGGTGTTCAGAGATTATTTGGATCGGTTCGTTATAGTATTTACTGATGATATCCTAATTTACTATTAGACTGCGGAGGAGCACTCGTAATATTTACGAGTAGTCTTACCGACACTACGGGACCACCAATTATATGCTAAGTTTGAGAAATGCATTTTTTGATGAGCGAGGTGCAGTTCTTGGGCCACGTTGTGTCGAAAAGGGGGTATCAGTGGACCCGAGGAAGGTTTCTGCACTAATGGAGTGTGGAGATCCTACTACACCCATCGAGGTATGCAGCTTTTTGGGACTGGCCAGGTACTACCATTGATTCATTCAGGGGTTCTCTAAGATAGTTGGGCCCTTAACGAATTCGATAAGGAGGGGAGTGTCATTTGTATGGGATGACGTGTGCCGACAAGCGTTTGATGAGATGAAGGCTAGATTGACTACAACACAGGTTTGGGCGTTACCTCGGGCAGGGATAGACTATAAGGTCTCGACGAATGCATCCTTGAGGGTTTTGATGCAGACGAAGAGGTCAATAGCTTATGCTTCACGAAAGATTAAGCCTCACTAGGGACATTACCCCACCCATGAATTGGAATTAATAGTCACAGTTTTTGCACTGTGAGTATGGAGGCATTATCTCATGGGGGAAGAAGTTCCAGCTATTTGTAACACCCCGTAATTTTGAGGATTAAATATTTAATTATTTTGGGAGTTATAAAAATATTTAAATTGGAGAAACTTAAATTCAAGTTGGAGAATTTATTTGAGTGAGCCGAATTATTTATAAATGGCGACTTTAAAGTTTAATTGTCCGAATTAATATGTGTCGCATTTTGAGGTTGAAATTTGGAAATGACAAAAAGTATTTCGAATGGCAATTCTGAATGCGCGGTTGAGTTCAGATGGGTCGAGATAGTCAGAAAGAGTACTCGGGGGGTAGTAATTGGGTCTCAGAGTATTTTTGGGCATAGCCGGGTCCACACGGAGTGATTTGGGCCATTTTAATTAGGCCCAGATGGCTAAAAACGGGATTAAGGGTTTTCAACCAAATTGATAGACTAGGGAATGGCAACCAATGCAACTCTAAACCTAGGGTTTGAGAGAGGCACAGAGAAAAGAAAATCAAGAGCAATTGGGAGTCTTTTGGAGCCAAATTAAGGGGCTAATTTGGGGTGTTCTTTATCAACCATTCTCTACACCAACGGAATCAGACCCTACAAACGATTTCAGACAAGTGGTTAACTTGCTGTAATGTGTAAATGGTGATATCATATTCATATTTTAGTGACGTGTAAACTAAAATTCGTTTTGGGGATACATGGGTACAAAATGGGGTTTTTGTTCATGGAACTATTGAATGAGATTCAAAGTAAGAATTAGTTGTGTTATATATCTCTGAGTAAAGATATCTAATTTGAATGAGAAACCGAAAAGTAAAATGATGGAATTTGAATCTCGACATTGGAATTGTAGAACAAAGTTAACGGAGATTTATGGAAAAACCCATTTCGGAAATTGTGAGATTAGTTGAGAAATTCATATACTAGAAAGTGTATATGATGTATAAGATCAAAGTCCAATATGTTTATGTGGTGGGATGACTTGATTAGAGGTTGAAATTAAGGTTTACAAACCTTGAATTTTCGTTAGTGGTGAAATTCAGTGGGGAAGAAGAACTGCCACGAAAGGATCGATCGGGGGCCATCGATCGATTGACGATGGGAAAACCTTGGCAGGTCGGGCAGTTTGATGCTTTGCCTTGTTTTCTTTTTATTTTGGGTATAATTTTAATTGGTGAAATTATAGAGAAGATAGTAGTTAGGGGCTCAAAGATAGCTATTAGGAATGTACAATCTAAGTTAAGAGTTGAGACTTAAACTGAGAATTTTGGGTGAAACATATTCAATTTAATTATGGACCAAGTGGGTGAGTCCGGGTATGTTGATAATTATAGGTAAATATAATTGGGAAATTTAATGGAGATAAATGTGTGACACATTGTGGGCGAATATGTGGGAATGAAATTCTGAGATGTAAAAATGGACCAAGTGAGCGAGTCCGGGTATGTTGGTTAAGTGACACCAAAGTATTAGATTAATCATTGAGAGAGTAAATTAATTTGGAGTCGGAATATAGACTTGGGAAATATTAAGTTATGGGCCAAGTGAGCGAGTCCGGGGATAATGATTGAGTGACACCAAGTTATTAAGTTAATGGATGTGTTAATTAATCAAAGTAGAGTCGAAAGGAAAACTCGAAAAAGTATTAAATTAATTGAAGCTGTAATTAATTAATTTAGAGTTGGATTGTAGACTCGGGAAGGGTATTTATTCATTAATGTGTAAGTTAATTAAATGAGAGTCGTACCACAGACTCGGTTTGGTATAAATTAATTAACTAGGAGTCGGACCACAGACTCGGATCGATATTAAATTAATCGGTGTGTTAATTAATTTAATTTGAGTCGGACGAAAGACTCGGGAAGGTATTAAATTAATAGGTGTGTTAATTAAAATAATTAGAGTCGGACCATAGACTCGGGGAAAATAGTATATTAATTGAGGTGTGAATTAATTATAATAGAGTCGGACCACAGACTCGAATTTGTGTTAATTAATTAATGTGTAAATTAATTAAATGAGGGTCGGACTACAGGATCGGATTGGTGTTAATTAATTAATGTATAAATTAATTAAATAAGAGTCGAATCATAGACTCGAGCAAATTTCATATAAATTATTGTGTAGACTATTATTATTTAAAGTCGGACCTCAGACTCGAGAAGATGGAAATTATTAAGGGAGAAAATTAATTAAGTTGAGTCGGGCCAGAGACTCGGGAAATTATAGGCTAGGATTACGGGTTGTGAGTACACGGTGAAGCCGGAGTTTATTTTATATATATATACGGTGTAGTGATAGTATATATATATGTGTATATATTGTGTGTGCTATTAAATACCAGTGATGAGATATTTATTTAATTTATATACTCTAGTGCTATCAAGGGAGGTTGTGCGATGTGGTTGATTCCCCTATCTTGAGGAGTAGGGTAAGTATATCCCCAGGTCATAGCGTCCGGTATATGGGTGAGGGGATTATCTTACTTTCAGGGAAGGAATATGACCGCCTCCACTTCGTTTATGTTTTGGGCCAGGTTGGTGAGCGATTCCAACTTGGGTAACTAGGTTATGTGAGCACACCTAGTGAGATAGCACTTTAGAGGGAATCATCCGGCGAGAGTATACTCGGAGGGATGGATATACATATGTTATATGTTTGGATGTTTTAGTAAAGGTACGTATATAATGGTATTCAATATTATATAAGGGTAATAATACATTGTGTGATGTATATACTTTATATAACTTGTGACACGATTATATGCTACTATTTAAGAAGGAATTAATTAAGTTAATTGTGAGATAACTTATAATATTCAAGAGTCATTATACTCGGGTTAGAGTAGTATGGCAAGGAGAGGTTATACCAGGACTAGTTGGATGGGGTAGTACAACTAGGTGGGGGTCAAGGTAACCGTTGGGTGTGCACATTAGTGGAGGGGTGAGAATGCCCACAAGGGAGTGCGACACTAACTTATATATGAAGCGCATTTATGCATTTTAAATTACTGCAGGTAATTCACTTGCTAAATATTTTGAAAATGTTTTGGGTTCTAACCCTTGCTATAAAACAATTTTCAAAACCTTTTAGGTGTCCAGCTAGAGGGATGCCATGATTGATATTCTATTCTAAGGACACGGAGCTGCGGCATATGTGGATGCTAACAGGACTTTGGATTAGACGCATCATTCATTTATTCCTAGAGTAGGAATTATGTATCAGTTTCAGTTTTACTTAGGACTTATCGCCCAGACTTCTCAGTACAGTTTTCAGAGATATCTATTCAGGTGTTGAATATTTGTATTGGATTTCACTTTGGTGGCCACTGGTTTATTCGGCAAATTTATTTAATTAATTATTCTATTGAGTTTTATTCAGTTGTGTGAATGGTTTATATTTATTTCCACATGTACTGTTTCGTTTAATTAAAAAGTTAAAATTTGGCACAAGCTTTTGGAATACTAGGTGGTTAGTATGTTTTTAAAAGTTTTCGACTGTAATGCTAAGGATGAACCAACTGGGATTCCTGTTTTAATTTGGTATAGGACTGATCACCCGGTATTTTATTAGGCGGGGTATCACAGTTGGTATCAGAGCCTCAGGTTCTAGTGTCCTTAGGATCTGTGCGGCTTTTTCCGTTTCGGCTTAGCAATCTTTGATATTCAGCCCTATCATAGGACTGTTGTATTGTTATACGTATGCGCATTTACATTCTTCTGCCACTTATTTATTTGAGGGTGAACTCATACGATTCGATTCTCATTCCAGATGCCGCCCAGGAGAGAGGGAGTAGCTAGGGCAGCAAGGGGAGTTGAGACTAGGGAGGCTCATTAGGAGCAAGAGTTACCGCAGCAACTGCCAGAGATGATTTCGGCAGCGCAGGTAATTGAATTGGTGGCGCTGGCAGTTGAAGCGACGATGATCGCAATGGCAAGGTACTTGCCACAAGATCAGCCACAAGTGTTAGTGGCACCAGATGTTCAGGCCCACCTGAGACCGTCGGGGTGGCAGCAAGTATGAAAGGTTTTTCAAGGGCATCCACCAGAGTTTTGAGGAGGTTCAGATATAGTGCTAGCGTGTCAGTGGAAGAGAGATATCCTGCATCACTTACGCATGGTAGATTTCAATGAGGTGTAGAAGCAAATGCTAGCCACTTTTAGTTTAGTGGGAGCAGCGCTGCAGTGGTGGGAGTCGATCACCACAGTTGAGGAAAGGAATACACTAGCTATTTCAGGGTTTTGGGTGCGGTTCGACCGCAAGTAATTTCCTCTAGCGATTGAGACCAAAATGAGGAGAAAAATTTAGTGAGGTGACTCAGGGAGACCGTTTAGTGGCCGATTACGAGGAAGAATTTACTCGGTTGATAAATTTTGTACCGAATGAGGTAAGCAATGAAGAGATAAAGAAAGCAAGGTTTATGTATGGGTTAGTCTGGAGAATCAGACAACATTTAATTAGTAATTACGCATTAGTAGATTATACTGATGTCATTAACGCAGCACTCCTGCCCTATCAGGAATATCGCTTCCACATGAAAGGAAGCAAGAGGGGAGTGGGAAAACCAGCCAGTCGGGTAAAGCAGGAGGGAATAGTACTAGTAGGTATCCCAGCAGTAGACATGGGGAGATCAGGGGCAGGATTTTCGACAGATAAATCATGCCAAGCGATTTAGAATTGGAGGCTATCGACAGGATGGCCATAAATTTCAATAAGGTCGGCATGGAAGGGATCAGTGGTCGGATGAATGTATTAGAAGGTGTTTCATTTGTGGGGAAGTGGGACACATGGAGATAGATTGTCTTAAGTGAGGCAGGGGTCAACTATAGGATGAGGTCCTGGATGTACAGCCACTACAACAAGTTATGGGCGCATTCGGGCAGGGATAAGATGCTCCAGAACCCGAGGATCAGCCATTGCAACTGGAGTATGGAGGTAATTATTTTTACCCTATGGGAATGGGGTATATTTTTTAGTGACAAGGAGGATGTCACAATATTAGACTTATTCTTTTCACTAGAGTTTGCGAGTGAGTCGAATTTAGTGGGTGCATTGGCTGTAGCAACCATAGTATGTGGATAAACTTTTCGTGGAGCGACGGAGTCCTTTGGTGTCCTTCACGGGAGAGTGGAAGTGTACACTGAGTGAAGGATTGAATTATGAGAAGAGTTACTACTTTTGAGAATTATGGGAGTAGGGTTGATAATTTTCCTAAATATCGGCTGAATATCGATGGATTTGAACTATTGTGGATAGTGGGGTTAAGTTTTGGCGTTCACGACACCAGGGTATGCTTGGTACTAGGTATCATCTGAGAGGATGTTTATCCTATACATATGTGTGTATATATGTAATATTGCGTGGTGCGATAGGCACATAGTGAGGTCTTGTGTCTCACATTCCATCCCGGTAAGTAGGAATGTTTACTGAAGAGAATCAGTGTGATTAAATTTATTTACGAGCAGGGAGAGATAGCTCGGGGTTTATTTAGCGCAAGAACTAGTGATAGTAAGGGCGCGGTATTTTATGTTGTCTCTGGTAGCATAAGGGTAAGCATATATACTTTTGTGTTAAGAGACAAGTATTTTGAGGTACGTGCTATGGACTGAGGGTCTAACGGATCTCAACGACTGACAATGCTAGGTAGTAGTGTATTGGGGGAGGGTTCCTTGTTTGGATTTCGCTTTGCGAGACGTCCCACGCATGAAACTTAGCGCAACGTTGGAAGTGGGGAGATGTTTGGTTGTTAGTACATAGGTTAACTACCCCGGCCAGTGTTATATATATATATATATATATATATATATATATATATATATATATATGTAATATGACTACGGGTTGAGAGTTATATTACGGGTTACGACTAGCATAGTCGGGTAACTTTCGTGCAGTTAAGCACGGGGATAGGGTGTATGGGCACCCGGGTTAATTAAGACAAATTTTGGGCGGTTAAGCACGGGTACAGGGTGTATGGGTGCCCTGGTTAATTAAAATGCATAACTGTGTGACTTATAGTTAGAAGCGGGAGAGATATAACGGGATTAGAGATGCATGACTAGAGAGTAATACTTGAAGCTTGGAACACTTGGCTTATCTTAATTTTGAGGACGACATTCCTTCACAAGGGGGAAAGTATGTAACACCCCGTAATTTTGAGGATTAAATATTTAATTATTTTGGGAGTTATAAAAATATTTAAATTGGAGAGACTTAAATTCAAGTTGGAGAATTTATTTGAGTGAGCCGAATTATTTATAATTGGCGACTTTAAAGTTTAATTGTCCGAATTAAAATGTGTCGCATTTTGAGGTCAAAATTTAGAAATGACAAAAAGTATTTTGGATGGCAATTCTGATTGCGCGGTTGAGTTCGAATGGGTCGAGATAGTCCGAAAAGAGTATCCGGGGGTAGTAATTGGGTCTCGGGATATCTTTGGGCATAGCCGGGCCCACACGGAGTGATTTGGGCCATTTTAATTAGGCCCAGATGGCCAAAAACGGGATTAAGGGGTTTCAACCAAATTGAGAGACTAGGAAATGACAGTCAACGCAACTTTAAACCTAGGGTTTGAGAGAGGCACAGAGGAAAGCAAATAAAGAGCAATTGGGAGTCTTTTGGAGCCAAATTAAGGGGCTAATTTGAGGTGTTCTTCATCAACCATCCTTTACACCAACGGAATCAGACCCTACGAACGATTTTAGGCAAGTGGTTAACTTGTTGTAATGTGTAAATGGTGATATCATATTCATATTTTAGTGATGTGTAAACTAAAATTCGTTTTGGGGATAAATGGGTACAAAATGGGGTTTTTGATCATGGAACTATTGAATGAGATTCAAAGTAAGAATTAGTTGTGTTATATATCTCTGAGTACATATATCTGATTTGAATGAGAAACTGAAAAATAAAATGATGGAATTTGAATCTGGAATTTGGAATTGTAGAACAAAGTTAATAGAGATTTATGGAAAAATCCATTTTGGAAATTGTGAGATAAGTTGAGAAATTCATATACTAGAAAGTGTATATGATGTATAAGATCAAAGTCCAATATGTTTATGTGGTGGGATGACTTGATTAGAGGTTGAAATTAAGGTTTACAAACCTTGAATTTTCATTAATGGTGGAATTCAGTGGGGAAGAAGAACTGCCACTAAAGGATCGATCGGGGGCCATCGATCGATCGACGATGGGAAAACCTTGGCAGGTCGAGCAGTTTGATGCTTTGCCTTGTTTCCTTTTTATTTTGGGTATAATTTTAATTGGTGAAATTATAGAGAAAATAATAGCTAGGGGCTCAAAGATAGCTATTAGGAATGTATAATCTAAGTTGAGAGTTGAGACTTAAACTGAGAATTTGGGTGAAACATATTCAATTTAATTATGGACCAAGTGGGCGAGTCCGGGTATGTTGATAATTATAGGTAAATATAATTGGGAAATTTGATGGAGATAAATGTGTGACACATTGTGGGCGAATATGTGGGAATGAAATTCCGAGATGTAAAAATGGACTAAGTGAGCGAGTCCGGGTATGTTGATTAAGTGACACCAAAGTATTAGATTAATCATTGAGAGAGTAAATTAATTTGGAGTCGAAACATAGACTCGGGAAATATTAAGTTATGGGCCAAGTGAGTGAATCTGGGGATAATGGTTGAGTGACACCAAGTTATTAAGTTAATGGATGTATTAATAAATGAAAGTAGAGTCGGATGGTAGACTCGGAAAATTATTAAATTAATTGAAGTTGTAATTAATTAATATAGAGTTGGATTGTAGACTCGGGAAGGGTATTTATTAATTAATGTGTAAATTAATTAAATGAGAGTCGTACCACAGACTCGGTTTGGTATAAATTAATTAATGTGTAAATTAATTAACTGGGAGTCGGACCACTGACTCGAATCGATATTAAATTAATAGTTTAGTTAATTAATTTAATTAGAGTCGGACGATAGACTCAGGAAGGTATTAAATTAATAGGTGTGTTAATTAAAATAATTAGAGTCGGACCATAGACTTGGGGAAAATAGTATATTAATTGAGGTGTGAATTAATTATAATAGAGTCGGACCACAGACTCGGATTTGTGTTAATTAATTAATGTGTAAATTAATTAAATGAGGGTCGGACTACAAGCTCGGATTGATGTTAATTAATGTGTAAATTAATTAAATAAGAGTCGAATCATAGACTCAGGTAAATTTCATATAAAATATTGTGTAGAGTATTATTATTTAGAGTCGGACCACAGACTCGGGAAGATGGAAATTATAAAGGGAGAAAATTAATTAAGTTGAGTCGGGCCAGAGACTCGAAAAATTCCAGGCTAGTGTTACGGGTTGTGAGTACACGGTGAAGCCGACGCTTATTTTATATATATATACGGTGTAGTGATAGTATAGTATATATATATATATATATATATATATATATATATATATATATATATATATATATATATATATATATATATATATATATATATATATGTGTGTGTGTGTGTGTGTGTGTGTGTGTGTATTGTGTGTGCTATTAAATATCAGTGATTAGATATGTATTTAATTTATATACTCTAGTGCTATCAAGCGAGGTTGCGTGATGTGGGTGAATCCCCTAGCTTGAGGAGTAGGGTGAGTATATCCCCAGGTCATAGCGTCTGGTATATGGGTGAGGGGATTATCTTACTTTCAGGGAAGGAATATGACCGCCTCCACTTCTTTTATGTTTTGGGCCAGGTTGGTGAGCGATTCCAACTTGGGTAACTAGGTTATGTGAGCACACCTAGTGAGATAGCACTTTAGAGGGAATCATTCGGCGAGGGTATACTTAGAGGGATGGATATACGTATGTTATATGTTTGGATGTTTTAGTAAAGGTACGTATATAATGGTATTCAATATTATATAAGGGTAATAATACAGTGTGTGATGTATTTAGTTTATATAACTTGTGACACAATTATATGCTACTATTTAAGAAGGAATTAATTAAGTTAATTGTGAGATAACTTATAATATTCAAGAGTCATTATACTCGGGTTAGAGTAGTATGGCAAGGAGAGGTTATACCAGGACTAGTTGGACGGGGTAGTACAACTAGGTGGGGGTCAAGGTAACCTTTAGGTGTGCATATTAGTGGAGGGGTGAGAATGCCCACAAGGGAGTGCGACACTAACTTATATAAGAAGCGCATTCATGCATTTTAAATTATTGCAGTTAATTCACTTACTAAATATTTTCAAAATGTTTTGGGTTCTAACCCTTGCTATAAAAATCTTTTCAAAACCTTTTAGGTGTCCAGCCACAGGGACGCCAAGATTGATATTCTATTCTAGGGACACAGAGCTGCTGCATATGTGGATGCTAGCTGGAGTTTGGATTAGACGCATCGTTCATTTATTCATAGAGTAGGAATTTTATATCAGTTTTAGTTTTGTTTAGGGATTGTCGCCCAGACTTCTCAGTACAGTTTTCAGAGGTAACTATTCAGGTGTTGAATGTATTGGATTTCACTTTGGTGGCCTCTGGTTTATTCGGCGAATTTATTTAATTATTCTGTTGAGTTTTATTTAGTTGTGTGAATGGTTTATGTTTATTTCCGCATGGCACCAACTTTTGGAATACTAGGTGGTTAGTAAGTTTGAAAAAGTTTTCGACAGTGATGCTAAGGATGAACCAACTGAGATTCTTGTTTTAATTTTGTATAAGACTGATCACCCGGTATTTTATTAGGAGGGGTGTCACACTATTCATAGACTATAAGAGCCTACAGTATTTGTTCATGAAGTGGGAGTTGAACATGAGGCAAATGATGTGTCTAGAGTTTGTGAAAGACTACAAGTTCGACATTCAGTACCACCCGGGGAAAGCGATTGTCATTACAGATGCTTTGTGCTGCAAGTCAATGTTGGAGATGGCAGCAGTGTGGATGGAGAAGTGGAAATCACTTCGTGGAGATGACGACCTGATCCGTGCGTTTATGGTTGTTCTCATCACCACACCCGAGATCATTATTTGGGTTATGAATGCACAGGCAGGAGATCATCTTTGCCAGGTGCAAGTTAGATAGTTGTTAGCCATGGGAGCAGAGCATTATTCTATTGAGTCAGATGGTGATTTGAAATTCCAGGGCAGATTAGTTGTCCCAAACAACGAGGGGTTGAGATGAGAAGTTATGTATGAGGCTCATGGTTCACACTTTACGGTACATCTCGAAGGGGATAAGATTTACTACGATATGTGATGTCAGTATTGGTGGGCCAAAATGAAGAGGGATATAGAAAATTTTGTGTCAAAGTGTGCTACGTGTCAGCTGTTGAAGGTGGAACATCAACATCCTGCAGGGGGATTACGACCTTTGGATATCCCGGTGTGGAAATGGGAAAGTATCTCCATGGAATTCATTACTGAGCTACCTATATTACAAGGGGGCATGATTCTATTTAGGTGATCGTCGATAGATTGATGAAGGTGGTGGTTCACTTTTTATCGGTCTGGACAGATTACAACTCCGAGCAGTACACCAAAATTTTCTTTACAAAGATTGGAAAGTTACATAAGGTATCGCTCAATATTGTGCCAGACAGGGATAGGACGTTTGTGTCCCACTTTCAAAGGAAATTTTAGCAGGGTTTGGGGGCAGAGTTTAGAATGAGTATCTCATATCATCCTCAGACCGAAGGGAGGACAAAGAGAATAAATTTGATGTTAGAGGACATATTGCGGATGTATATTTTAAGGGGGAGTTGGGAGCTGTATTTTCCTTTGGTGGAGTTTATGTACAATAACAACTACTAGTTAATGATTGGGATAACACCATTTGAGACACTTTATGGGAGATCTTATCGATCACCCTCATGCTGGTTGGAGGTGGGAGAGAACAAGTTACTTGGGCCAAATTTCATTCATGACACCTCAGAGAAGGTAGAGATGATTCGAGCCAGGATACGGATTGTCCAGGATAGGTAAAAGAGCTATGTGAATGCGCATTGAAGACACTTGGACTTTGATGTAGGGGATCAGGTGTTGATTAAAGTGTCTCCTACGAAGGGAATGATGAGGTTTAGGAAGAAAGGAAATCTGGCTCCCCGATACGTGGGACCATTCCCTATTATGGAGAGGATTGGGCCCGTGGCATATCTGTTGGGATTATCGAACCACTTGCAGCAGATGCATGAGGTTTTCCATATATCTACATTGCGGAGGTTCCTTCAAGATGAGGTAGCGTACCAGTACTTCTCATCCAGACTTTACTTATGAGAAGAGATCGGTAGCCATTCTGGATTGTCGAAAGCGTCGACTTCGATCCAAGGTTGTTCCTTTAGTTTGGGTGCAGTGGGGACACCATAAGGAGGACGAGTTCACTTGGAAGAGGAAGGAAGACATCCGAACTAAATATCCTAAACTCTTCTAGCTAGGTACGTAATCCCATTATTAGGGTGGAAGAATGTAATACCCCGTATTTTTCTAGAATAAATAATAATACTATATTTTTGGAATAAAATAAAAATTTATGGAAATTAAATTTAATTGGTGAATTAAATTTATTAATTACAATCATATAATTTTTTTATGCCGTAATTATGTGTGGTTGATTTTTTTTTATGTTAATAATTATAAAAATTGCATGTGTAGTAAAAAATTATAAATGACGTCTGATGTGATGATAAAAATAAAATTGTGGATAAAACAATTGGGATGTATTTCGGGGTGACATACGGAATCTTTTGGGTGTTTTAAATCTTTAGAAATGGTCTCGTGGTATAGGTACATAAGTTGGGAGACTTTGGACTAGTCTGATTATGGGTTCGGGCCCATTTGGGGGTCCAAAAATTGGAATTTTAACCCAAATCGGGATTAGATGGTTAATCACTTATATTGGGAAGATAATAAACTCCTAGGAGATTATTCCTACGAACCCTAGCCTAAACCACTATGAGAGAGAGAAGGCAAGAAGCCACACTAAGGACTTTAAGAAGGAGAATTAAATGAGGATTTCACCAACCATATATCCAGGAAAAAATTTTCTTGCTCAATTTAGCTTTCAATTTGCTTCTCGATTCATTGTAATAAACTATAACAACCCGCCTTGTTGGAGACAATTAAATTCCATAATTAAATATAAATTGGAGATTTGAGGAATTTCTCGAAATAGTAATTTTTGGGATTTTGAGGATTAAATGATTTTCGAAGGATGTTGTGATTACTTTTGGGACTATATAGGTCGCAATAATTTAATTATATGTCGCCGTGGAGAAAAGTGACCAAAAAGGTCAGATTTTAGTTGGAAAACCCGAATAAAGTTATTTTGGGTTAGAATAGTGATTTTTGGTCAAGTACCTCGGATGAAAATTTCGACTGTGCCATGAGTCTCGGAATGTCCGATATATTCGGAAAAGAGTGTCCGATTATCGAAATTGAGTTTCGAGTAATTTTAGAGGTAAAAGTAATTCGTAATTGGGTAAACGAGTCGTTTTTGGGTTTTAAGGGGTATAACCCTTTTTCTTCTTATATAAAGAGGGGGATAGGGAGAAAAGAAGAAAGAAAGAAAGAAAAGAGAGAGGAGAGAGAGGAGGAGAGAAAAGATGAGAGAAATGGAGATCTCGGGCCAAACTCCGCCGAATTCGACTCGAGGTCGTCGGATTTTATCCACGAGGCAAGTGTTTACTTGCTTTATTTACTTTTTGCATAAATATCTCATACCTTAGTTTGGTATAAACAAACCCTAAAGATTTTGGGTTGGATTTTCGTGGATAAAATGGGTTTTTGGAAGTTAAAACAAATAAACCCCTAAAATTTTCTAATTGGAGATACCTAGAAATTTATTTGAAATTAATTGGTGGTTTTGGGTTCTAGGATGTTTAGAACCCTTAATATATGTGTATTTTTAGTTGGTTGAGGTTGTAGGACATTGGGTGAGGCGACAAAAGCTTGGGAGAAGCTTTAATGGCCGAAATCGTCTCGGAGAAGACGATAAATAGTAACCCGTGACTTTAGGGGCCATTTTGGCCAGGAAAATAATTGATTTAGCTCTCGGTCAAAACACAAAAGTTGTATATCTTTTCGATACGGTCGCATGGCCGCTGACCGCGTATTTTTTGATTTTTCTACGATTTGATATGATTTTTACAAGATGGCAGCTCCGGATTGAAATCATCAACTCGGAAATCAAATCGGGAATTGGAAAAATTACGGCTAGAATTAATTGCGTAGATGTTCGGGATAATTTTTGGGGTAGTTTAGAAACCCCGATAATGAATTTGGGTTGTTGGAAAATGGATTTGAGGAATTTAGCTTGGGAGACCTGGTGTGATCGGTCGACCGCGCCTCTATGGCCGGTCGACCGCGTCAAGGATAAAGGGCCTACTGCTTTGTTTCATAGGCTTATTTGCAACCCGCGGTCGACCGGGGGTCAAGGACCAGTCGACCGGTGCCCTGTTTTCAGCCCAAGATTTTGGAGATTAGTATGACTTCTCCTCTTTGAGATTGATGTTTAAGGGCCTTCTAAATTAAAGTATTATAGAGGGTTATGTACTAAGGGACTTGTGGATTTGAGAATATATATATATATATATATATATATATATATATATATATATATATATATATATATATATATATATATATGTATGTAAATTCACTTAGAGTGAATTAGTATACTTGGAGATATCCAAATGAATCCATAGATAGGACTTAAGTGTGTATTACTTATTAAAGTAAAAAATACTTTGGATTTATTATCATGCATATATGAATGCATGATTATGATTCTTTGAGAGAATCTTTGGGATTATCAGTCATCGTTAGATGAGATTGGAAAATATGGCCATTTATATATTCTAGGAGGAATATATGGTATATGTATATACTATGTGATTAAAGTATATATATAATTTGAGATAAAGGATTTTGAAAATAAAATATGAATATTTTCAAAATGGGAAAAAGGTAAATGATTTTCATAAATGATAAAAATGAGGATACACACCTCTAAATCGCTATCATAAGGGAAGTTGCGTGAGTATGGTGAATCCCCCTGACAAATTAACGCAGGGTGGATATAGTCCTATAGGCCATGTGATCACTTGTTGATATATATTTTTTTGCGATGGGTAGGAGATTTCGGGTGTGGTCTTGACTACCCCGCAGGCACATGGCCGCTTCCCGACGTCTTGCGATATAGAATCCCAGGTTTTCTTGATGATAGGCCCTGGAACATGATAGCCATTTAGGGGCGCGCACAGTGGGGAAACCCGGACGGGCGGTCTTAGAACGCGTTATATTAAAGCAATTCATGATAATGGATTGTCTTTAATTACATTTCCTGGATATAGGAAGGGAATTGGGTTATATGGATTGGCTTCGGTAACACTACCCGGATGGAAGAAGGGATGTGGAAGCATATGATATGATCAAAGCATTTTTATGATAATAAAAATGGCTTTGAATACATTTCCTGAAGATAAAAAGGGAAATGGGATATTTTGAAAAGGAAAAGCATTTTTATGATAATAAAACTGGCTTTTAAAAAGTTATATGATATGTTAAAGCAATTCATGATAATGAATTGGCTTTTAAATACATTTCCTGGATATGAGAAGGGAAATGGAAGGTTTTGAGATAAAAATGATAAGTATTGATAAATACATTGTAAATGAATTCTCATTACGGGAGATAGATCCGGATGTATATGGTAATATGTATATATATGGATAAATTGAGTGTCGAGGGTCTAATCGATCCCGACGATCGACCTTGCTGCATAGTAGTGTATCGGGGGGGTCCTTGTTTGGATTTCTCTTTGCGAGACACACCACGCACGAATATGGCATTGTGTTGAGACTGAGGAGAAGTTTAATCCTTAGTGCTCTAATGTTATAAATGCTTATGGTATATATATATATATATATTTATATATATCTTTCTGTACTGAGGGACTGGCGGATCTCGACGATCGACCGTGCCGCCTAGTAGTGTATCGGGGGGGTTCCTTATTTGGATTTCACTTTGCGAGACACCCCATGCACGAATATGGCATAGCGTTGAGACTGGGGTGAAGTTTAGCCCTTAGTACATTTCTTGGACTATCTAGGGTTGATAGTGGGTTGGGTGATAGACTAGTTTAACAGGGTAGCTTGACTAGGATGTTTAGAGGGATGCGTTAGGAGTTCACTCTTAGTGGAGAGGTGAGGGGTATCTCATGGGAGTGCGATACCAAACTTAAATGTGAGATAAAACCTTTTTCTAAAAATAAGGCATTTATGCACTTGCTAAATATTTTCAAAACTCGGTCTCTGGCCCGTTTATCTACTTTCCCTTCTTGCAATATATATATATATATATATATATATATATATATATATAATATAGGTGTCCAGACACAGTGACGCCTGGATGGCACTTCTTTTGAGTCAGACATCTGCTGCAGCAGCTGTGGATGCGTGCAGGACTTTCAGTAGACGCTTCCCTTATTGTACTCTAGATAGGAGGTACTGTATACACATTCGGGACAATGGTCCAACTGCATTTATTTATTCTTTTAGAGCTTTCGATATGATTGTATATTTTGACCGAGTGTTCAGTTATCTTATTTAATTTCAGTTTCATTTCTGCAAAACTGTGTGGATGTTTTATTTACAGTTGTTAAAAAGAGTTGTAAAGTTAAAATTTTGACACCGGCCTAATAGGTTATTAGTAATTAAATGGATTTTTCGACAGTGATGCTAAGAATGATCCATATGAGACTCCTATTATAATTTAATATATGAGTGATCGCCCGGTATTTTATTAGGCGGGGTGTCACAGATGGTATCAGAGCATCAGGTTCTAGTGTCCTTAGGAATCTGTGCGGACGTACTACGCTTTCAGCGTTGCTCTCGATTTTATATAGAGCCTCAGGATTAGGATTGTTGATTTCTCTTGTGAGATTCCGTTCTCCTGCTATGTTAGAAGATTATAAAAATCTTCTGTGCGCTCGTTTGAGAATCGTGTGCGGAGCTTGGATGGCAGCAGGAGGTGAGGTTTATCTGGGCAGCTGGTAGAAGGTGGGGATGAGGACCTTAGTAGAGGTCACTCTCCTTATGGTAATTGCTAAGGATTTTGGCGGAAACTACTAGAGAATGGTGGTTAAGAGTACCGCAGGGCCGCTGAAGTAAAGAGTGGTACTAAAGTTGAATTCCTCATCAAAGTTGAGGGTTCGAAAGGGATCTTACGGATAGTCTTAACCGTGAGTCCCCATGATTCAGCATGAATGAGAAGAATGCTATTTTTGGATTATTCACATAAGGGTCGTCCAGAGGCCGACAGTGGATAAAGGCGAAGATGCTGTTATGATTTTTACCTCAATCGAGGAGGTTTATTTGGTATGATTAGATAAAGTCGCGGTGTTAGTTAGCCCTAGACTCGTGTGTGTAATTTGAGTTATGGCGGTCACGATAACATAACATCATGTATGTTTATGTGATTTTCCGCGATAGCGGAATTTTGTTTTCTTTCACTTGTCATAGAGGCGATTGTTTATATTTTGTATATATACGTATAATGTATTTGGTTGATCGGAGCGATAGCAGGCTAAGAATGGCAAGTCTATCGTGTCCATGGTTCCTGGAGGGAACATGTTATTGTTGCGGTGTCTCACATAGATATAGGTTGAGTTCACCTTATTTATTATGGGTAGATGGAACTTCGATGAGTAGAAGTTTCATTATCATGATTTTGAGTATATGGCGACCTTATATATATATGATTTAAGGCCGCAGGATTATTGTTGAGCTGAAGATAAAGGTCATTACTATTTGCGTAAGGACTTAAAAATGAGTGCGTGCGAAGGGTGGTATGACTCTTTGTTAGAGATAGGCGTTCAGACCACCTTTTTGTTGGATTAGGGGATAGGGATATCCCGGTTGCATGTTTGAAATAACGGAACTCCATAACCAACGAAGTCAAGGGTCAATGTGCGGAGGGGTTCCTTGTTTGGATTTCTCTTTGCGAGACACTCCACACATGACTCTTAATGGCGTCGGGAGTGGGGAGCTGTTATAGGATGCAAGGATGTTGGTTTTATGGAAAAGGTCTTATAGTATGGATGAACCACTATAGGCTATGAGCAATATGATGTTGATATACTTATGGAAAGATTGTGCTATGGAAAAGCACTAAAGTGGTCCCCTTGCCACAAGTGGGTGGGTGAGGTTGGACTTAGAGAAATTGGTTTGAGGATAATAACCAGCCTTAATGAAAAGGCAAATTTTGAGAAGGTATGCTTTGGGAATTATGTACGTGACACTTTTACAGAAAGCGGGCACTTCGATTGATTAGGTTTCCTTCCGTATGGGAGGAAGGATAAGATAGTAGAAATGCGTTCGTAGTTTAGCGTAGGCAGTATTTAGGACGTCTCGCTGGTGTGCCTTAGGTTGCTATATCTCGATGACTGACTACGCGAGGGAGTAGTGTAATGGGAGGGTTCCTTGTTTGGATTTCACCTTGGCGAGACATCCCACGCATGAAACCAAGCAATTTTCGGGAGTTGAGAGAGGCCTTGGGCACTAGGGACATATTTAGGATACTCGTTTCACCTAGGTAGGGTAACGCATAGATCGTAGCATTTTTAGGATGTAGGTTCGCTAGAGTTAGTGGCGCCGAGGTTAGGAGAATTGAATTTCTCGGGTTGGGAGGACCCATATATGAGTATTACACCGAGGAAAGGAGATCCTTATTAGGAGAGAGTGTTACATTTCAAACGTTCACTACGGATGTGCAGATGTGCACAAGTTAGAAAGGTGTATGGGCACCTTGGTAAGATGGTTTTGTATACCGCTTAAGATAGAATGGGCGTAGTATATAAAGTTGAAATTTATGCCCAGAGGCATTATAGATGATGAGTGCAATGTTACGTTATTAAAGTCACTTTACGGTCATGGTAGTCATATAGTATATGGTTGGGAACCATTGGGTTAGTATCGTTCCCCTTGAGGTATTAGGATTTGGAGCAATTCTAGGATTTGCGGTATAGGTTGTATTTGAATTTCGAGGACAAAATTCCGTTGTAAGGGGGGGGGGGGGGGGGGAGTATGTAACAACCCGCCTTGTTGGAGACAATTAAATATAAATTGGAGATTTGAGAAATTTCCCGAAATAGTAATTTTTGGGATTTTGAGGATTAAATGATTTTTGAAGGATGTTGTGATTACTTTTGGGACTATATAGGTCGCAATAATTTAATTATATGTCGCCGTGGAGAAAAGTGACCAAAAAGGTCAGATTTCAGTTGGAAAACCCGCATAAAGTTATTTTGGGTTAGAATAGTGATTTGCGGTCAAGTACCCCGGGTGAAAATTTTGACTGCGCCATGAGTTTCGAAATGTCCGAGATAGTTGGAAAAGAGTGTCCGATAGTCGAAATTGAGTTTCGGGTAATTTTAGAGGTAAAAGTAACTCGTAATTGGGTAAACGAGTCGTTTTTGGGTTTCAAGGGGTATAACCCTTTTTCTTCTTATATAAAGAGGGGGATAGGGAGAAAAGAAGAAAGAAAGAAAGAAAGAAAGAAAAGAGAGAGACGAGAGAGAGGAGGAGAGAAAAGAGGAGAGCAATGGAGATCTCGGGCTAAACTCCGCCGAATTTGACTCGAGGTCGTCGGATTTTATCCACGAGGCAAGTGTTTACTTGCTTTATTTACTTTTTGCATAAATATCTCACACCGTAGTTTGGTATAAACAAACCCTAAAGATTTTGGGTTGGATTTTCGTGGATAAAATGGGTTTTTGGAAGTTAAAACAAATAAACCCCTAAAATTTTCTAATTGGAGATACCTAGAAATTTATTTGAAATTAATTGGTGGTTTTGGGTTCTAGGATGTTTAGAACCCTTAATATATGTGTATTTGTAGTTGGTTGAGGTTGTAGGACGTTGGGTGAGGCGACAAAAGCTTGGGAGAAGCTTTAATGGCCGAAATCGTCTCGGAGAAGACGATGAATAGTAACTTGTGACTTTAGGGGCCCTTTTGGCCAGGAAAATAATTGATTTAGCTCTTGGCCAAAACATAAAAGTTATATATCTTTTCGATACGGTCGCATGGCCACTGACCGCGTATTTTTCTGATTTTTCTATGATTTGATATGATTTTTACAAGATGGCAGCTCCGGATTAAAATCATCAACTCGGAAATCAAATTGGGAATTGGAAAAATTACGGCTAGAATTAATTACGTCGATGTTCGGGATAATTTTTGGGGTAGTTTAGAAACCCCGATAATGAATTTGGGTTATTGGAAAACGGATTTGAGGAATTTAGCTTGGGAGACCTGGTGTGACCGGTCGACCGCCCCCCTATGGCCGGTCGACCGCATCAAGGAGAAAGGGCGTACTGCTTTGTTTCGTAGGCTTATTTGCAACCCGCGGTCGACCGGGGGTCCAGGATCGGTCGACCAGTGCCCTTTTTTCGATTAGTATGATTTCTCCTCTTTGAGATCAAAGTTTAAGGGCCTTCTAAATTAAAGTATTATAGAGGGTTATGTCCTAAGGGACTTGTGGATT
The DNA here is from genome assembly GCA_949130495.1 of Sambucus nigra. Taxonomy (NCBI): domain Eukaryota; kingdom Viridiplantae; phylum Streptophyta; class Magnoliopsida; order Dipsacales; family Adoxaceae; genus Sambucus; species Sambucus nigra. The sequence goes on along the minus strand of OX422222.1, from coordinate 459,429,988 downwards.
TGGGAATATATATATATATATATATATATATATATAAATTCACTTAGAGTGAATTAGTATACTTAGAGATATCCAAATGAATCCATAGATGGGACTTAAGTGTGTATTACTTATTAAAGTAAAAAATACTTTGGATTTAGTATCATGCATATATGAATGCATGATTATGATTCTTTGAGAGAATCTTTGGGATTATCAGTCATCGTTAGATGAGATTGGCAAATATGGCCATTTATATATTCTAGGAGGAATATATGGTATATGTATATACTATGTGATTAAAGTATATATATAATTTAAGATAAAGGATTTTGAAAATAAAATATGTATATTTTCAAAATGGGAAAAAAGTAAATGATTTTCATAAATGATAAAAATGAGGATACACACCTCTCAAAATCACTATTATAAGGGAAGTTACGTGCGTATGGTGAATCCCCCTGACAAATTAACTCAGGGTGGATATAGTCCTATAGGCCATGTGAGCGCTTGTTGATATATATTTTTCTGCGATGGGTAGGAGATTCCGGGTGTGGTCTTGACTACCCCGCAGGCACATGGCCGCTTCCCGACGTCTTGCGATGTAGGATCCCAAGTTGTCTTGATGATAGACCCTGGAAGATGATAGTCATTTAGGGGCGCGCACAGTGGCGAAATCCGGATGGGCGGTCTTAGAACGCGTTATATTAAAGCAATTCATGATAATGGATTGGCTTTAATTACATTTCCTGGATATAGGAAGGGAAATGGGTTATATGGATTGGCTTCGGTAACACTTCCCGGATGGAAGAAGGGATGTGGAAGCATATGATATGATCAAAGCATTTTTATAATAATGAAAATGGCTTTGAATACATTTCCTGAATATAAAAAGGGAAATGGGATATTTTGAAACGGAAAAGCATTTTTATGATACTAAAACTAGCTTTTAAATAGTTTTATGATATGTTAAAGCAATTCATGATAATGAATTGTCTTTTAAATACATTTCCTGGATATGAGAAGGGAAATGGAAAGTTTGAGATAAAAATGATAAGTATTGATAAATACTTTGTAAATGAATTCTCATTCCGGGAGATAGATCTGGATGTATATGGTAATATGTATATATATGGATAAATCGAGTGCTGAGGGTCTAATGGATCCCGACGATCGACCTTGCTGCATAGTAGTGTATTGGGAGGGTTCCTTGTTTTGATTTTGCTTTGCGAGACACCCCACGCACGAATATGGCATTGTGTTGAGACTGGGGAGAAGTTTAATCCTTAGTGCTCTAATATTATAAATGCTTATGGTGTATATATATTTATATATATCTTTCTGTACTGAGGGACTGGCGGATCTCGACGATCGACCGTGCCGCGTAGTAGTGTATCGGGGGGTTCCTTATTTGGATTTCTCTTTGCGAGACACCCCACGCACGAACATGGCATAGCATTGAGACTGGGGTGAAGTTTAGCCCTTAGTACATTGCTTGGACTATCTAGGGTTGATAGTGGGCTGGGTGATAGACTAGTTTAGCAGGGTAGCTTGACTAGGATGTTTAGAGGGTTGCATTAGGAGTGCACTCTTAGTGGAGAGGTGAGGGGTATCTCATGGAAGTGCGATACCAAACTTAAATATGAGATAAAACCTTTTTCTAAAAATAAGGCATTTATGCACTTGCTAAATATTTTCAAAACTCGGGCTCTGACCCGTTTATCTACTTTCCCTTCTTGCTATATATATATATATATATATATATATATATATATATATATATATATATATATATATATATATATATATTATATAGGTGTCCAGACACAGTGACGCCTGGATGGCACTTCTTTCGAGTCAGACATCTGCTGCAGCAACTGTGGATGCGTGGAGGACTTTCAGTAGACGCTTCCCTTCTTGTACTCTAGATAGGAGGTACTGTATACACATTTGGGCCAATGGTCCAACTACATTTAATTATTATTTTAGAGCATTCTATATGATTGTATATTTTGACCGAGTGTTCGGTTATCTTATTTCATTTCAGTTTCATTTCTGCAAAACTGTGTGGATGTTTTATTTACAGTTGTTAAAAAGAGTTGTAAAGTTAAAATTTTGACACCGGCATAATAGGTTATTAGTAATTAAATGGATTTTTCGACAGTGATGCTAAGAATGATCCATATGAGACTCCTGTTATAATTTAATATAGGAGTGATCGCCCGGTATTTTATTGAGCGGGGTGTGTCACATAAACCTATATGATTTTAGGGTTTTAGGTTTAATTTCGATGATTAAATGTTAGGAATTAATCTTATGCATGTAGAGGACTAATTATAACATAGGTTGTTAATCCAGAAATCTAGGAATCGAATTCTTGAAATTTGATGATAGATGCTTGGGGTTCTTGGAGTAGATTTGGAGAAATCTTGGAATCACGTGTAGAGAATTTTAATGCATGTTTATAATCTTCATATTGTGACTTCAATTCCACGTTATATACCCCACAATCTGAATTACATATAGTTGGTATTGTGGAAGAGATCGAGACTAAAGTTCTTAAAATATTCATATGAAATTTGGGATTTGGGGGTAGAAATTGAAGTTGTTATATGGAATTAATTGATCTATGATGTCTAACTTAATACTAGTGACCCATTCCTATGCTTATGAAAAGGAAATCACGATTAAAACAAATCTTGGGGAAGAATTAAAAAAGTTCGTAATAAACAAGAACTAGCGAATCTGGGTTGCTGTGACATTTCGAATAGATTCGGCCTTGGAGCGAATCGATTCAGCCAAGAATCGAATTGATTCGGTCCTAAGGACAGGTTGAGTTTGGGTCATGGTTAAATTCGGGATATTTTTAGAATTCCATACGAGTTGGTGGGACAGTGTTTGGGTCAACCGTGAATTTATTAAAAATATAAACGTGACACACTTACTAATTGTGACACTATATTTAACTAGATGGTTGAATAAACGGTTAAACAAGGTTGAATTAATAATTAACTAGATGGTCAATTATTAATGGGTGAATGATTGTAGACATCACGTGGGATACTTTAGGTAATTATAGAATAATTACCTACACATATTATATGGGAATAATTATATGTTCTTATGTGTATCTATGGACGGTCATATTGACTTGGGGTTTTCCGCATTCGGGACCGTAGCACACATCAACACAGGTGGGCTAGATGTTTTACATGTCATTTAGGTACCACGTAGTTGTGCTATCTATGAGAGGTAGGTGTTGATGCTAGGATCCTTTGTCACCGCTAGGTATGGGCCGTGAACTAGTGTACTGCGTAGGGACCGCCCCACTTATATGTGTTTTGTGATCTCTGACTTGAATAAGAGATTCCATCGGACTTGCCGATAGATCACGAACGAGACACCACTAGTAGATGTCTTTGAGTGTCACATATATGAAAGGACACATATAGATAAATTACCCATATGAAATGATATTAATTAATTTGTCTAAGAATGTTGAAAGTAAATTACAAACCCTAACTATGATGTACATAATTGATGTTTATGCCCCTTTCATGAGATATAAAATACTGGGATACCTTGGGTATTAATAATTTAATATAGTCGGCTTTGTTTTAGCAATTGATTATAGCTAATTCATTTAATATTAAATTGACACGGTTGTCACATATATTATTCCAAGACTTGGTGGGATGAGGGTAATGTCACACTTAGTTGAGGGGTGAGATGTTAATCGCATGTGTGTGACGGAAGGAGATATTTACTTTAAATTGACTTTATTTTTTGCATTTTAAATTGAATAAGTTAATTCTTCCACATCAAGGGCTCTGACCCAAATTTAAATATTTTCTCCCCCAGGTGCTACTAGACAGGGATAGCAGGACTGTTGACGTAGCAACCTTGCATTCTTCTTTTACTCCTTAGGCATTTCAGATCTATTGATTTTAGCTTAGGTTCTTTTCAGCTCCAGCTACTTATTTTATTTGGGTTTATTGTATGGGCATAAGCTCGGGATTTATTTACTTTATGTTAGTTTGAGGTGTTTACATTTATGTTGGACTTATCATACGCTTGGTGTTGGATTGAATTTATTTATTACTGAAATGTTGATTTAAACTCAACTATGGGCCTTTGATATATGATTTATATTATGTTGATGCTGATAATGATATTAATTGACAAACAAGCCCCATCTTCCTTATATCATGCATGACTAGCCTTTACGTGAGAAAACGGGGGTTGTTACACTTTCCATCAATTTTAACTACCACTTTTTCTTCTCATCTAGCGATATTTGGTTAAAACCTTCCAAGTCTCATATTTTATATGTTACTCAATTTTTGGTAGATCGTAATCTTTGAACCATCGCTTTTATAAAATGCATTTCCAAGTGGAGACTTCCACAAAAAAATAATAGGCTGGGAACTTATTTCTAATTTTCAGAGGTAAGCGTCACTTTTAATCTAATGTCGTAGTCCTCACCACTTCTTCTCTCAAGATTTTTGAACGTTCAACATTTGTTTTTTTGGTCCATTTTACAAAAAAATGTTAGTTAAACATGTTTAGCTATTATCTAACCCATATAATATATTGATATCCCTAATATACCCCTCATTGAAGTTTCTATTAGACATTCACCCAAACAAACTATTTTGTAAAAAAAGTTTTATTAAAATTGTTTCGTTATTTTAAAAAAAAATAGATATTACTTTTAAAACAAACAAATAGATGGATATTAATTATTTAAAAAAATCCTATTTTGTAAAAAAGTTAAAAAAACTTGTTTCATTATTTAAAAAAATACATGTTTGTAACTTTTTTTAAAAAGCTGTATTTTTAATAAAACAATCTTACAAATATTTTTTTAATATCCATCTAAAGGGGACATGCTTATTTGGTTACAGTCTGCACATTATCTATGGGCTTTCACCCACTGTGTATTTCAATATGTAAGTTATTAAATTCAAAAAAAGGGTTAGATTTTGTGGCCTGCTTTAAGACTGCGCTTGCGATCTTAATGGAATATTTATATGTAATACATCATATTTCGGAGTATTTAGAATTTAATTCATTCAGTTATTTTTAAATTACATATGTGTCGTATTTTAATTGAATTAAATATTATGTGTTTATTAAAATATTAATCGGGAGAGATAATGATTAATGTTTATGGAATAAATATACTAAGTGATTTGTAAAGAATTATTTTACGTCATAGCGAGTGATAGTGACGTGACAATGTTATATCTCGACCGTGAGTCGAGTGTAGACTATATGAGGTTGAGATAGAAAATTTACATAGAGTGACTCATATGGTAATTTCAAGGTCACGGTTGGTTCCGGGTGGGTAGAGATAGTTAAAATAGGGTACACAAGGATAATAATTAGTTCCCAGGGCCTTTTTAGACATAACCGGGACCACACGGGGGTATTTGGGTCATTTTGGCTTCGTTCATTAACCTAATTTCAGTATTAGAGCTATTAAACCTAAATCTAGGCAACTTAGATTCTAAACCCTAGAAATTGAGAGAAGAGAGAAGGAAGAAAAGAAGGGTGCTTTAGGAGCCAAATACAAGGAAGAATTGGGTGTGCTATTGTCAAATCCGTCTTCTACAATGCGTAATTAGACCCTACAAACCTAGAAAGGCAAGTGATTAACTTTCTTATGTTTTAAATTGCAAAAACTCATGTTCATATCATAATAAGTGTAGGACAAAACCATTTTTGGGAAGGGTTTCACATGTAAAAAGGGTGTTTTGAGAAATTATCCCATAACTTGAAGAGTAAA